>JACAXG010000355.1:230250-241407 GCA_018881555.1 Amblyornis subalaris
GGGGGGGGGGGGGGGGGGGCACTGCTTGCTCGTGGGTACAGCAAGGAGCATGGGAGCAAGTGCTGTGTCACTTCCTGCACTTCCTGAGTGGTTTTTATAACATTCCTTTCACAGAGACATATACTGAAATCAAGTGGCTCATAGAACGGTCCTTCACCTGTTTTAACCAATCAGATTTGTCTCACACGGGGTCAAACCTTGATAAACTGATATTCATCTAGTAGTACCTAATCTGTACACACTCTTGACAGCACTGAAACAGGAATACAAATGGTTCACGGTGCTCGATCTTAAGGATGCCTTTTTCTGTAATACCTCTTGATCCAGATAGTTAGAAATTGCTTGCTTTTGAGTGGGAGAATCCAAACACTGGGCAGAAGGTGCAGCAACATGGATTGTATTACCCCAGGGCTTCAAAATAGCCCCACTATATTTGGCAATCAGTTGGCAAAAGAAATTGGAAAGCTGGAAAAAGAAAATCTGGCCAGAACTTGACTACAATGTATAGATGATATTCTGCCAGCAAGCAAGACTGAAAGGAAGTGCCTTGATGCTACTGTAAATCTGTTAAATTTCTTGGGATAATCTGGATACAGGGTGTAAGGGAAAAATGGAAAAATAGGCAAAGAGCAGTAATATATCTTGGTTTTTAGATTTCACAGGAAAAAAGAAGCTTGGGAAGCAGCTGAAAAGAAGCCATTTGCCACACTCCAGAGCCAAGGACTATAAGAGTTTTACAAGCCTTCTTAGGTATGGCCGGATGGTGTCGGTTATGGATTGCCAATTATGGGGTACTGGCAAAACCCTTGTATGGTCCTCTACCGAAAAATACTTGGAATGGACTCTTGAGAGTCAGAGGGCCTGGAAAGCCCTAAAAAGAGCCTTAATGAAAACCCATGCATTGGGACTTCCACACATAAACCAAACCATTTGAGTTATTTATGCATGACAGGATGCACCTGGCACTAGGTGTGGGATTGCACAAGAAGCCGTCCTCTACTATCAAGGAAATTACAGCAAACAGAAGGAAGAATGTTTATCTGGCAGAAACGTGAAGGCAGGAAGAGCATCCTGTTCTGCTGGCCTGGCTCTGATAAGAAAACTAACAGATTGTTAAGCTGACAAATTTATTAGGGGGCCTGGAGCCAGCCTTTGAAGAACTGCTGATAATAGCCCATTATACTGTATAAATACTGTCTTAAGTTCTGCAAAATACAGATTCACTTGCTCTCAGCCTGTGTCTCTCACATTCATACACCACAAATGGCACCCGAACAGGGACTTTGCAACTGATGTGATCCAGTCTGGTGGCGTACTCTGACTGAACCAACCGTGGGTGTGTTCAGCTTATCACCGAGGAGCTTCTCTCATCGCTGGCTATAGAACAGGTTAGGCTTTGTGAGTGGTTGGAAAGCATTTCTTATAATGGGGCAAGGAGCAACGAAATCCCAAAAACTGCATAAAGACTGTTTGTTGCGTATTACCAGGGAGCAAGGATTTAAAATCCAACTCCAAAGACTCATACAGCTATTTATATGGGTCAGACAATTTTGTCCCTGGTACCCGTCTGATGGTTCTTATGACCTTACTCACTGGCAAAAGGTTGGTGAATGTTTGCAAACCCACCAAATTACTCATCACAATGTCCACCCTGATGATATTATTACTTGGCGTGTGATATTGTTAAGGGTTAACCTGGAGGCAAACTCCAGATCCCCATGCTATATTCTTTAGAGGATGTGAGAACGGCAAAAACGGGCTGCAAGCTTGAAAAATGATTAAATAATTTTATTCACTAACTCTACCAAGAATAAAAAGAATAAAAAATAATAAAAATATTAAGGCATAATGTACAAATATCATTCTCCTCCCAATACATTCCAATCTTTCTCACTGATCACGTAAAGGACATAAACATGAGATTCTGATCTTATGATTAAGAGTTCTTATTGCCACTTTATGGGATGAAGAGTTCGTTCTGTAGTGTAGTGGGATCCATCCCAYGGAAGATAGCYCCCYACAGAGTGTCTTYRRCGTGGTTCCAAACCTTCARGRAAACACCACAGCTAGCCCTGGTTTTTGCAGTGGTGTATCCTCTCTCCCACAATACTCTCGGCAGTTTGTGGGTCACAAGAAAAGTCTAATGGGGTTAAACATTTTAAGAATAAGTCATCCCAGCCTAAAGGCACCAAAGGTACAGTCTCCTGCTTTTATTCATAATCTCCAAAGGCTGCAAACTTCATCTGCTCACAACATAAAAATGTTCTTATCTTAGGCTGTGAAATTCAAATTCCCCCATGTCTCATATTGTGATTACAGAGAAATTCAGTTTGGCATTATTCCAGATCACACAGCTTACAGAAAGAAACAAAATGGCTTTTTCTCTGGCACTTCCTGCCACTTCTGTCTTCTCTTCCGTTAGGTTGCTGGTCACCATATCAGTCTTTCACGTGATTTGCTTTCCTTTCTCTCTGGCTTAGAGAAGAGGTTAATATTTGCAGAAAATGCCTACAGAAGTATTTATTACAGTTTACATGCTCCCATCAAATAATGCAGCTGTGTTTTCTCCCTTTAAATCATACCGCTATGTCTCTGGTCTGTATCAGCAAAGCAGCTTCTTCCCCCCTAGCTGCGGCATCTGCACTGGCAGCCATCCAAATTTCAATAGTCTATTGGCTGCTAATTAATTACTGCACTTTGCTTTATCTGCAACAGCAAGGTTACCCTCTGATCTCACCCATCCACCTCCAAAAGGGAAAAGGAGGGATTTTTCTCTCCGCAAATCTCTGCTTCTCTGCGTAGCTTGGCTCGACTTAGCTGCTTCTCTACTTGGCCTTCGTCCAGATGGCAATAGACCAGCTCCTCTCGGGTCCAAACGGCGCGGGACCGGTGGGGGTGAGGCCCGGGCCCCCACCGGGCCCCCTGGGCCGTGGGCCCCTGGCCTGGGGTGGGGGGGGAACCTCTCCCGCTCATAGGTACAGCTGGGAGCAAGGGAGCAAGGGAGCAAGTGGGCAAGTGTCACTTCCTGGGTGGCTTTTTATAACATTCCTTTCACAGAGACGTATACTGAAATCAAGTGGCTCATAGAACTGTCCTTCACCTGTTTTAACCAATCAGATTTGTCTCACACCTGGTCAAACCATGACAGATATATTCTGCTTTGCAACAATTTAAGGATGCAGATCGAGTCCTTGCAGATGCTTTGCCTGCATCACTGTCAGATTCTGTTATTTTTGTTAATGAAACATCACCTGAGGAGAATGATGTGGAGGGAGAGGATCCATTTGATCCCGGTCCAATTGACTCTGGACAAGAACCACATTTATATCCTCCTCTCACTCCAGTACGTGCTATGGCAGCAGCTGCTACTAGTGCAGAAGAAACACTGCAAGCTGCATGCAAAAGGGCTGCAGCAAAAATTTCGCAAAGTAGACCACGGTCTTATACCTGGTCCTATTCCTCTAGTAACTATGATGAGGAAACATTACCACCTATAGGACCTGAGCCAGAAAGGTTTATACAGAAATGGCAGAAATGAGCTTTGGAGGAAGGTGATATTAAATTTTTTCAAGCAATGCCTGTTTTATATCGTAATCAAAACCCACATAACGAACAATTATCATATGAAACAGTAAAGGAACTGAGGAAATCAGTAAAAGAAAATGGTTTACATTCCTCCTTTACTATGAATTTATTGGATGCAATTGCAGAAGCACGTACTATGTTACCAGTGGATAGGAAATCTCTTTTTAAGACAGTTTTGACAGGAGGGCAATACTCTGTCTGGTGGACAGAATTTATAGATTTGGCTCAAACTCAGGTGTTGAATATTGGTAATCAACAACCACCCATTAATATCACTGCATCACAGCTCTCTGGCACAGAAGGGTACGCTACTGCTCAGGCATAGTTAAGATTCCCACCACAAGCGTGGGACCAATCCACTGTCATCGCAATGCGTGTGCTACGAAAGGTACCTGATACAAAAAAATTAGTATCTGGTTTTGCTGCTGTGAGGCAGGGGCCTCAAGAACCATACATTACCTTTATTAATCAGTTACAATCAGCTGTTAAACAGCAAATTGATATGCAGGAAGTGGCTGATGCTGTTTTAAAATCTCTTGCTTATGAAAATGCTAACAATGACTGTAACAAAGCCATGGACCTGAAATGTAACCATGCTGATGTTGAACTTTCTGATTATATCAAGGCATGTGCTAACATTGGCTCAGAACAGTTTAAAGCAGAACTAATTGCTACTGCTACAGCCCAGCAACTGCAAGTAGCCAGAGTGGCTATCAAGTGTTTTGAATGCGGGGAATAGGGGCATATCAGGAAACAGTGTCCAAAGGGACAAAAGGGCAATAAAAAGCCCAGTAAATCCTGTCCTCGCTGCAAAAAAGGGTTTCATTGGAGCAATCAATGCCAGTCTAAGTACAACAAAGATGGCAACATTCTCCCACAACAACAGCAGGGAAACTCAAAAGGGGGCGGGGGGTTCCGGTGCCCACCAATCCAACAGGACCACAGTCAATCAGACACCAATGCAAGCACAAGACTTGCAAGGGGCACCCCCGGGAATGCCAGCCTGGAGCTGGCCGACTATAAAGGGGAAATTAAAATCATGGCTTGGACATCTAACCCTCCCTGCACAGTGCCACATGGAAGCCAATTGGCACAATTAATATTGCTGCCAGCAATTCCCTGTTCAGCACCGATCTTACAGCAACAAAAAAATGCAGGAGGATTTGGGAACACAGGCACCCCACAAATATTTTGGTCAAAAATCATAGGAGTACAAGAACCATTACTCACTTGTCAAATAGAATCTAAGTCTTTTACAGGTTTAGTCAACACTGGCGCAGATGTTTCCATCATATCCCAAAAGGAATGGCCCCCTGAGTGGCCCCTGGCACCTTCAACTGCAATCGTATCAGGCATCGGAGGACAACAAATTCCCTGGCAATCTACAAAAGAACTGAAGATCATCGGACTGGAGGGCAAGACTGCCACCTTGAGGCCATATGTATTCCCAATCCCGGGCACATTGTGGGGGCGAGACCTGATGATGCAATGAGGTTTGATCATTTCAACACATTTTTGATAGGGGGCATTGATGAAAAGCCACTTCTTAAATTGACTTGGCTTTCAAACAAGCCGATCTGGATAGACCAACAGCCCCTGAAAAACGAGTGGCTTCATCAAGCCAGAACCCTTGTCCAGGAACAATTATATTTGGGTCACATAGTTCCTTCCACAAGTCCATGGAACACACCTATTTTTGTTATTCCTAAGAAATCAGGAAAGTGGAGACTTTTACAGGATCTCAGGGCAATCAATGCAGTCATTTCACCTATGGGGGCATTACAGCCAGGAATACCTAACCCCACAATGATTCCAGAACACTGGGAATTAGTGACAATTGATTTAAAAGACTGCTTTTTTACAATTCCTTTACATCCTGACGATGCACCTAAATTTGCCTTTTCCTTACCATCTGTCAGTCATGAAACCCCCATGGAACAATACCAGTGGGTTATGCTACCTCAAGGTATGAAAAACAGCCCTACTATCTGTCAGTTTGTTGTTCACTCAGTGATACAACCAGTATGGCAAAAATATCCATCTGTTTTGATGTATGGACGATATTTTAATTGCTTCTGACTTCTTTATTACCACACAAATGTCTTGCTGCTTTAAAAGTAACACTTACCAGCAGAGGCCTGTGCATAGCTGCAGAAAAAATCCAAACAGAACCTCCCTGGAAATACCTGGGTTTCAAATTATTAGAGACAACAGTCACCCCACAGCCAGTAACCTTAAAAACCGACATACACACATTGAACGATTTGCAAAAGCTATTAGGCACTATCAGTTGGATTCGCCCTTTTTTGGGAAGTACCATAGAAGAATTATCCCCTCTATTTCAACTGTTAAAAGGGAACCCAGATCTTTCCTCCCCTAGGCAGTTAACAAAGACTGCCCAAGAGGCTGTGGCACATGTGAGTGATGTGTTTCCTTACCTACAGGACCATATTGGCTCCCAGCAAAACACAACAAACCCAGCCAAGGATGACAACAATGAGTCTTGTCATCTTTCTACTGCTATACTGCCATCAAGTAGTGGAAGGAAGAATCTAGTGGGCCCACATAATTCAGCTGCCAATTTTTTGTCCTCTGACTTGGTGGGATCCAGAACCTCCCCTCAGCAACAATGGAACAGAATGGGTAGGAGGAACTTGGCTTCTTCCCCTAGACCAGGATATTGTAGATACATATATTATTAATACTATGTTTGTTACCGATTTACCACCTATATACTTAACATGGAATCAAAAAAGYACCTCTTTACCTTGTGCTAACTTTTCTATGCAATTACATTTAATCTATGTACACTTGGAGACTGCAAGAAAATTGACCGCTATTACATTGCCGGCCATTCTGTCTACCTCCAACAAATCTGTGGATACCACTCCACCGCATTTCCCCAAATGTAGTTTTACACCCATTTCCAATATATGGCATTTGGAATGGACATCATGTATAGGACAACCACCACAACAACAATTCTTGCAGTACGGGAGGGTAATTGATTGAGGACCACATGGTATCTTCAGAGAAAATGGGACCAATTTGAACATTTTCCCATCCCAAAAGGAAAACCGCAGCATTGTTTGGCATGATGGTGGGATGGCCGGATCATTAATTCAATATTATTTAGGTGATAATCAGTCCCGTGTACATAAAAATTTGTGGAAAATGTTGTTACCTGCTTTTGGCAATAAGATATACCAAGTAAAATTGGATAAGAATGCTACAATTGCTAACTTAATGCTGCTAGAAGACCAATTACTAATGACTTGTACTTCACACCCGTATGTCTTTGCTTTAGCTAATAATTTTTCGATAGATTATAGAAATGGTTTGTATTTTTTATCCACTGATTCTTTTGTTTTCAAATCATGTGTAACCTATGAAGATATGGGTAACTATTCTGTCCTTCCATTTAAAAGAAGACCTGAAATTTGGATACCTGTCGATCTGACTCGGACTTGGGAAGGACAAAATAGCCTTTCACAATTAACTTGACTAGTCCAAGAAGCAATCTAAACGCGTAAGAAACAGGTTTGCAGATTTCTGGGTTGGCTAATTTTTGCTATTGTTTCTGCTGTGATAGTATTAACCACAGCTTCTTTGGCTGTCACTGCCTTAACTCATTCCATTCAAACTGCCCACACTGTGGGGCAAGCTTTAAGTAATGTCACAGAAGAATTACAAACACAAGAAAACATTGATAAAGAAATAATGGCCAGATTAGACTCCCTGGAAAGTGCTCTTTTATGGGTAGGCAAGAGAGTTGAGGCCCAAAAAACTCGTCTGTCCCTGCACTGTGATTGGGAACATATCCATAATTCTTTACGTGTCACTCCTCTTCCATGGAATGACACGGAACAGAATTGGGAGTCAGTTAAGAACCACCTCCAAGCGACCTTTGATAAAACCTTGCAACAGAATATTCAGTCACTTCACACTCAATTGAAGGATCAACTTAGAACCTTAAAAAGTCTGCAAGAACAAAAAGTGTTGACAGATCTGAAAAATGATCTCTCTCGGCTGAATCAAAAAAAATTGGTTTTCAGGAATAAATTTACAAGTTTGGGTTTTCATTGGACTAGGTTGTCTGGCAATTATATCCTTTTGAATCTTCTGTCTTGTCCTTTTCAACATAATCAGAGCTGTTAAAAGCACCCAAAAACAAGTCATGGTTACCCTAGCTTTATCTATGAACCCAATAAAAACAAAAGAGGGAGATGTGGGACTGCACAGGAAGCCGTCCTCTACTACCAGGAAGACTGCAGCAACAAGAATGAAGAAAGCTGATTGCACAAAAACCTGAAAGCAGGAAAAGCATCCTGTTCTGCTGGCCTGGCCCTGAGAAGAAACTAACAACCTGTCAAACCCACGGATTTATTACGGGCCTGCAACCGGCCCTTGAACAAACTGCTGAGTAGTTTTCTCACACTGTTTCTCACACTAAAATGTATAAATACTGTCTTAATTTTGCAAAATACAGATTCACTTGCTCTCAGCTTGTGTCTCTTGCATTCATACGCCACAGGCCTCAAGGCTGTTAAAGAAGTGTGCCCTCCTCAGCAGGGGAGAGCCAACGCAAGCAGTGGTTTGGAAGGAATCACTGTTCCATCTGCAGGGCAGAAGGACACTGGAAGCAGACAGGTGGACCCTCAGGAGAAGGAAGACCACCAGTTAATGGAGATGGATTAATAAGCATGTCAGGTGCTCCCATTATACCAGAGACCCACCACAGTGGAGCCCTTGATAACATTCAGGGTGGGTCCAGATTGAGAGGAGGTGTTTCATGATAGATGCAGGGGCCTCTCAATCGACTTTGAATTTTTTACGTAAAGGGAAAATTGTCAAGAAGTTCTTTAATTATTTAGGGTGTAAGTGGGAAAGATAAGCGTGTGTGTTTTATTCAACCACTATTAGTAGATGTGGGAGATAGATTTGAAATGCATGAATTTCTGTTTGTTCCTAATTGTGATTGTAATTTACTGGGAAGGGATTTGATGGCTAAATTGAGAATGCAAATTAATTTTGTAAAAGGTGATACAGAGGCTAATACTGTATAACTTTATGTAAAATGCCTGAGAAGGCCTATGCTGAAGTGAACCCCGAAGTGTGGGCAGTCCCAGGAAAATATGGAAAGTTAGATATGGAGCCTCTCCAAATTACTTTGAAGCAACAAGGACAAGTGGTGTCTAAAAGCAATACCTTCTTTTCAAGGGAGGGAAGAAAGAGGTTACAGCCTGTTATTGAGTCCCTGTTAAAGGCAGGTTTGGTTTTAGTTTTTTATTTGAGACATGTATGTCTGTCTACCTATAATACTCCTATCCTGCCAGTTAAGAAACTGGATGAATGGACACCAGAAGGAAAGCAGAATTTTAAAGTGTTAAAAAGCAGATTAACTAAGGCTCCTGCCCTAGGCCTTCCAGACAGGGAAAAAGAATTTGAATTGTGTGGGTGAGAGGGTGGCCTCATCATCTGCAGGATTGTGCAACCACAGCTTTAATGGTAACTGAAGTCCGAAAACTGACAACAGGAGAATCTCTTAAAGTCTCGCATCAAGTTAAAGTTTTGTTAACCGAGCCTCTAAGTGTATGACCAGTGCTCAGTTATTACGGTATAAAACTTGTTTCATGAAACAGGAGGATTTTGAATTGAGAAACGGGGAAGGGTTTAACCCAGCCTCCTGTCTGAACAGCCCTGAAGAGGGTGGGGGGGGCCAGGAAGAAACCCATGACTGCATTTAAGTGATAGATCTCCAGACTCGGGCTAGAAAAGATTTACAAGAAATTCCCTGGCCCAAGGGAGAAAATGTGTTTATTGATGAGTCTTTGTAGTGGTTTGACCTTGGCTGGATGCCAGGTGCCCACTAAGCCACTATCACTCCCTTTCCCAGTGGGACAGGGGCGAGAATAAGGTGAAAAATAACCAGTGGGTTGAGATAAGGCAGTTTATTAAAGCGACAGAAAGAAGCAAGCAAAGATCTGTGCGGGCATAAGTAAAAAGAAAAAAAAAATCTCTACTTCCCATCAGCGAGCGATGTTCGGACACTTCCCGGGAAGCAGGGCCTCAGCATGCGTAATGGTTGCTCTGGAAGGCAAACATTACAGAATAATGGATGCCCCCCTGTTCCTCCTCTCTCCCTTAGCTTTTATATCTGAGCTGACGTCATATGGTATGGAATATCCCTTTGGTCAATTTGGGTCAGCTGGTCTGGTTGTGTCCCCTCCCAGGCCCACTCCCAACGTCTTGATGGGGGAAAGAATGTAAGAGGGTGTCGTGGTTTGACACTGGCCAAATGCCAGGCACCCACGAACAGGCCTGCTCGCTCACTCTGCTCTGCAACTGGACAGAGGAGAAAGAATTTAACAAAGGGTTAATGAGTTGAGATAAGGACCGGGAGAAAATACTTCAAGGGCAAAACAGGCTCTACTTAATGATATAAAGTGAATTTATTACTAGCAAGATCAGATCAAAAGAATGAGAAGTAAAATAAGCCCTTAAAACACCCTTTCCTCCCCCCAACCCCTCCCTCCTTCCCACCAACAGTGCAGGGAGATGGGGTGGGGATTTTGGTCAGTTCATCACCCAAGATGTTTCTGCTGCTCAGGGAGAGGAGTCTTTTCCCTGCTGCACCGTGGGGTCCCTCCGATGGAAGACAGTTCTCCACGAACTCCTCCAGCGTGGGTCCACTCTCACGAGCAGTAGTACTCCCAAAACTGCTGCAGCATGACTCCATCCCACGGGCAGACAGTCCTCCCAAAACTGCTGCGGCATGGGTCACTGCCACGGGGTGCAGTCCTCCAAGGACGGCTGCTCCAGCCTGCAAGCAAGGCCTGTCTCTCCACTGAGACTTCCTCTGGATCACAGTTTCCTGGTATCCACCCGCTCCAGCGTGGGCACCTCCTCCACTGGCTGCGAGTGGCCCTCTGTAGCTATGGTGCAGTCTGGGCCCTGTGAAGGGGGCTCAGAATGGGTGAACTTTCCCTTGCAGGACTCTGTCCCTGAAGGCGGAGCAAAGGAGGAATCAGCAGCATAGCTACATGCACGCACTTTATGCTTTCTCCTCCGTCACAGAGTCTTAAGCTTTGTAACAGGTTGGCTTGGTTTGAAATTCTCTCTAACTGTATTGTCATTAGTCAGTTTGAATTTGTTCTTCTTCTGAAGATGCTTCATTGGTTTCCTCTCATGTATCTCTAAGCTCATTGGTTACACTCTTATCCCTACCCCTTAAAGCAGCAGAGAGAGAGCRGGTAGGGGTCTTTTCTGTTAATTCCCCTTCAAGCTTTGTTCGCCCTGCCTCGTCGGCAGAGAAATAAGCACGGAATAAAAGTTACAGAAGTCCAATTCTTTCGTCCTCTTGCCCTCGCTGCTACCTTAAAGAAGCTGCCTGTTGTGAAAGAGTTGTCAAACTGCTTCTGTGCACTGAGAACCCAGGAGATCGCGAGCCCAGCTGAATCCAGGCAAGGGCAGGAAAAGCGATACTTGGCGCCCCAACGTTCGGAAGTTTGCAAGAAGCGACTCCACCACAAACAGTGCCAGCTGCCCACGTGGACTCCACTGCTTTTTGCG
>JACAXG010000356.1:0-77367 GCA_018881555.1 Amblyornis subalaris
AGCCCAACAGAGCTGGTTTGAGTCCTGGTTCAATCGATCACCATGGTTCACCACACTAATTTCCACCTTGATARGTCCATTGGCAATGTTGCTTTGAACTTTTACCCTTGGACCATGCCTGCTGAACAAACTAGTCTCTTTTATCCAGACCCGTCTGGAACGGGCCAACATTCTGTTTTTAGGCCACCAACAGATGCTATAAAACCCAAATGAAAACACTGTCAGTTGCAAGACTTTTCAAACTCGCCTTGCGAGATCTACTCAGGTGTACCAAACCCCTTTTCCCTTGTTACTACCTCACTTCAGTGCCTATATCTATAACTACCTCATTCATTTATAAAAAAGGGGGGGGAAGTGTGGTAGAAAGGGACAGGCGGACGGAAGATCACGCGATGTGACGGAAAGCAGGAGCAGCAAGGAATCTACCTCCCTTCATTCCTTTGTGATAAGAGCATGCAGACCCCTCTAACCCCAGTAGTTTTCCACTCCTTACTAACTCCAGCTATCCCACAGTCCCCGTTTTCCTGACGTAGTGAAGCTCCTCACTATTTAACCTCATGAGATAAGATAATAAATGCCATTTGACCATCCACCACGTTGGTGTCTGTGCGTCCATGGCCCAAGTGGCCACGGGGTAAGCCGGGCTGCCGTGCTAGCCTCTTGAAACCAAGTCGCCTTGTCTTCTTATCAGAAGGCAACACTTGCCACAGTATTAGAATGGTAAGATAAAAAACCAGAACTTAAATGAAAGCTTTCAGGTGCACAAAACACAAGTATGCGCACACGTGATAAAGGATTTCTAAAATCTTTATAAGGTTAATTAATTAGTATCTCTAACAGGTACATCCAATAGGAGATCAGCTACCCTAGTAACTCACTCTCGGGTCAGCCCCTTGGAATTATTCCAGGGGCTTCTTTGCCCCATTTCTTGTTGTGTCCTCTCAGATTCTGGTTGCAAAACAAAATGTCCTTGTTGGAGATTCTCTTCTTGAAAATAAGACTAAACAGAATCTTAAGAACGTATTAGAAGGGTTAGCTTATCGTTCTAAAATATAGGGGAAAAGGGTAGGAAAAGTACTGGAAGCTATAACTATGTATTAACAGTCTACAAAGCTACAAATATATGAAAAATGTAAAAAATCAAAAATTTTTATGTCGGCGTGTGTGACACGGACCCTGCCGGTGCATGCAAACATGCTGTGCACAAGCAAAATCACTTTATTGAGAGAACATGCGATTTATATACGTTCTTTCAGCCATCCATCTCATTCCTTATATGGTATTCTTTTGCTCACTCAACCAATCATTTTCAGTCCTTATATGGGTTATACATCAGTCTCATTCCTTATATGGTCACTTAACCAAAAGCTCGTGTCCACTAGCAGCTTTAGCAGTGGCCCGTGGCCCCATATCTCCCCCTTTCTGTTTAACTAGCATTATTTGTTTTATTGATTTATCAATTAGTTTCTGCACATATTGAATTAAATAAGGCAAACATATCATTATAATTAATAACACTCCTAGAATATACGTTTCCACTTTAATAATATTCTTAGCTAATAATTCCCCAGCTTTTGAAAGGGTTGTGGAGAGACATAAACGTTAAGAAAGTCATAACTATTTTATGCCATGTAAAATTTTTGAAAGGGGAGCATGGGTCCCCTGTCCTCTCTCCAACGCTTCTTTCACACACAATGGATTTTCACCCACGCACTAAAGTTAACATGATACAGGTTCCTCTTCTCTGTTGTCACAGGCATCTCTGTCTCGATGTGGATGACGAGATGTACTCTTGCACTGGGCGGACATATTGTGCAGGTATTCACTTAGGACCTGTATCTGTGGAAATATAAGTATAACCTCTTCTCCACATTATGAGAGAGGATTTTACCAGAAAAAATTAAAAACATACAGAGTTTTAGATAACCTCTTCTGTGGCATGAGGCCTTGTGTTCCCCCTTTGTGTTGCTCAAGTAAATGTTTCAGTGTATTGTGTGTCCACTCAATAAGAGCTTGTCCCGTTGGAGAATGGGGGATGCCTGTGGAGTGTTGAATCCCCCATAGGGCAAAAAAGGAGGCAGCAGAATGAGACATACAGATAGGACTATTATTCCTTTTGTTTGGGGATACCTAGGGCTGTAAAAGCTAGTGTAAAATGATGGTGAGTATCCTTAGCTGTTTTTCCTGTGTCGCATGAGGCAAATAAAGATAATGCAATTAAAAAATTAAGAATATACAAAGCTTTTTAGTCTTTCATGGGGGGTCTATCGCTCCCCCCTTTGTTTTAAAATGTGTAACATAGTATGTATTTTTCTTATTATGAATAGCAAAATAATACATTTAATAAAACAATAACCACATACCGAATAAAAATACGATAAATATTATACTATCACCCAGTGTCTGTAATTGTTGTGGAAATCCATCTCACAGTGAGTACTTGGAAGACTTTTCCCGGGTAAGGTCTCCAAGCTTTTTGAAAGACCAAATCAACAAGTCAAGCTGACTTGACTATATTTTTAGTGTAGAAACACCTGGGTTTGTTGGCTTACTTTCCTGTCCAGTCAGGGTTAAAGCTTGGCCAGGGCCTCAACCTTGAGTGGAAAGGTTTTCCTAAAATACCTACAAGTAAACTTCTATTAATTTCAATTGGTAAAACTTCCTTAAAATGATACATGTCGTAACAGAATAGTATAATTAACGGTAATATGGATAATTGTAAACAATTCAAGGAATGCATATGCATAATATCAAATATCTTATGGATAAATTCCTTTATAAAACTTCTATGCATTAATGTTATAATATTGATGCCTGAAAAGATAGGCCAAAGACAAAATCTGATAGACTGGTGTCTATTGAGCAGGTATTTGTTTATTACAGCGCTGGTGGTGAGTGGGATATTTCCACCTAACTCACCCACCTTTGTCATGTGTCATGGCTTATTTATACAGTAGGTACTGCTGAATACCATTATGTCATTACAACATCATCACATACGTGCCGGAAATAATTTACATATTTTTATGGCATGGCTATAAATAGTTCTTTTTCACTGCGCTTGCGCCTCCCCAATTTAGGTGGTCTTGGGGGTCTTCTCTGATGAAGGCTGAAGGTCTTCCTCGCATCTGAACTTTTCAACTTTGTCTTCAGAGCATGCGCAGTTATGGTGAAATAGTCCTTTCTGGATTCAACCAGTCTGAATTCTTTCATTTTGTGGATAATTGGCTCTCTGCCAGCTTTTCATCAGTATGCTTTGTAGCTTTCTAGTGTAGCTATACTTGACTAATTTATAGCTTTACTTGTCTATCTTGAAACTATCCACCTGGTGAGTTTCTGCTTATTTAAGCACTAAGCAACTAATTAATTACATACTGACTATTACATTGTATAAACAATTATAATATAGGTATAAAAAGCTAATTCAGGTTATATAGGTATATTCAGGTTATACAGGTATAAAAAAGTTACAATTCAGATAGAAAGTTATAATTCAGGTTATATAAGCATCTTATAACTTTGACACAGGCTGTACAGACATCAATATAAACAACATATTTAGAATTATTAACTACATTAATTGATTTTCCAGGTAGAAATACTTTATGTTTACACAGGTAACTTATTGAAAATGTAAAATTAGGTTTAGTAAGAATAAAAAATGATTCTTAGATTAGGTAAAACTTATTTTCTAATAATAATAGCTTGTATTTATAAAGACACCAATGTTTGGATAAAGCAAATACCTTTCAAGAGTTTAAAGTAAGATAGAAGTCTTCTTAACTGCAAAATGGCATGTGAATATAGTGATTTCTCTTAATTTCATAGGTTTCTGTGTGAAAACTGAGTTACAGGGAAATTGTCCCACCTGAAGAAGAAAAACAGACTCGTTAGTTAAAATGGTATTTGAAAGAAACATGAATTTTTATGGATTAATAGTATTGTATAGCTTTTTCAGCTTTCCCGCAGGGGTATGTTTTCAGGTCTTCCCCCCGCCGGGCCGGCCCATCTTTGCACTTCAGCGCGGTGCCCGGCGAAGTGCACACGCAGTTGTTCTGGGGTCAGTTGCCCCCCGCGCTGCACCCTCCCCAGCGGTGCACTCGCAGCTGCCGCCCGGCAGCGCAGGCGCAGCCCCCGCCTGAGGTGCGGGCTTGGTCGTCCCCGCTGCCTGCTGCTTTCCGCGGCCGTGTGTCACAGAGCCGAAGGGGTCCGAAATTGACACTATCATAAGAGATGGGAGCTTTGGCTGCAGTGGGAGCAGCACAGCTTGGCTTGCACGTGGTTTGCTGCTTCCCAATATGGCGGGGCCGCGTGGGGTGGCCCGCACATGTTCGCTGCAAAATGGCAGCCTCGCTTCCCAGTGGTCCAAGTAGCTTCAACTCACGCTACAAGTGCCCAAAATTACAAGAGAATGCCTCCGTCCGTGGGCAGGATTGGCAATAACAATGAGGGTTCAGGATGGTGGCAACATACGGGAGTCCCAGCTGCGGTGGAGCGGTGTGGCTGGGATGGCTTGCACGGGGTCCGCCGCTTCGCAAAATGGCACCCACGCCTTTCGTCCCCACCCGCTCCCAGGGTAGCTGTAACTTGCGCAACCTGCACAAGGTCTTGCCGTGTTCCAAAAAGTTAATAATAAAAGGGGTACCCACGCCGCTTTCTGAAGTAAAACAACACAGTTTCTCCCCGACACTATAATGTAAGTTTTCCCATTCAGGCAGCCGGCCGGGCTGGCAAATGGCCGAAAAAGCGTTTTCTTTGTGGCAGCCTGCCTTCCCGCCACTGCCCATGGAATTGGGGGATAAAAGGCCACGTCTCCCTCCAGGGTCAAATGATTTGGGTGCCCAGGGGTTGTCTTTTCCCATAGTCCCGATAAACTTATGATTAGAATTGTTCCGTTGGGGCGCAGAGGGTTTTGGTGTGGCGGGAGTTGCGGTATAGTCCTTCTCCCGATTTCCCAATTGCGCATGAACTGTGAGTGCTTCGAATCTTTTTCCCCACTGAAACAAGAGCTCTGTTAGCTCTTAGTCGCTTGGCACAGCTTGGACCCACAAAGAGTCTTTCTGATTTTTTAAAATCTGTTCCACAGTCTCGAAGACTTCTTTTTGTTTCTGGGATATACTTTTCTCCATCGTTCTCGGCTGCTACCTTCCGTCTTGCGGAACAGGTCGTTTTGGCTTCGTTTCAGTTAAAGTTCAGTGGAGTTTTGCCATGGGTGCGACCACTAGTCGTCTGATTTTTGCCCCGATATGGGGCGCTATTTTTTTTTCTCCCAAAGATCTTGGATCTTGTCTCTATTTTGGGCAGGGTACACCGGACCCCCCTTGTTCCCCACGGCTGCTCACCTTCAGTCCCGCTGAAGGGGCTTGTGGATGTCCTTTTCCTGCTTCCTTTCAGCAGCTCATTTCATTCCATGGGGCTCGCCGACCGGCTGCACGGATACGCAGATACTTTTTCCTCCCACGAAGGCACCATTTGTCGGCATGTGTGATACGGACCCTGCCGGCGCATGCAAACCTGCTGTGCACAAGCAAAATCACTTTATTGAGAGAACATGCGATTTATATACATTCTTTCAGCCACTCATCTCATTCCTTATACGGTATTCTTTTGCTCACTCAACCAATCACACATTTTCAGTCCTTATATGGGTTATACATCAGTCTCATTCCTTATATGGTCACTTAACCAAAAGCCCGTGTCCACTAGCAGCTTTAGCAGTGGCCCGTGGCCCCATATAAACCTTTCTGGCTCAGGTTCAGTAGGAGGCATTGTTTCCTCATCATAGTCACAAGAGGACTGAGAGGGGGCATAAGGTGGTGGTTGGGTTGGTGAAATAGTTGCCGCAGCCTTTCTGCATGCAGTTTGTAATATTTCTTCCGCGCTAGGAGCAGTATCTGCCAGAGCACATATTGGGGTCAGAGGAGGATATAAATCTGGCTCTTGTTCAGGATCAACTGGGCCAGGATCAAAAGAATCCTCTGTCTCTGGATCATCCTCCTCAGGTGAAGTTTCATTGACGAAAACAACAGTGTCAGGAGGAGAGGATAGCGGTGCATCCAAAGGGATATGATCCGCTTCCTTAAATTGTTGCAAGGCAGAATATATCACACGCCATGTGATTGGGGTTAACATCATGGTGAGTGACCTGCCGAGTTTCTAGGCATAAATCAACTTTCTGTCAATGATTAAGGTCATAAGAACTATCTGAAGGGTACCAGGGGTGATACTGACAAATCCAGATGAGCAAAGATATGAGTTTTTGAGGCAGGACTTTATGTCCTTGCTCCCTGGTAATGCACAACAAAGTGTCTTTATACAGGTTTTGGGCTTTAGTTGTGCTTTGCCCCATGACTAAGAGAAATGACTTCCCGACCACTGACAGTGGTTAACCTGTTTCGTAGCTGGCGATGAGTAGGATGTCCTTGGTGATCGTTTACGCACAACCAGTTGGTTCAGTGGGGGTATATCATGGGTCTGGATCGCCGCAGCAGGATTAAGGCCACTTTGGGCGCCATTTGTGGCATATGAAAGATGAGACACCTTGGTGCAGGTGAATCTGTCTTAATGCAGAAGCTTAACAACATTTATACCCTTATCCCAGAGGTTAATCTTTAACTACAAGAAAAAGGACTAATTACAGTTCTACAATAAATCTATCGTCTTGACATCTTCATCATTCTTTTCATGGCCACGGACTGGTAGAGGAGATGAAGTTCTTGTGGTTTAACATTCCTTTATATTCTGTTCCTTGTGATCACTTGAGCGGTTTGTTCAGGTACATGATGTTGCTGTGGCTGTTGTTGCTGCTTCTGTAACCCTTTCATTACCCCAACATTGTGTCTCTGCCTCAGTTGTATGCAGATCCTCAGTAAGGCTATAGGCAAGGCCTGAACGCATGTAATAGATGTTTCTTGAAAAATTTTGCTAATTTGTGTTTAAGGGTTCCATTCATATGTTCAACTTTGCCACTTGGTTGGGGTCTTTAAGGTGTGTGCAGATCCAGAGTGATTCCTAAAATTCAGCTAACTTCCCCAACCACTGTTGTGTCGCTGTTGTATCGGGGATGGAGTGAAATCACGACACAAAGTACCATCCAGGAAGAAGGTGAAATGGCATTATTTATTAATATACAGACCCATTTTATACCTTAGTATACTTGAATGCCATAAGGTCATTGGCCCCTTGGCCACCCACCTCTCAGGGTGATTGGCTGAATCTTGCAACACCTATTTCAAAATATTTCTCTAGTCAGTATCATAACAACTTCACAGGTGCAAGATAAAGGGGGTTCGTTTACAAAACCGTCTCACTGTTTTTCATAGCTTGCATGGGAAAAAGCAGGCTCTCACAGAATGCTGTGAGAGCTGGAAAATTTCTCTGCTGAAAGCTTTTCAGTATCCACAATTCCCCCTTTGTTTAAAACCAAAAAGGTAGCGTTTGCAATCCTCTGCGGGATCCCTTGCAGCAAGGAGAAGAAACACAGCATAAGGAGTCCGTTTGGCAATTGGCTGGTTACCAAACAGAATCTAAATCAGACACCGATTTAAGGTAGGCAGAGAGATTCTCCAGCGGTGCCATGGGAGATAGATCTAACAAACCCAATTCTACATCAGTTATTAATTCTGAATAGCCTTAAGGGCTCTACATCAGTTGCTATTTCTGAATAGCCTTAAGGGCTCTAACATTCTGACTCCATAACATTCTGACCCCATAACAAAGAAACTTAAAGTTCAGTCTCTGCTTGTAGAAGGACCATCCGACTGATGGTCGATATCCTGGTAATCATCAGAAGGATCGTCTGGTTGATGGTCTGCATTCTGGTCATCATTCAGAGGTTGCCTGTTCTGCCTCTGGTGCCGCAGGTCAGGGCGAACGCATCTTGCAGGTAGCCATCGTATCCCAGTATCTGTGGAAACGCAAGCATACCCACGACCCCAAGCAATAAGCTCACACGGGCCTTCCCACTTGTTAGTGAGTAGGTCCTGTACCCAGACTTTCGCTCGAGGCAGGTGCGTCTCGCCTGAAGACTGCAATGAGAGAAAATTATTCAAAATAACAGGATTATTTGAATTTGGTGGCACTGTAAGGTGATTAATTGTGTATAGAACTTTTTCTAATCGGCTCTGTAAGGTTTCTCCATGCATTCCCCCTTTTTGTTTCTCTAAAACACGCTTCAAGGTGCCATGAGCGCATTCAACAATGGCATGGCCAGTAGGAAAATGCGGAATACCCAAACTATGGTCTACACCCCATAGGTGCAAAAACTGCCGCGTCTTCTGTGAAACGTAGGCGGGGCCGTTATCGGTTTTCACAGAGGAAGGCACGCCCAGGATCGCGAAAGCCAATTTCCAATGGGTAATGACATCGCGGCCTTTCTCTCCAGTATGAGCAGATGCCCACACAGCTGAGGAGAAAGTGTCAATAGACACGTGCACATACTTAAACCTGCCAAATTCAGGGATGTGCGTGACATCCGTTTGCCAAAGCTGAAAGGCTTTTAGGCCTCTGGGGTTTACTCCAGATGGCAGAGGTGCAGTGAGTCTGTGACAGTCAGCGCAAGCGCTGACAATGTCACGAGCCTCAGTTGGCGTTAAATGAAACTGCTTCTGCAGGGTGTGCGCACTTTGATGGAAAAAATCATGCGATGCCTTGGCTTGCGCAATTTTGTCAGGCTGAGGCACCACCCACGCAGGGTTGGCTAGCATGTCAGCCCTGGCATTACCTTGTTATGAAACCTGGCAAATTGGTGTGACTTTGAATATGCAGAATGTAATATGGGTGCACTCGAGCTTGAATTGCACACCACAAGGTTTTCAATAGTGAAAACAGAGCCGCATTATTGACTTCTTTTAGAAGTGAACAATCTAAGCATTGGGTTATGTCTGCTACATAAGCAGAATCAGTGACCAAATTCAAAGGTACCTGAAAGAAGCACTGAAAAGCCATGGCAACAGGCCTCAGTTCAACCAGCTGGGCAGAGCCTGACTCGTGGCCTTCCAGCACCTGCCACTCAGATTCCTCCTTCCAGGTAACAATGGCCTTCCCACTTTTTCCGGAACTGTCAGTGAAGACGATGAGTCCTTGCACGGGCACCAGACTATTTTTTGGCCGCAAGGTGAAGCTGGTCGATTTTGCCAACTGCAGTAATTTATGGCTGGGCAGATGATAAGCAATCTGCCCCAAAAAGTTCTGCAGCGCACTTTGCAAAGGAGCGCTGTTGGTAAGGCTCCACTCAAAGTGTTCCTGCTGTACTGGAAGAATAGTTGTTGCAGGATCCGCTGCCATTAATTGCAAACACCTTTGGCGGCATTTGATTATCAGACAAGTGATCAATTCAAACAATGTGGGTGCTGTCTTTTTTGGCTGATGAGGCAAAAAGACCCATTCCAGGATATGCAAAGGGTCTGGCCATTGTTTATTCCACTGGCCAATGATACCTGTAGGATGAAGATCTGGAGTGGTAATGAAAACAGTGATATCAATGGAGGGATCCACTCAATAAACCTGATGAGCAGAAACAGCCTGTTGAACCTCCTCCAGCGCTCGTCATGCTTCAGGAGTCAGTTTCTGAGGTGGATTCAACTCAGGGTCCTCCTTTAAAATATTAAAAAGCAGGGAAAGTTGCATCGTGGTCAGCCCTAAGTAAGGACGTAACCACTTGATGATACTCAGCAATTTCTGAGCATCATTCAGGGTCTTAATAGAATCCGAGAATTGCACCTCCTGGTGTTGTATAGTTTGATCCAAAATTTTGACTCCTAAATATTTCCAAGGAGGATGCTGTTGAACTTTCTCCGGAGCCACTTGCAATCCATAAGAATGCAGAGCAGCGAGCAGCAGAGGCTGTATCCTCAGCAGCTCGTCCTGGGTAGATGCTGCCACCAGGATATCATCCATATAATGGTAGCAGTATGCATCAGGAAACTGCTCCCGGACTCGGGACAAAGCTTGAGTGACATACCATTGGCAGATAGTCGGGCTGTTCTTCATGCCCTGAGGCAGAACCTTCCATTGATATCTCTTCACAGGTTCGGCATTGTTTCCTGCAGGCACAGTAAAAGCAAATTTAGGTTTGTCATTAGGATGCAAAGGAATTGTGAAAAAGCAATCCTTCAAATCAGTGATCAGGATTTCCCACCCTGTTGGGATCATGGTGGGTGAGGGCATTCCAGGCTGCAATGCCCCCATATTTTCCATCACTGCATTAACATTCCAGAGATCCTGTAACAATCTCCATTTCCCTATTTTTTTCTTAATCACGAAAACAGGGGTATTCCAGGGACTAGTAGAAGGCTCAATGTGTCCCTGTTGCAATTGTTCCTGAACCAATTGACGAAGGGCAACTAATTTCTCTTTTAGTAGGGGCCACTGAGGATCCCAGATAGGTTTGTTTACTAGCCACTGCAAAGGCAGTGTAGGATACTGGGTGCTCTTCAGCACAGTGACCCCCATCAAAAATGCGTCCCGATCCGTACCCCCCAAGCTGCCAATACATCCTGCCCCCAGAGGTTAAGCAGAGCCGAAGTGACATAGGGCCAAACTGTAGCTGTTTGGCCCTCTGCATTTTTTACCACTACAGGTCGTTCGCTTAAATAGCTCTGTGTGGTTGCTCCCAACCCT
The DNA here is from genome assembly GCA_018881555.1 of Amblyornis subalaris. Lineage (NCBI taxonomy): Eukaryota > Metazoa > Chordata > Aves > Passeriformes > Ptilonorhynchidae > Amblyornis > Amblyornis subalaris. The sequence goes on from JACAXG010000356.1 coordinate 10,621, forward strand.
GCGATGGCTGACCCCACAAGGGCTAAAGGCCATGTAGGAGGCCACGCAGAGAAGGAGATGATTGTCACATCAGTGCCTGTGTCGATCAAACCTTGGAGCTGGATCTGGGGCGGACGGGCATCTGGCAGGATTAGGGTACACATCATCTGTGGCTTTTGGCTGGAGATGTCTGCAGTCCAGAAGATCTGTGGAAGTCCCGTAGATCCAAAGCCACCATCTCCAAGACTGCATTGTTCCATCCTGGGAACACATGACTTAAAAGGCACAAGTTGAGCGATGCGAGTCTTTTCAGGGATAGTGACGGGGGGGTGGGTATAGAAATCATAGCACAAATCTGGCCTGTAAAGTCAGCATCAATGAGTCCTGGCTGTACAAAGATTCCTTGAAGGGCGACACTAGATCTTCCCAGAAGCAATGCACTGAATCCCTGACCTAGGGGTCCAAATGCATCCAAGGGAACCTTATAAACACGACAGGATTCCAAGACGACTGTTGCTGCGGTGTGCACATCCACCCCGGCTGATCCCTGGGTCCTGCCTCTGAGCTGGCTGAGTAGGCCTGTGTCGGTGCCATGCCCTGGGGAAGCATTTGTGTCGGAGCGCAATTCCCCTTTGCACTCCTGATGAAGTTTCCCAAGTTAATCAAAGGCTGACCATTGGCATGGTACACAGATCTACAGTAGTCTGAACAATGACCTGGCCTACCGCATCTCTTGCATTGGGAACTTCCCTTGTTCTCCTTTTGCTTCCGTCTAGCCTGTTTCTGTTTTTTCGCAGCCTTAGACTGCCTTTGTCCACGATCAGGACTTGCTTGAATAGGCTGCAGAAGTGCAGCCAAAGCAGACGTTTTATGGTCCCCGGACCCCACCTTAGAGCAGGCTTCGACCATGTCTGTTAGTGTAGGGTCCCCTGGTAGAGCATCTATGATCCTTCTACACTCATCGTTGGCATTGTCTCTTGCTAATTGTTTGCACAATATCTGCCTTAACATCACATCTTCAACCTGCTTCTCAAGGGCTGCAGCAATCTTTTCCACGAAGGGTAAAAATTGCTCTTTCTGTCCCTGAGATATTTTCACATACTGTGTTTTAGGAGCAGCCATATCTATGCTTTTTACTAAGGCTCCCATACCAATCCTTTGAGCCTGTTCAAGGACCTGGGGATGCCAGGTAGCTTGGAGATCAGGACCGGAAAAGAAATTCATTCCCATAAGGGCATCTACTCCAACTGCATATCTGGGATCATCAGGAGGCAAATGCATATTCTCCACTGCAGCTTTTCCAGCCATCCTTCTCCAGTTACTCTCAAAAACTGTAAATTGCACAGGTTGAAACAACACCTGACCTAGATGCTTAATATCGAACAGAGCAAGCAGATCAGTATTCAACACTAATAATTTGCATGACTTCAGGAGAGCCAAGCCCATATTGTGCTACTTTGGACTGTAAATCCTGGACTACTCTCCATGCAATAGCAGCATGCGTGTCAGGCTGTCCTGTATTCGGGAGAGCCTTAAAGACAGGATAGGCTTGGATATCTCCCTGCGAGGTGTCACTATCGCCTTGATCTACCAGTACACCTCCCTGAGGTTCTGTACCAACTGCCTGATCCTGCATATTTCCCTGTGCCTCTTTAGGCATCCCTATTTTCTCAAATAAATCCCAGTCCCCCTCTTCCATAGCCCGCAGCCTAACGTCGTCCCAAAAGTGTCTTGGGTTTCTCGGGCGCACAGTCACCTGACATGATGGGAGGGTCCAAGGGCGGTTCTGTCTCGCTGGTTGCCGGTGCCCAATTGCTGCCTTGGTCTCCCGCCGTGGATCAGGCATGTCTTCTGTAGCACTGCTCGCTTGTGCAGACACTGCTTGTGGTAGCACAGCTGTCTGTATGGGCACTGCCGCCTGCATGGGCATCATAGCCACCGCCTGTCCGGCAGCCACCGTTTGCGGGGCGGTCATGGCCGCCGCTTGTCCGGCAGCTGCCGCTTGCGGGGTGGTCATAGTGGCCGCTTGTCCGGCAGCCGCTGCTTGCGGGATGGTGATGCAAAGGAATGCAAAAAGGTTAAGGGTTAACAAAAGCTGCTTGCTTAACTTTTTTTGTGCTTGTCAAAATAGAATGGTGGAAACAAATCACTGATAAACAAGGGGAATAATGACTTGGCTCCTGACCCCTGGACCCCAAAGCCGGCCGAGACCAGCCTAATGGCTTGGACTTCAGCCAGGAACCTAAAAAGCATGCGCAAGGAAGAAAGGTGAAAAGTTCAGCACTGAGGATGACTTCTTACTTCATCTGAAGACTCCCTGCCCGCGACCACCAGAAAACACTGTGCAGGCGCAAAACCCATGGAAATGAATTTAGGACTCATTATAATACGAAGCGGGGCTAGGCAGGGCTAGATAATGAATATGTATAGGCGTATGTTGAAACTTAATGCATATGTAACATTTTACAAGATAAAAATGGAGAAAAGAGCCGTTGAGGGTACGCACGTCTTAGGAGGAACCATTCCCCCGTGCGTCCCAGCTGAGTAAACATACCTACTTTACAATCTACGGGTTGTGGAGTCCTTTTTCCGCGAAACAGCGGTCATAGCGGCCGCTTGTCCGGCAGCCGCCGCTTGCGGGGCGGTCATAGCGGCCGCTTGTCCGGCAGCCGCTGCTTGCGGGGCGGTCATGGCTGCCGCTTGTCCGGCAGCCGCCGCTTGTGAGGTGGTCATGGCCGCCGCTTGTCCGGCAGCCGCCGCTTGCGCCGCCCGCGCCGCATCCGCCCACACCGCCGCCGCTTGCGCTGCCTGCGCTGCGTCCACCCGCGGAGTGGTCAGCTGCAGCAGCAGTCCCATTGCTTCCTGCAACACTGTCAGCTGTCGTGCAAAAAGGCCCAGCTCCGCCATTTCCGGCGGCAGCACTGTATGCTCCTGCGCAGAAGAATGTCTGGATGCAGGCGCATGCGCAGAACAGCCAGGCACCGCGGGCGCGTGCGCAGAAGAAAAACCGTACACCGGCAGCCCGAGCGACCGCGCCGCCACGCTAGCCGCTGAAAGCGGCTGCGGCGAATACGGTGAGAGAGACGGCACAGCTGCAACTGGTAAGATCCCAGCTGCCGGAGCCGCTTGGGGCAATGGAGGGGCCGTAGGGCCTACGGCTCCAGGGGCGCTAGCTAAAGGCAGCGATGCAGGCGTCTGTGGCGCGGAAGAGAGGAGGGGGGCCTCGGCACGAAGGGAGGTGGGCGCCCCACGAACCCTCCTTGTTGTCCAGCTGCCTTCGCGACTTGTTCCACCAGCGAGGGGTATTTCGGCATAACGAAGTCGCATGGAGACGGATATATAGGCAGAACATAGTCACGGGGCGAAGGGTAGGATCCCCGCGCGGCTTCTGCGACCCTCCCCATTCACGATGGTATTGGAAACGCGGGCCGGAGACCGCGCTGGAGACGGTTCTGGGGACCCGGCACCCACGCTGCCGTGAGTCTCTGCAGTCTCTGACGGCTCCAGTCCCTCAGAAACTGTGTCCCCCTCAGAACCCTCCGGCCCGGGCAATGCTTTGCTTTCTCCTCCCGCCGTAACTCGTAGCAGGATATCATATAAAAACCGCCAGATGCGGACCAGTGCGGCCACATCATCTTCTCCGTACGTGAACTCATGAGTTAATCTATCCCCCAGCAATCGCCAGGTCTCGAGGCTGAACACAGAATCAGATTCCACGGAAAAACCATGGGCCGCCGCCCAATTTAATAATTCACTCAAAGTGGCATCAGAGAGATCGGCTCTTGTTAGAGCTAACACGGACTTCCAGGCAGAGAGTACTGTGCTTTCTTTCGAGCTTTTTTGTCCCATCTTTTCAGGTTTTTGTCTAAAACCTTGGTTCCTGGACCAAGGGCTCTGTCCCCGTAGCCCCCGGGGGGGGGTTTCCACGTACCTCCCGAAGAAGACGCGTGGCGTCCCAGTTCGGCCCGGAGTTACGTTCAGGTGCGGTCGTAGGACGCATCGTGGGTCACCAGATGTCGCTGTTGTATCGGGGAACGGAGCGAAATCACGACACAAAGTACCATCCAGGAAGAAGGTGAAATGGCATTATTTATTAATATACAGACCCGTTTTATACCTTAGTATACTTGAATGCCATAAGGTCATTGGCCCCTTGGCCACCCACCTCTCAGGGTGATTGGCTGAACCTTGCAACACCTATTTCAAAATATTTCTCTAGTCAGTATCATAACAACTTCACAGGTGCAAGATAAAGGGGGTGTGTTTACAAAACCGTCTCACTGTTTTTCATAGCTTGCATGGGAAAAAGCAGGCTCTCACAGAATGCTGTGAAAGCTGGAAAATTTCTCTGCTGAAAGCTTTTCAGCATCCACATTGTTGTGACAAAGTGTGGTCCTCTATCTGATGACAACCCTAAAGGAACCCCGAACCTTGGAATTATATGATTGAGCAAAACTTTGACCACCTCTTTGGCTGTGTTAGTGCGACAGGGGTAAGCTTCAAGCAATCCGCAGAAAGTGTCAACCAATACCAATATGTACCTGTATCCCTCTTTGCATGGTAACTCAGAAAAATCTATTTGCCAATAATCTCCAGGAAGACCCCCTGCCTTTGTGTCTCCTAGCACAACCCTCTTGCTCGTATCAGGATTGTTTCGACTGCAGATTTCACATTTGCTTAAAACAGATTGTACAACAGCAGTCATTCCCCTTCCTATTACTACCTTTCTCAGATGTTTCAAAAGATTTTCTGTTCCCCAATGGGTGCTTTCATGTTCTCACTGTTATAAATGACTCAGACCCCGAGTGGGAATGAGTTATAAAAATTTTATTGAGAACAGATAAAGCAAAAGGGACGGTACCGGGTGCTTGGCAGAATGCCAGGGAAAGCGCGCCTGAAGTGAGGTGTTCTTGCCTTTTTAAGTTCTTGGCGTTGCATATTTCCGGCCTGAAGTCACTCCTTTCAGCCCCTCGGTGGTTGGTCTCTGTGGTCAGTGGAATTCACAGTTTGACTCCATTCCTTTTGTAGCTATGTAGCCCATTCTGGTTAGGTTCACATTCCTTTGTATGGTTATGTATTTTCATTCCTTTTATGATGTCTTCTCGTGAATTCGTATTATAACATCAAAAATGCTATTATTTCCGCAAAAGTTAATTCTACAATTTAGCTATTGTAAATGATGTCTTTGTGACTTACATTATTTACTCTAATATTACAATATTCTATTGTTAATTACATGCATATGGCTATACAATACATATCATATTAACCGATATTTGCGAAAGCCAATTTCTATTAGTTTATTACCCACATCACCGAGCTATCTCCCGAAGAATCAGGGGTGGGACTACAACCTGCCCTACTGGTGTGACAGCCCATGCACTTTGATTTCGGCTTTAAGGAATTTAATTAACTTGTGATCTCTCTGATCATACTTTGGGGTAAACCCTGACAGATCAATTTCTTTTTGTGGTACTACTGTGAGAATGCCTTTTCCTGCAGCCCCTTTTGCTGTTTCATCAGCAAAGCGATTTCCCAATTCAAGAGTGGTTTTTCCCTTTCGGTGACCTCTACAGTGCATGATAGCTACCTCTGTAGTTTTCCAGATGCTCTGCAGGAGTGCAAGGATCTGTTCAGCATGTTTGATCTCACTACCTTGAGCGGTCAGCAGTCCTCTTTCCTTCCAGATGGCTCCATGGGCATGGACAACACTAAATGCATATTTAGAGTCAGTCCATATGTTTACCACCTTCTTTTCACTCAGTTCCAGGGCCCTCGCCAGTGCAATCACTTCAGCTTTCTGTGATGATACGTCTGATGGCAGGGCCTTTGCCTTGATCACCTTGTCCGTGGTTGTCACTGCATAACCTGTCATTCGCTTACCATCTCTCATGAAGCTACTTCCATCAGTGTACAGCTCCCAATCTGGGTTTTCTATAGGCATGTCCTTCAGGTGTGGTTGGCTGGAATAGGCCTCTTCTATTGTCTGCAAACAATCATGCTCAGGCACATCATCAATTGACATGGAGGACAGAAATATGGCAGGGTTAATGAGAGAAGTTGTTTTCAGGGTAACATCATCCTGTTCTAACAACACAGCCTGGTATTTAAGCATCCTGCTAGGGGACAAGCCAATGGTTCCCTTTTGTTCAAGCAGAGTTAGTACTGCATGGGGTACATACACTACAGTGTGCTGCCCCAGGGTGAATTTCTGGGCCTCTTGGATCAAGATGACAATAGCCACCACAGCTTCAAACACCCAGGCCACCCTTGGCTGACATTAGCTGTTTCGAGAAGTAGGCCACAGCCCTTTGCTGGTCTCCAAGGTGCTGCGCCAGTACCCCCAGAGCAACATTCAGTCACTCATGTGTAAAGAGTTCAAAAGTTTTGGTTAAGTTTGGCAGTCCCAATGCTGGGGCTGACATCAGAGAATGTTTCAGGTATTTAAATGCAGCCCTTGTGCTCTCTGTCCACATGATAATTCCCTTTTCGGCTGCTTTTAGTGCTCCATACAGAGGTTTTACCAAGAGTCCATAATTTGGTATCCACAAGCAGCACCAACCTACCATTCCAAGAAAACTTGCATCTCTCTCACGGTGTGGGGCTCTGGAAGGCAACAGATGGCTTCCTTCCATTCTCTGCTGAGTTGTTGATGTCCACGGAAGATCTCAAGCTCCAAATAAACTACTGCTTCTTTGGCAACCTGTACCTTTTCTTTTGAAACTCGGTATCCACTTAGTCCCAAAAAGTTTAACAAGCTCATAGTGAGTTGGACGCAGTTACCTCACATTTTAGCTGCAAAAAATATATCATCAACATACTGAAGAATAATCCCTCCTGATTCTTGTCTTCTCCTGTCTTCCAATTCCTTTGCTAGCTGTTTTCCAAATATTTTTGGGCTATTCTTAAAACCCTGGGGTAGGACTGTCCAAGTAAGCTGACTCCTCTCTGTTTCAGGATTCTCCCACTCAAAAGCAAAAAGCTCTTGACTTACTTTATGTACAGGAATGCAGAAAAAGGCATCCTTAAGGTCTAAGACGGTGAACCACACTAATTCATCTGTCAATGTCATCAAGAGTGTAGGGGTTTCCTACAACTGGGTGTATGTCCTTTTTTATTTTGTTAATTGCCCTTAAAACTTGAACTAATCAATAACTCTTACCATCAGCTTTCTTTACCAGAAGGATGGGTGTGTTATATCTAGACTCATATTCTACCAACAACCCACATTTAAGGAATTTTTCAATTATATGTGCCAATCCCTTATGACTTTCTAATTTTAAAGGATATTGTTTTTGCCTTACCAGTATGGCTCCTGGTTTGAGTGCAATGATCACAGGCTCTGCTTGTTTGGCTCTTCCTGGAACGTCATTGGCCCACGCTACTGGAATGATGGCATTTTCAACTTCTATGGCAACTCCGTCACATTTATCTTGTATGAAAAGTGCAGCTAGTTCGACAAATTTAGTCTCAGGAATTATAATTTGTACTCCCCCTTCCCTGTTAAATTTAATTTCCGCTTCCTATTTCTCCAGTAAATCTGTCCCCAGCAATGGCTTGGGTGAGTTAGGCATATAAAGGAATTGTTGGGTTACCCAGTGTGTTGGTTTTGCAGGGCCTGGTTTTTGTTACCGAGGAGGGCCACAGAGGTGACTTCTGTGAGAAGCTGCTAGAAGCTTCCACCATGTCCAGCACAGCCAATCCCTGATGGCTCTGAGGATGCTCTGCTGGCCAAGTCTGGGCCAATTAGAGATGATGGTAACACCTCTGTGATAACATATTTAAGAAGAAACCAAAAGAAAGTTTGGCGGGGCAGTTGTAATTATTCCAGCTAGAGTAGGAGTGAGAATATGTCAGAGAAAAAACAATGGAGACACCAAGGTCAGTGAAGAAGGAGGGGGAGGAGTTGCTCTAGGCACCAGAGCCGAGATGTCCCTGCAGCCTGTGGTGAGGACCATGGTGAAGCAGGTTGTCCCCTGCAGCCCATGGAGGTCCACGGGGGATGCAGAGATCCACTTGCAGCCTGTGGGGAAGGTGCCTACGCTGGAGTGGATGGATAGCAGGACGCTGCAGTCAGGCAGAATCCCAGTGGAGAGAGAGGCCTTGCTTCCAGGCTGGAGCAGCCTGTCCTTGGAGGATTGCACCCCGTGGCAGTGACCCACGCCACAGCAGTTTTGGGAGGACTGGCTGCCCATGGGATGGACTCAGGTTGCAGCAGTTTTGGGAGTACTGCTGCTCGTAAGCTTGGACCCATGCTGGAGAAGTTTGCGGAGAACTGTCTCCCATGGGAGGGGACCCCACGGTGCAGCAGGGAAATGACTCCTCTCCCTGAGCAGTGGAAAGATCTCGTGTGATGAACTGACCAAAACCCCCACCCCGTCTCCCTGCGCTGTCAGTGGGAAGGAGGGAGGGACTGGGGGGAGACAAGAGTGTTCTTAAGGGCTTATTTTACTTCTCATTCTCCTACTCTGATATTGTTATAAATAAATTCACTCTATATCATTAAGCTGAGCCTGTTTTGCCCTTGAAGTATTTTCTCCCAGTCCTTATCTCAAATCATTAACCCTTGGTTAAATTTTCTCTCCTCTGTCCAGTTGCAGAGCAGAGGAGAGTGAGTGAGCAAGTTTTTTCATGGGAGCCTGGCATTTGGCCAGTATCAAACCACAACACCCAGTGCTATCGCAATTTGAATTTTAAAGGTTGGAAGAAAGGCCGTGTTTCACTTACCCCTGTGGCACCAATCACGTCTACAGCATCTTGACTCAGTTTCCCTTCTAAAGTATTTAACGCAGAATACATTGTCCTGTTATCCACCAAAAATTCGATGTCGTCTTGCCCTATCTTTGCTATAACCAGAGGCTTGCTAGGAAAGTCCTTCAGTCCTCCTCATTCCTGGCTCACTGCTAGTTCGGGAGCTTGGCCTGGGGGTTTCTTTTTCAGCATTGGACACTCATTTTTCCAGTGTCCCTTTTTCTTACAAAAAGCACACTGATCTTTATCCAAAAGGAGAAGCAGCACACTCTTTCGACCCCTTAGATGACTTCTCATGATCATCCCTCTTACTATGCTGGCGTTTGACCTTGTCTTTTTGGTCTCTGTTTCGGTATACTGTCCAAGCCACATCTAACAATTTGCCTATATCCTGCCTCTCATTCAGCTTTTGCAGCTTCTTCCTTATATCGTCTGAAGACTGACCTACAAACAGGTAGACTAGGTGAGCCTTTCCTTCAATTGACTCGAGACCTATATTCGTGTATTTTCCTGCAGCCTCTCTTAGCCTGTTCAAAAAGTCTGTCAGGGATTCATTATCATCTTGTTTTACTTCGTATAATTTAGACCAATTTATAGCTTTGGGAGTAGCATGTTTCATCCCATAAACCACCCAATCCTGATAACGTTTTAACTTTGCCCTGTGTTCTGGGATATTTGGATCCCATTTTGGGTCATCTGATGGGAAGACTTCACTCACTGTCTCATGAATAACTCCAGTTACCCTTTGTGCATCTATGGCAAATGTAATAGTCTTTTTAACCATCTCTCTTTTGGTTTCATCAAGCAATGTATTCATCATAATACCTAGGTCACTCCAAGCTGGATTCTGCCATTTAATTGCTTGCTCTACAAGGTTAGCCACTTTTAGGGGATCTTCGTACTTCCCAACTAAGGTTTTCCACTGCTGCAACTGCATTAGGGAAAAGGGTACTTTGACATTTACATGTTCCTGGTTTCCGACTGCCTGCCTGAGGGGAGCTTCTATAGCTGGTTCTTCCTTTTTAGACCTAGTCCGTTTAGCCACAGGACTGGGTGCTTCTATAGCTCCTTGTGCCACCTTTCCCCTTCTCCTCTTGGATGGAGCAGAAGCTCCTTCCTCAGCTTCCTCCTCGGAAGAACTATCTAAATCTGTGCTCTCCGGTTCACTTTTAATTGCATCTGTTCCGCTAGTACTGGGGGTTTCATCAGCCATGCGGGGGTCGTTAGGCCCCCTTCCAGTCCCAGCTCTAGCCCTGTTGCAGCGCCGGGACAGGTTGGCCCCTGCCCCCAGCACGGTGGCTGTGCAGGCAGCGGACAGTATGCCTGTCCCTACACAGGTGCTGGCCGGGTATAGGGGAATGCAGTTTCCGTGAAAACACGGACACACATAGCTTCCATGGAAACCCAGACACACGTAGTTTCCATGGAAACCGGGGCATGCGTCATCTGCATTGAAAGGCACCGCCGCACTCCCCACCCCTGCGGGAGGAGCCACCTTCTCCAAAGGCGGTTCCGTCAGCCGCAGTCCCTCCCACCAGGGTGGTTTCACAGGAGTCATCCCCCTACCCCCCGCCCCCCCCCAAGGGCAGCGCGATTGGGCCCTGGGACGTGCTCCCCACCCTCCCTTCCCCAGACAGGACCGAGGCAGGCAGCGTCGACTCTGGCAGCAGAGGGTAAGCCACCCCCTCTGAGCCACCGACCCCAGTGGGGAAGGCAGCGGTGGCAGAGGAGGGGGCTGGGCCCCTTGCCCCCCCCCCAGTCCCCCTCTGATCGAAGGTGTTACGAGGTCTATTTCTGCCATCTCTAAGTCATTAACACTGACTGGGTTAGCGGGTGGCTCTTTCTTTTCATCTTTCCTTCCTTTCCCTCTTAAAACCATTAGAAACTGTTTTTTCAGGTTTTGGAGACCCAGCTGGTTGGAAAGAATCATAAAAAGCTCTGAATATTTCAATTCCTCCCACCGCTGTTCTTGACAGAGTCAGGACATTAATTTTGATATTAATTCACTCTCTAAGCTGCAAAATTGAGGCCAGGTCTCTATTTAATTTTTGTATAGGCCACACCTGCGTAGATAGCCTAATTAATTCTTCTTTCATAAGGGCTGTCCTTTTGCCTGTTATAAGGGGTGTCCTTTTGCCTGTCAGTGTCCACCAGTGTTTCAGTGCTGAATCTAACGGGGAACCCTTGGGTATTTCTATCTCCTCCTCACCCGAGAATAGGCATTCCATGTTTCCCATTTTACAAACTAAAACTGCAGAGAAAAAGCAAACCCGGTAGCAAAGCAAGAATCGAACCGAGAACGTTATGGTCTCTAAAACCAGCGACCTGTGCTGGGATAAAAACAAAAAAAGGCTACAGGCTAAAAGGGCAGAGAGAGAGAGAGAGAAAGCGGATGAACAAGTTTCCACAGGCCTCAAACTCTCAGCCTTCGGATTCGCAGGCTGGCTTTTAGCCCTGCACTCCACCGCTGGCTTCAGGCCAAAGCTCACCACTGCAGTACTAAGGCTGAGTTCCCCCCCTTCCAAACCGAAATGGCCAGCAAATGCGTCTTGCTGCTGGGCTGAGCTGTTCCACTGCGGGAAGCAGGGAAATAAATGAACAAACGAACAGAAACCCGCTGTCGGGCTCCCCTGGCCCCTTCCACGCATCCAGGAGATTTTCTCAGGGGTCTCTAGTCCCATCTGGGTTTCCAAGTAACTGTTGCCTTTTCTCACCTAAAATTAGAAGCTGGATGATGTTAAGAGGATAAGGAAAGCAGTTACCTTTATTGGAGGTCCTCCAAGGGTACAAAATGCATCCCACATGATGATCAGACCCCCCAATGGCCTCCAACACTTGTATAAGTTTAGCAAATTAACATAATTGACCAAAATCTCCCAATTAGAAATACAGTTTATGAGGTAATTCTCCTTTGGTTTGGCCTCCTACTGAAGCTTCCCTTTTAGCTTCTAGCTCTACTGTTGTTTATGCTTTTAGGTACATGGGACAGAGAAATGTCCCTGGTTCCCAGAACACTAGCGTTGATAAGGGTCTTGTTTTGTCTACGGGATAGGGAAACTGCTAGCTAAGAATCTACATGGTTATACAGTAAAAGGCTACAGGGGTACTAATATATAAAAAGTATAAAAGCAAAAATCTCTTTGGCATGAAAGGGACTCAATTTACTTGTGGTCTTTCTGATCATACTTTGGGGTAAACCCTGACAGATCGATTTCTTTCTGTGATATTATTGCTAAGATGCCTTTTCCTGCAGCCCCTTTTGCTGTTTCATTGCCAAAGCAATTTTCTAATTCAGGAGTTGTTTTCCCCTTTTGAGGTGCTTTGCAATGCATAATAGTCACCTCTATAGGCTTCTAAATACTCTGCAGGAGTGTATAGATCTGTTCATCATGTTTAATTCCATTACCTTGTGCGGTCAACAGCCCTCTTTCCTTGCAGATGGCTCCATGGGCATACAATGCAACACTAAATGCATATTCAGAACCAGTCCATCTTTTACCTTCTTTCTTTTGCTCAGTTCTAGAGCTCATCAGTGCAATCAGTTCAGCTTTCTGTGATGATACATCTGATGGCAAGGCCTTTGCTTTCATTACCTTGTCTGTGGTTGTCACTGCATAACCTGTCATTCACTCTTCTAGAGGCACATCCTTCAGGTCTGGTCAGCTGGAATAGGCCTCTTCTATTGTCTGTAAACAGTCATACTCAGGTACATTATCAGTTAGTGTCAAGGACAGAAAGACAACAGATGTTTTTTCAGAGTAACATCACCCTGTTCCGCCAACACGGCATGGGATACGTCATCGATTTTCATGGAAGATTTCAAGCCCCAAACAAACTACTGCTTCCTTGGCAACTCGTGCTTTTTCTTTCGAGAGTCTATACTCAGTCCCAAAAAGTTCAACAAACTTACAGTGAGTTGGATGCAGTTTGTCCTGGGTTAGTTAAATATTCTATTACCACCCACAAAAGCTGGATAAATTTCATAATTACACACCTGGGACTCCTTATCTCAACTGAGATAAGCACTCCAACCGACAGGAAGTACTACCCACCCTGGTTATCTGATCTCAGGTAATGGCCCATTAGCACCACCCAGCTGATTATCTGATCTCAGGCAATGGCCCATTAGCACCACCCAGCCTGACTACTTAGCCTGAACCCTTCCGGATCATTGTGAAGGACCCTAGGACTCCTCCAAGCTCATTACCGAAACAATCAATAGAACACCCGGAAGATCCTCTCCCATTGTGAAAGTCCCCGCCCCTGGGGGAGGTGCCAGCCAAGAAGCACAGCATAAAACAAGGGTTTTTGGATGGGAGAAGATTCCCTCGATTCGACGGGACTCCGCCGACGGGACTCCGCTCTCGACGGGATTCTCGACTCGGCTCGACGTGACTGGACTCCGCTCCCCGGAATTGGACTCAGCTACTCCACTCCACTACCGGGACTGGGCTACCAGGCCTTCCTGCAGGATCAGTGCCTAACTGGACTGCACAGCTACCACCCTGGTCAACAGGGTGTCAGGTTGTACCGTGACTCTGTCGGTTTGTTTAAGCCCGTGTTTCTGTATTACTGCATTTATTTTAACCTTTTTTATTAAAATTGTAATTTTGACCTAAAATCTCTCGAGGTATTCTGTGTGGGGTTAATTTCCCCTGCTGGTTTACAGCCAAACCAGCACAAGTTGTTGGATACAGCAATTCTTGGCTTCTGCCTTTTCTAGTCCTCCAGTTCTTTTGCCAGCTGGTTCCCAAATACAGTTGGGCTATTCTCGAAACCCTGGGCTAGGACTGTCCAGGTGAGTTGGCTTCTTGTTTCAGGATTTTTCCCTTCAAAAGCAAAAAATTCTTGACTGTTCTCAATCACAGAAATGCAAAAGAAGGCATCTGAGATCTAACACAGTAAACCATCCTAAATCATCTGTCAATGTGGTCAAAAGGGTACTACAGGATGGATATCCTGTTATTTTGTTAATTGCTCTTAAATTCTGCACCAATCTATCAGCCTTTTTTACTGACAGGATGGGTGTGCTATATTTGGATTCAGATTACACCAATAAGCCAAATTTAAGGAATTTTTCAATTATAGGGGCTAGCCATCTATGACTTTCTAACTTCAAAGGGTATTGTTTTTGTCTTACTGGTGTGGCTCCTGGTTTGAGTGCAATGCTTACAGGTTCTTCCTGTTTGGACCTTCCAGGAAAATCACTGGCCCGCACTATTGGAATGACAGCATTTTCAACTTCTGTGGGGATTTTTCCACAGTCCTCCTGTATGTAAAGTATAGCTTCTTCGACGAATTTAGTTTCAGGAATTATAATTTGTATTCCCCCCCTTTGCAAAATTTAATTTCCGCTTCTAATTTCTCAAATAGATCTCTACCCAATAAAGGCTTGGGAGAGTTTGGCAAATAGATGAAGTGGTGAGTCACCCAGTGTTTTCCCAATTTAAATTTCAAAGGTTGGGAGGAAGGTTTTGTTTCGCTTACCCCTGTGGTACCAGTTATTTCCAAAGTGCTCATTAAGACAGATCTGATGCTTCTTGTAAAAAGTACACTGATTCTGATAGGCCAGGCAACTGGCCCCTAGCTGGACCCTCTTGGGTAGTGGAGATAGGAGACAGGAGGTAGGAGAGGGGCAGACAGGGTAGCCCTGTTCCTGCAGAGTGCATGCACGGCTGCACAGGAGCCACCTCACGGGTCAGGGCTGCCCCGGGCCTGCGGGGTTGTGCGGCTGCAGGGCGGCCACGCCGCCTCCACCTCTGCCCCTGTGCCAGGGGCCAGAACCACTCCTCACTCCCATTTCCATCCATAACAGCAGTAGGAGTCTCTATGAGCAAATCTGTTGTCATGGAAACTGCGATAGTACTACCCACAGACTCTACATCAGCTCCTGGGGGGGGGGGGGGGGTGCAGCCCCGCCCCCACTCACTGTGGCACCTGAAGCAACACCGCTCACCAGAATTACATCAGCCCTCGGGGGGGGCACAGCCCCGCCCCCTCTCCCGCCTCCCTTTCCAGAGGCGGTTCCTGGGGGCGGGAGGTGTGGGGGGCTGAGGCTGGGCCCACGTGGCGGCAACCCACTCAGCAGTCCAAGGGTCGGTGGCCATGGCCGCTTTGGGCCTGGCCCTGGAGCCGGCACCAGTGGCCGTGCGGGCTCTCTCTCTCCTTTGCCCCACCTTCCAACAGTAACTGTGTTAGTTGCCAAGGCAATGGCAGAGAAATCCATGGCCTCTGGCTGGGGGACTGAAGTCACAACAGCTGAGTTTCCCTCCAAACTGGCCAGCTCTACCACACTTGGAGCTACTGGCATGTACAAGTCCAGAATCTCCCTCTCTGCTGATGGAATGCATCCCATGCTGAGCAGAAACACGCAAAAACTTTTCAAACCTGGCTCCCTCGGACTACCAGAACAAGCTTTTAACCTTGCGCCCCACCAACTGCACTAAGGGTCTAGGGAAGGCGTCCTCTCCCCTCTTTTCCACAGCAGCACACACACCTCTCAGCTGAACCGGGTTGGGTTAACCCGTAGAAGCCTGGGCGGAATACACAAGGAGAGGAAAACTTCTGGGTGAGCCACAAGTGCCCCCTCCCCACCCCACTCCCCACTAAACAAACAAAGCCAAAGCCAGTGGCACACGCGCACACACACACACCCCCCCCATCTGAGCTGGGCTGGGCAAAGCGAAAGCCAAAAAGGGGAGAAAAAGCAAAGAGAAAGATCAAAGCTGCGACAGCCCTGGCAAAACTTCTGGAAGCCACAAGTGGCCTCTCCACTTTTCCAGAAAACAAACAAACAAAAACCCAAAATTGCTAGTGATCAATTACCACAAAGAGCTGCTTTTTTATGTTACCTCTGGTATGCGTGGGTGTCTTAAGACCTCAGAACTCCCGCATGGGACACAGGAAACCCTCCAGAAGTTTGAAACTGCCAGCAAAAATGAAGAGTTCCTCACAAATCACCCAGAGAAGTCATAAGGTCCCAGACCCATCTGGGTGGCCAGAAATGTTGCCTAATAACAGAGGAAATAAAAATTTGCAACAGTATTAGAATGGTAAGATAAAAAAGCAGGTCCTTTATTGAAAGCTTTCAAGGTGCATAATATGGCTATATGCACACCTGGCATTGGATTTCTACAATTTTTATAAGTTTAACAAATTAGCATATCTGACAAATACCATTCAATTAGAAGAGCAGTCAATTAGGTAATCTTCCCCTTGATTCTGCCCCATTGGAGCCAGTCCAGGGGGCTTCTTTGCCCTATTTCTTACATCTTCTCAGATTCTGGTTAAAAAAACAAAATGTTCTCTTCTAGACAATAAGACCAAACAGTATTTCAGGAATGTGTTAGAAGGTTAGCTTATTGTTCTAAAATCTAAGAGAAAGGGTAGGAAAAGTACTAGGAGCTATATAACTATACAATAGTAGTCTACAGAGCTACGAATATATGAAAAATGTATAAAAACCAAAAATCTTTTGGCATCACCTGAAAACTAGGAAAGGCACAGAAATGAGCTTGCACAATAAACAAGTGCCTACAGGACAGCATTGCAAGGAAAATTCTCATACCTTTTCTGAGAAATCAGCAGAACCAGGTACCTCTCAAGTGAGGGAACAAGTGGGAGGAATTGAGGTCCATATGCTGGCAGTGTTCAAGGCCAGGTTGGATGGGGCTCTGACAAATCTGGTCTAGTGGAAGTTGTCCCTGCCCATGACAGGGAAGTTGGAACTAGCGAACTTTAAGGTCCCTTCCAACCCAAACCATTCTATGATGATTCAATGATAATGATGATGATGATGATGGCTATGTGCAGTTGCAGGACTACAGTCTCACTGGGATGACGGAGATGCTGTGGGATAGCTCACAAGCCAGGAGTGCTGCCATGGATGGATGCAGCCTCTTCAGGAAGGACAAGCTGGGACAGCAAGGAAAAGGAGTTTTCCTTTGTGTGAGAGCTCAGCAGGAAGGCACAGGGCACTGGCCAGGAGTGGATGATGAGTCAGCTAAGAGCTTATTAGTCAGCATTAGCAGGCCAACAAACATCGGTGATGGTGTGGTGGGTGTCCACTGCAGACCACCTGCCCAGGAAGTACATAAGGAAGAAGCCCTACATTGGCAGGCCCTGGTCCTCACAGGGGACTCAAAACACCTACTCAGACCAGTATATACTAGAGGAACAAAACACAGCAGGTTTTAGTACTGAACTCTGGCCTAACAAGTATTCCCATTCCTTTTCCTTTCCCCATGCAGTTTATGCAGTCAGGGTTTGGGATGATTTGGGCATTACTCTGTTGAGCACTTCAGCTTCCATATTGAACAATAACATCTCCTATCACCACAACACCATGGCCACTGTGGGATGCTGTAGTCAGTCTGCAGAGCAAGCACTGTCTGCGTATTTCAGGCATCTTGCTGATCGAGTTCTGGTTTTCCATTCCACTGAGTGAAATTAAAGCCACATTCAGCAGTTATGTCCATTTCCCTATTTGGCCTTATTTTCTTAATTCTCAAGGTGCAATCCACAGACAACAATTCATCCCAATGCAACAACTGCTGTGTGAGTCAAACATTCAAAAAGTCACAGACACTCATTCTCCAACTAAACTGCACAAATTATCCAACAGGCACACTTGTTTTTAAGTAGCTGACATTCCCATTTCATCTCTTTCCCCTGCAATCTACAATGCTAAAACCAACACAAAACTCAGTTTTCCTTCTGAGATTACCTGGTTACATTAACAATGTGAACAAGAACACTGAAGTTTAGGGCAGGAGGGAAGGTGGGAGATAGTGGGAACATGAAAGTCTTTCCAGTAAAACTAGAAGAAATGAAACGTCAGTGTTGGGCCCCATTTGGAGAATAAGACCCCAATCTCTGGAGTTCACATTGGCAACACAGAACTTCCAGTGGATCTGTTAGTTCATAAAACTGCTCCCCTGTATTTGAGGAAAGTGCAGGTTCAGACTTCTGCCACTACCACAATCACCAAGAAGCCAGAAGACTGGTCTGTGGGTGATACATACAGGAAAAACAGTAGCTCATGGTGAATTCTCCCTACTTCTTAGGACCTACCATAGTATTATTCAGAGAGTACTTTAACCATGATAAATCATTTTAATCTGAAACAAAGGACTGAGCCAAAAAGTTTAGAATTGAACAACTAGTAGTTGTTGAATGAACATCCCTAATAACAACTCTGGCCAAAATCGGGGACAAACGGTCATTTATTCTCCAAGAATGTCCAACGAAACAAAGACTTTCAAAGGTTTATATACACTACAAATTTTAGCCCCCCCTTCTGAGTTTGGCCCATTATTTCGTCAGATACAGGTGTATCATCATCTTGCTGTTCTTCTGTGGAGCAATACTGCCATCTAGTGTCCTTTTCTGGTAATTTTGGGTGGTGGTCTAAAAATTTCTTGGATTTTCATCTTTTTCACTGTCCTTTGGTTGACCTTTTAAGTCTCGTGCATGCGCCTTTCCTTCTTATGGTGTCCCATTTATTATCTTATTGTTCTAATTGCTTGCTTAGACATCTAATCCATCTCTAGTTATAAAATAACTCTGAGGCTCCTCTAACTAAAACAATACACTTTGAAACTTCTGGGGTGTAGCAACCCCCTTAGTGCAGGTACAGTACATTTATCAGAGGTAAGCCCAAGTTACTCCCTAGTTTTCCCATGATATCCATCTTATTTCATTAGAACAAAGTTAACGATTGATTAAAACTAAAAGCAGATAAAATAACAGAATTATAACAAAGTCACAAAAACATAGATCTCAACTAATTTCAGTACATCTTCTTGCAAAATTCAAAATCACTGCATTTCTTGGCTAAATACAATATATTTCTCTTTCACATCACAATTATTAGATTGCTAAATGGGGAAAAAGTCAACAGCATAATTTCTATTACATTTTAACTAGTATGTTATTAAAGAAGCTGTTTCAATGATCAAGACAAATGGACACAATGATGGTGTCAATGGTGTTTGCTGACAGCAGTGACCCCAACCTGGTCCAGCCCTGCCCACTAGCAAAGCCCTCAGCAAGAATGTTGTACAACCATCACTGGAGGGATAGTTTTCTCTTACTTCCCTCCACACTACAAGCTATCCTCTCATTTTGGATAAATACCAAACTTCACAGTCTGGGTCAGTTGTGAGTGCTGAAAGAAGAGAACCAGTGCATCGCCCTATGGTCACATTACCAGAAAGTTTTGGGTGATTTTGACAGGACAGAGAAGGATCATTTCTGCCATTGCATAGATGAGCTTTCTCCTGGGCTCTGGGCACAAGAATAGGCTGTTGTGTCACACATGTTAAATCCAGGATGTCAAAGAGAAGAGTCTCCAGACCTCCATCAACTGAGCATTGAACTGTGTGGCATTCCCCCATCATACTTTTCTTTCCAAGATCAATTATTTCTTACTCCATGTGGATTCTTCCAGCAAGTTGAAAATATCATGATGTCTGTCACAAATTACTTGATTTTTCATTTTTATTTTGTATGGTCTTTGCAGACATTGCATGTTATAAATAGAACATTTGTAAAAACTCAAAAGCTGGAACAATATCTCATTTTAAAAGTGCACGTAAAACACATATTTCTGACTTTTTCACATTGTTATGCAACTGATAAAGAACACAATCTAATAAAAAATAAATTACAATCACATAACAGTGTTTCAAGTCAATTCATATTTTTCAAGCTGTTCTCTCCCCGAGATCAACACAAAAACTGTCCTATCAAGGCTTGCTAGGATTCTGTAACTCAAATATTGTCAAATATTTACTTCATGAACTCAAGAGATAGTTTCAAGGAAATTACGCCGAACTACAAACTGCAACACACTTAACTATTCACTTCAGGTTGTTCTTACAAACATCTTGGCTTTCAAAAAATATTGTTTTGCTCTCATTAATAACATGAAAGAGACAATGTCAAGCAAGAAATTGTATGTAGAAGAGTCTATGCTGGCAGTACCAGCCAAGTGGAAATACATCTGAACAATTTTCATTTATTTCTTAAAGAGAAACAAGTTGTACCAAGTTCATTTGCTTTGGTTTCTAATCAATTCCTTCCTCTTCTCATGCACTTACTGAAACAACAGCATGGTCAGTGCACATGCTAAAGAAGGAATGTTCATTTGTCATAGGGCTTTTAAGCCCTGATCTCACATAAAGAAATGAGTGTGAATATAGCCGTGCTTTATCACTGAAAAGCAGTGCAATCACAGCAGCATTGTCGTCACGACCCACTGGTAGGGGGTGTGATGTTCATTATAAATTCTCATCAGGCTGAACAAAGGCACCAGAGAGGTATCAGGGAGCTCTTATGCTTTTATTGTACAGTCGCCTTAACTCCAGAAACCAGCCCACTGTTGAGTCTCAAAAGGTGTTGGCTAACAAGCCCTTAAATTCTTACTATACATATCCACAAGAGTAGAGGTTAACAAGCCTTTAATTTTGTATAGTACACTTCAATAAGTTCTCAGCTCCCACAACAAACTCCTCAAAAGCTGCTGGCTAACAAGCCACAACACCACTTTTCACAAGCTCCATGCTCCCACAATAAACTTCAGTACAGAATACAGAGTAGAATGTGATAGTTGTGCTTTGCCCAGGCAAAGCAAGGGAAGAAAACAAAGAATATCACCAGTCCTTAGATCCCACGTTGCTCCTGCTGCGTGGATAGTCCAGAGCTGGGGTTGTATGGAAGTTAGGACAGACACACATCGCTGCTGAGTGCTTAGCAAGGAACCTTTTTTATTTTAACAAGCTGTGCTTTTTATCTCTTGCTCTAAACAGTGCTGGTGCAACAGCTCTTAAGATTGGTTAGTGCGAAAAATCTGCTGACAGTTAAGGCAATACTTTTTTTAGCAAAGTTCCAGGACCAGGCACGCTGACCATCTGTTGTGGTTTTTTCGGACCGCATCCTGTTCTTGTCTGCTATCTGGATCCAACTTCCTCAATTCTTCCACTCACTGCATTTCTCGCCCAAAAGCCTTTTTCTATATTTCTTAAGGGTACACTTTGATTATTTCATCCGATAGATAAGGGTCAGTAAGGCTAACGGGCCAGCCGTCCTCTCCTACATATCCCTCTACAGGGTTGTGAGACAAAGAAAGTGAAAGAGAGGAAAAAGAGAGAAAAAGAGAAAAAGAAAGCCAGAGAAAAGAGTGAGGGGTCCCAATCCGCTCCCTTTTATAGTTAACCTGCTGCAGCCTCTTATGTAAACTAGACTTTTCGCACCATTTTTTTCACATGTGCACAGCCAGCCTTTCTCCAGGAAGTGAGTTGGGGGGGGTCCTGAGCATGAGTCTCAAAGCGGCACAGGAAGTTGGCTCAGAACAGCACTGCCCCACCTCTGTGGGACCCTGTCTGCCAATCACACCTTCCCTGTAGCAATACTCAGAACGTTTAAGACAAAACATGCTTAGGTCTGGTCCTCTGCAACTGTTTTTTCCTGTTTGTTTTAAATTCCTGCTACCTGCTGCATTCCAAACTTTATGAACTCAACGTTTACAGACATAAGTTTGTCGTCTCCTTTTCAGTGTATAAGATTAGAAACTGACACCTTCATATTAATGCAGAATGTTGTGTAAACAGTTTGTATTGCGTTTGAATGGCCTGGTTTTGGAAGCGGGGGGGGGGGCTACAGGGGTAGCTTCTGTGAGAAGCTGCTAGAAGCTTCCACCATGTCCAGCAGAGCCAATCCCTGGCAGCTCCAAAGATGGATGAGATGCTGGCTGCAGCTGGGCCAATTAGAAATGGTGGTAATGCTTCTGTGATAACATATTTAAGGAGAAGGAAAAATAAAAAGTGGTTGCACGGTTTTAATTGCAACCAGAGAAGAGCGGAGTGAGAACATGTGAGAAGAACAACTATGCAGACACCAAGGTCAGTACAGAAGGAGGGGGAGGAGGAGATCCGGATGCCTAAGATGAGATTCCTCTACAGCTCATGGTGAAGAGCAACAGATCTCTGTGACCTGCTGCAATGTGAGTCCATCCCACTGGCAACAGTCCTCCTCAGACTGCTGCAGCATGGCTCACTCTTCCATGGGGTGCAGTCCTTCAAGGACAGACTGCTCCAGCATGGGGTCCTCTCTCCACAGGCCTCCCATGGGGTCACAGCCTCCTCTCAGGCATCCACTTGCTCCAGCGTGGGTCTCCTCCACAGGGTGCAGGTGGATCTCTGCATCCCTGTGGATCTCTGCATCCCCGTGGATCTCCATGTGATGTTTCCTGAACTCTGGTAGCAGTACTGTGTGTCTGAGCCCTAACCTAAAGTGATCCAAGGTAAAACTGTTGTGGGTTGATGCTGGCCAGATGCCAGGCACCCACCAAAACTGCTCACTCAGTCACCTCTGCAGCCAGACAGAGGAGAGAAAATTTAATAAAGGGTTCATGGGTTGAGATAAGGACTGGGAGAGAACTCATCAAATACTGTCATGAGCAAAACAGACTCAAATTAGAGATATGCATTGAATTTATGACTAATAAAACCAGAGCAGGATAATGAGAAGTAAAATAAACCCTTAAAAACACCTTCCCCCCACCCCTCCCTCCTTCCCAGCTCTACCTCCTACCCAAGCGGTGCAAGATGGGGAATGGGGGTTATTGTCAGTTCATCACTTGTGGTTTCCCCCACTGCTCAAGGAGTCCTTCCCCTGCTCCACCGTGGGGTCCCTCCCATGGGAGACAGTTCTCTGCGAACTTCTCCAGGGTGAGTCCACCTCTCGAGCAACAGATCTCTGTGACCTGCTGCAATGTGAGTCCATCCCACTGGCAACAGTCCTCCTCAAACTGCTGCAGCATGGCTCACTCTTCCATGGGGTGCAGTCCTTCAAGGACAGGCTGCTCCAGCATGGGCCTCTCTCTCCACGGGCCTCCCACGGGGTCACAGCCTCCTCTCAGGCCTCCACCTGCTCCAGTGTGGGTCTCCTCCACAGGGTGCAGGTGGATCTCTGCATCCCTGTGGATCTCCATGGGCTGCAGGGGGACAGCCTGCTTCACCATGGTCTTCACCATGAGCTGTAGAGGAATCTCAGCTTGGGCATCTGGTTCTCCTCCTCCCCCTCCTTCTGTACCGACCTTGGTGTCTGCATAGTTGTTCTTCTCACATGTTCTCACTCCGCTCTTCTCTGGTCGCAATTAAAACCGTGCAACCACTTTTTATTTTTCCTTCTCCTTAAATATGTTATCCCAGAAGTGTTACCACCATTTCTAATTGGCCCAGCTGCAGCCAGCATCTCATCCATCTTTGGAGCTGCCAGGGATTGGCTCTGCTGGACATGGTGGAAGCTTCTAGCAGCTTCTCACAGAGGTCACCACTGTAGTGCCCTCACTTCCAAAACCAGGCCATGCAAACCCAATACAGTGCATTAGAAAAAAAAAAATCACTTCTGATGCCAAAGAGATTTTTGCTTTTATACTTTTTATATTAGTAGGATTTTTGCTTTTATACTTTTTGTATGTTTGTAGCCCTGTAGCCCTGTAGCCTTTGCTCTATAACCTTGTAGATTCTTAGCTAGCAGTTTCCCTACCCTTTAGACAAAACAAGATTCCTGAATCACCTTATCAATGCTAGTGTTCTGGGGACCAGGGACGTTTCTGTGTCCTATGTCTCCTAAAAGCCTAAACAACAGTAGAGCTAGAACTTTCAGGGGGGGCTTCAGTAGGAGGCTGAACCAAAGGGGGAATTACCTCATTAATCATATTTCTAATTGGGAGATTTTGGTCAATTATGTTAATTTGCTAAACTTATAAAAGTGTTGGAGTCCATTGGGGGGGCGTCAATCGTTGTGCTTTGCTCGGGATGGACGGGCTTTGGCATGCATTTTGTACCCTCAGAGGACCTCCAAATAAAGGTAACCACTTTCCTTATCCTCTTAACATCTTGCAGCTTCTGATTTTAGGTAGATAAAAGGCAACACTTCAATATCCCAGAATAATAGAATTATAAAATGGTTTGGGTTGGAATGGATTGTTAAAGACCATCTAGTTCCAAGTCCCTGCCATGGGCAAGAACACCTTCCACTAGACCAGGTTTGTCAAAGCCCCATCCAGCCTGGCCTTGAAAATTTCCAGGGTTGGGGCATCTACAGTTTCTCTTGGGCTGTACTCATTAGTACATCATACATACTAGAGGATAATATAATACATATGAAATGTTAAATCTGTTCCAAGCTTAGATGAAGCCTTGAAGACACATCTGAAATACTTATTCATTTCACAGCCTTTGAAACATTCTTACCACTCAAATCAAAGGATGAATTTAACGAGACCAAGATTTCAGAGCAATTTCAACAGGATCATATCCCAGAAGGTCTTTATAAACACAAAGTTATTTTTAGGTATGCAGTGTGTTTACATGACCATGTTTTGGTAGTGGGGGGCTTCTGTAACAAGCTGGTAGAAGCTTCTCCCATGTCTAACAGAGCAAATGCCAGCTGGCTTTGAAACGGCCACACCACTGGCCAAGGCTGGGCCAATCAGAGATGGCAGTAATGCCTCTAGGATGACATATTAAGGGAGGAAAAAAAAAAGTTAATGTGCAGAAATAATTACATGCAGAGAAGAGAGGAGTGAGAATGTGAGAGGAACAACTCTGCAGACACCAAGGTCAGTACAGAAGGAGGGGGAGGAGGTGCTCCAGGCACCAGAGCTGAGATTTCCTTGCAGCCTGTGGTGAAAACCATGGTGAAGCAGCTGTCCCCCTGCAGCCCATGGAGGTCTATGGAGATGCAGAGTTCCACCTGCAGCCCATGGAGGAGACCCACACCAGAGCAGGTGGATGCTGAAAAGAAGACTGTGACCCTGTGGGAAGCCCGTGCTGGAGCATGCTCCTGAGGGGGACCTGTGGACCTGGGGAGAGAGGAGTCCATGCTGGAGCAGGTTTGCTGGTACAACTTGTGACCCTGTGGGGGATCCAAGTTGGAACAGCCTGTCCTTGAAGGACTGCACACCATTGAAAGAGACACATGCTGGAGCAGTTTGTGAATAACTGTAGCCTGTGGGAGGGACTCACACTGGAGAAGTTTGTGGAGAACTGTCTCCCATTGGAGGGACCCCATGGTGGAGCAGGGGAATGACTCCTCTCCCTGAGCAGTGGCAGAAACAATGTGTGAACTGACTTTAATCCCCATTCCCCATTCCCCTGCACCCCTCTAAGGGAGAAGATAGAGCCTGGGAAGGAGGGAGGGGTGGGGGGAAGGTGTTTTTAAGGGTTTATTTTACTTCTCATTATTCTGCTTTGATTTTGATTGGTAATATATTCAATGAATTTTCCCAAGTCGAGTCTGTTTTGCCTGTGATGGTATTTGGTGAGTGATCTCTCCCTGTCCTTATCTCAACTCATGAACCTTTCTTGATATTTTCTCTCCTATGTCCAGTTTTGAAGGGGAGTGAGAAAACAGCTTTGATGGGTACCTGGCATTCAGCCAAGATCAACCTACCACAAGGTACTGTGCTGAATTGGTGTTTCATGAACATTTATGGTTTTTTCTTGGCATTTTTTCCATATTGAACTTGGTTTTACTACCTGGCAAGCAAACTTGATCTCTCTTTAGAAGATAAAGTGAATAACAAGCAAGCACATACTTCTTTGAGCTTCTCTTAACATTTCAAATACCACAAGGTTAAGACAGAGAATGCAATGTGCATGTGATTATACAAAATCTTGTGAGGTAAACTGGAACAGTCTTCTGCAGATCAGGTGGAAGTATCTTCCTCTAACAAACTGTCTCCCTTCAAACTTTGCTGAAGATGGACATTAGGCCAGAATCACAAGTTGTCTCACTTTTGAGACAAATTTAAAAGAGGACTCTCTGGACTGAGTCCTTCTCTCCAAAAGGGTTCCAAAAATACCTTTCCACCAATAGGGAATGAATACTAATAGATGAAAGTGGGGGAAAAAAAAAGGTTTATTAACAAACAGAATGCCAACTAAAGATGTCCGGAGGGTGAGGCAGTGCTGGAGGAATACCCCTTTCCCAACACATGGTCCAAGATGGTGCCGGCTTTCATGCAGAGGGGAGTAGAACTTCCACAGGGCAGTTCCAACAGCGAGGGGGAAAACGCAGCAGCTACCTGGTGTCGACCTCTTCTCTGACGGCAGTCACAGCAGACTAAAAAGCTGGGCTGGAGCCTTTTGGTGTGCTTTCTCTCCCCGGCTTGGCTCCCCAGTCCCGGGCTTCAGGCAGGAACCCTGCAGGAGGTGGCCCCAGTCTCAGTTCTTAGCATAAGAGCAGTTGCGGCAGCACATGGCAGGGCAGGGGTCAGGCAGGAAGTGGCCCCAGTCTCAATCCTTAGCATAGGCACAGGTGGACTGAAGCCGGTGAGCTGGGCTACAGTGTATCCAAGCAGCCGACTGCTCCCGGGAAAAACGCCAACTGTTCTCTGCTCCCAACCGGGCACAGACCAACCCACCCCCAGCTAAGAGACTGCTAAATCACAAAGTAGCAGTACTCCGGCAGGATACACACAGACCTCCACACACACAGTGCTGTTGCCTAATCCCCCAAATCGGAAGAGAGAGAGCAACTCCGGGCCCCGCCCCCTGCCAGGACCTTGGCCGGGCTCCCCAGACATTGCAATGCCCCCGAGCCGGGAAGGGAGGAGGGGGAAGAAAGAGAAACATTAATTTTGGGCACACTCTGAATATGGGATAATGACCCCCAAGACATAAGTGCATTTTCTTTCTTTTTCCACCACAAACTCTACAGTAGTTCATATTCACTTCTTAACCATATTAAAACAATTGCTACATATTTTCTGTGATGGGGTCAAACAATTTTATAGATACAACAACTTTTGACATTTCACATTAGAGTCTGGACCCAGGCTACGGCTTTTTTTAACATCATGACTCAAATCAATTTATTTACTGCACCTTCAACCCTCACCTGGGTGACAAAGGAGACCTCCTGCCTAGCCCAATAGCACCAGGTATTCCAGAAGTCAGTCTGTCTTCAGACAGCTGACTCTGCTTGCCCTGGATTGACAGCAGTTTTCAAATGACAGATTTGATCAGAACGGTGTCATCGTGTTCCATCTGAATGAAGGATAACTGCATGGCTTTATGCCACCAAAAAAACAGCTTTGCCTCTTTGTTTGCTGAGCTTTAGGTAAGATTTAAAGAATAAAATAAAATAAAATATAAATTTTTAAAAATAGTCAGATGCACAGGTTAAGAAGTTTGTCTTCTCTCCCCATGAAGAATTCAGATGGTTAATTAATGACAGCTAATCTTACTACATGAGAATAGCATAACTGTACTACACCACCAGTTATTATACTGTTGTAACTGCTATTGTTATGAATTTGATGCAGACATCTGCTAGCAGGTTTTAAGGGCCTGTAAGAGGACAAAGAACAGTGCTTCCTTTTAAGCTTTACAACTGAGAATAAACGATCTTACAGCCATAAGGGCACTTAAACTTGTCTAAGACTTGGAATAAAAGGAATAAAGCTTTATTCCTCTTTTTTTTCCCTTTACTTACCAAAAAACCACTTTAGGAAGTACTAGGTGTAGTTTCCACAACAAATTAGAATATTAATATGATCTTCTAGAAAAGGAATAATTTTTTTGCTGAGCAAAGCACAAAGAGAAGTTCCCCCTATGATATTTTTAATCTTTCCCCAAAGAGTTTACATTTTAAGTTAACAAGCTCAGATTTTCCACATAAAGCATCAGCATGAGTTTCCTGCATTAAACTATCCTCATTTTACTCTGCCCAGTCATTTCCCATTCCAGGTTTAATCTGCTGTGTACGGTGGCTTTGCCATCTTCACACTTTGGCAATAAAATTACTATGGTATCTACAACAGTGAAAGTATTCTTTGAATTTCATGAAACAGTGGGAAGGTGCATCTTTCCAAAATGTTCTTTCACAGCAAATATGAACATTATCAACATTAATATGGAAAAATATTAACCATGTTTGCTAAATACTGGCAACATCAGCAGCACTATAAATACAGTTGTTACATACTTTTAAGTATAAAGTATTTATATTTTAACCCCAAAGCTATGCATCCTTCCCCCCTAGAATTCTGTTATCTAGGAAGTTGTTTTACAGCAATACAGGCCCCTAACTCTGGGCACCCCACCAGATTCACTGGCTTCAGATTTGGTTCAGAGCTGCTGAACAGCCCTCATCAAGCAGCTTTGAACACCTGGTGTCTCAGTGTCAAACTGAAAATTTAGCACATAACTCATCCCACCTAGTGGACATTCTGGAAAGTGGAACCCAGAGAGATTTAGGGTTTGCTTAAAGTAATTTTAATTGAGCACAAATCTAGGCTGCCTTTGAAATTAAGCTCCTCTGGCTGAAAACTGACCAAAACTGCACAGGTGTTCAAGTAAATAAAATTCCTTCTTCTGTTTAACCACATCTTGGTTTAAGACAATTTAAAGGAGAACACTCTGGAATGAGTTGCCTCCCTTTATAGATTTAACCAATCCCTTTCCACGAATAAGGAATGAATACGAGCAGATATAAGTGAAAAAATAAGTTTGCTAACAAGCAGAACAGCAACAGGCAAAAAATAACAGTAAATGACTGCTAGATACAAAATTGCTAAATCTCACCAACCCCATGGGAAGGTAGGAGCTCATGGAGCAGTTCTAGCAGCAGATGAAAACTTGCTGGCTCATGTGGGGTCCATGCTGCCACTCCCCACCTCGTCCCACCTCCTGCTGGACTCCACTGGCATTGGTGCTGCTGTGCTGTGCGCTGCAGCTGGGTGTGCGTGGGGGAAAAGATCAGTCTCTCTTCTCTGACATGGGGTGTTCCAGCCCCCAGGAAACGGCTCACTTTCGCATTTAAAAATGCCTGCAGCAGGAAGATGGCAGACAAGGCAATTCAAAGCAGCCAGGCTGGAGCAATCAGCGTCCTCTCTCTGTGGGCGAGACAGACTGAAGTGAGGCTGCCCCATCCTCCCCAGCATGGCAACGTGACTGAAGGCAGGCACCTGCAGAACTTGTCCACAGGCAGTCCAAAATGCAAGGGAGAAGCAAAAGAGGAAAAAATCCAAAGCGAAGTGTGTCCTTTGAGCAAAGACCACCAGGTGGGACAGAGAGAGGGAGCTCAGTTGTGGTGCTTTGATCTTTTAAAGGACAGTGATGACCCCCACCTGACCCGAAATCCCCAGTTCCGTTTTCCGTCTGCAGAGTCTTAAAGAGACAGTAACAATTTTGGGCACAGATAGATGTGGAATACAATAACATTTTGGGTTACCCATGACACCACAACAACTGCTAGTGTTGGCACTGCAGTTGGGCAGACTGCAATAATGGATATAGAAGGACTGTCCATTTCATCCAGCAGCCCGGTAAAATTAATGTGATTAACCTGGCCACCTAATTATACCAGCTATACAACTATATCCTTATTCAAAAGTCAAGACATATTCAGATGCCTTGAGTTTCATACCTTGGGTACACTTGCTCTAGCCATTTGCTAATGGTTAGCAGAATATTCATTTCATTGGTAAGAGTTTGGTCAGTGTTCAGGCATTGCAGCAGGTAGATATACAGGATCAATTAGCTTCCTAAAGACAGACACTCCTGCAGGAATTCTTCCATGGGAAGAATTTGAAGAGAGGCAAGTATAGGGCCCCAGCCTAAATCCTGGTAATGAGGAGAATCTATGAAGAAAACAAGAAGACAGAACAAAGTGCCTGAGAAAGCAGCCCTTAGTAAAACCCAAAAACTAAAACTACTAGTTACAGAATTTGGGCTGGTTTAGCTGTTTTCCAGATTTGTCCGTCATTTGGAGAGCCCCAGTGGGAGCACTAAATTGGGGAGTACCATTCCTAAACCACGACAGCCTTATTTGGTGCCCAGTGTAGGACACAAAGGGTTGAGATAACAGATCTGCCCAGAGTGAGTTGGAAACAAATTTAATCTAAGCATTTGTTGTATTAGGTACAGAGCCACTGGTCACGATGTTGCTTGGTCTGTTCACGTGGTTGTGGTACCTAACCCTGTATGTATTTCCATATGTGCTCCTCGCTATGTTCTTTTTCAGAGCAGGAAGAAGGATCAGGATTGCTTCGTTGCTGTACTGTGTGATATCAGTTTATGACATTATAACATCAAGGGCAATGAGGGTCATTTGGGATGTGTATTCAGTGTTATTCTGTTGGGAGGAAATGGTTAAAAGCAGAAGAATGGCAAGGAGGGAATAGTTTTGCTCAGTGACCTTGCAGCTGGGAATGCTAAGAATATCTGTGTGGGAAAACTCCATTTCTTATGCTAGTGTTGTTCATCTTCTGCCTGTTTTGAGAAGTAGAATTCCTCTGTAGAGACAACACCCTCACAGACATGCTTGAGCCTCTTGCTGGGAGAGAGAGATCATAAAAGCACAGCCTTGGGAAAAAATTGCCCATCCATGAAGCCCTTGGATATACTGGGGCAGGCAGCGGCCTCCCCCCTGCTGTCTGCTATAGTGAACTAAGCCTAACGGAGCCTGTGCCCTTGTGTCTTTAGGTAATGAAATAAATCTACTCTTTGCATTTCAGCTGTGCTTTGGTAGTTGCCATGGTTACCAGTATATATCGATTCACACACTCTCCTACCTTTATATTTGGGAGTACATTAATAATCGTATGCAGAATGTGGAGGGAAGAGGGGAGGATGATTTTCACCAGGTCTTCACCCCTATTCCCTCCTTCTAGGCCTGTTAAAACAGCTTTTGAGACTTTTGAATTCCCTTTGGATGTTAAGGAAAGCATGTTCTTGTTGCTAAGACTACCAGGTCTCCTCGGTGAGGTCCACACCCCATTCAGAGTCATGAAAGAGGTTTCTAGGGAGATCATTCAGAGATCTGTCCCAAGGGTGGATAGTCATAAGTGGCATGGAATTTGGGAGGACATGGGCCAGTATTTGGAGGACTTCTCCGATAGTCTGGAAGTTCACCCTTGAACAACTACAGGACCCAATTAAAGTGATAAAATATGTGAAAGGAAAGTGCTGTGGCAGGTCCAGAGAGGCGCGAAGTTATGCAACATACTGGGCCCTGGCTACTATTTATCAGACACTGCTCATTACTAGACAGCACCCTCAGGGGGAGGAGGAGGAAAGCAGACCAACAGGCACCGTGGCTACTCAAACTGCAGATGAACCAGAGGAACAATCCGTGCAAGTAGTAGTTGCCCCTATACAGAAGAAATCCAAGACCAAATCAGTTGCTTAGTGAGGGATGAAGAGGAAGTAGAGCCCTTACAACAGGAGGAAGAGGCAGGGCCAGAGATAATCACCCAATCCCTATCCCTGGGTGAGCTGCAAGATATGCAAAAAGACTTCAGCCACCATTCAGGTGAGCCCCTGTTGACCCGGCTGCTCCAATGCTGGGATAGCACGTCCCACAATATGAAACTAGGTAGTAGTGAAGCCAAGCAACTGGGATCCCTGTCCCAGGATGTGGGAATTGGGAAGAGGACAGAAACTCTCAGCCTCTGGAGGTGATACCAAAAGGCTTAATTCAATTTTTACTGTGCCTGTGAAACTTTTAGCAGAGAAACAGGGCATGCAAACGCTGCTTCTCCAGCAAGGATGGTGCGAAGATAAGAAGACATCTGGCTCAAGAATGCAGTAATAGACAAAACAAAGGACTGAATCTGGGAACTTGGGGTGGGATTTATGGTAATGGGTAAATCGCAATATGCATGTATTGACTGTATATAAGCAACACGCTTGTAGAATCACGGGTCTGCATAAGGTTAGAAGTGACATCAGGCCTGAATAAATGATGCCCTCTTTAACAAAACTTACTGTTAAGGAGTCTTATTCATCTTATTCCGATATTTTGCACATTTGGTGACAGTAATTGGCGACCCAGGTGGAACCTCAGCCATGAGCCTTGGTGGATCTGCAGGTGACAGACCTCCAGCCAGCTCTGAGGGGTTCTCACGGAGACCTTGACTTCTGACCGTCCAAGGCTTGGGGGCAAGATCCCTGAGTAAATAAAGGCATCATTTAAATTAATTATTTTGGGGTTATTGACATAGAGGTACAATTAGAGTTACTGGTAAGGGGGTTTGAGTCCCCCAAAACAGGGTTTGAGTAAGGGGGTTCACAGGGTTCAAGTCCCTGGGTAAGCTTACCGAAAGTGGAGGGGGGGGGTTGCGAGTTTCCTCCCCTCGGGGGGTTACCAAAAAGTTATTGGGAGTTCAAGTCCCACTGGGAAAGGTATCATCAAACTGAACTCGTAGTTTTGCCCATGATATAAAAAAATCTGTTTACTAAGCGTGTTGCAGTGTGACTGA
Source organism: Amblyornis subalaris (assembly GCA_018881555.1). NCBI lineage: Eukaryota > Metazoa > Chordata > Aves > Passeriformes > Ptilonorhynchidae > Amblyornis > Amblyornis subalaris. The sequence continues at coordinate 42,629 of JACAXG010000356.1, forward strand.
GTTTGCTGGGATTGTGGTTTTATTGAAGGTCACGGTATTTGTGACTAAGATTGCATTTGTGGCCTTTGAGCGCCCACTTGTGTCGGTTTCAGTGATTGCAGGTTGGTGGTTGCCCTTCTTTCCTCCCCCCATTACAACCGGGAAACCATTGCTCCTGTGTGAGGTAATCGTATTTGCTTGTATACTTACTGAATATGGGCATGGATTCTTCTAAAACTAAAGTGAGAAATGATATTCCAAATTCTCCATTGAAATGTATATTGAACCACTGGAAAAAGGATGGGAGGAAACTTGGGTCTGGGCTGGTTGAGTGTTGTGACTGGTGTGTGGACTGGACGGTCGGTTTGGGTGGCCAGGGGAGCAGCACCTTGGACTGTGGTACTGTTTTATAGCTGATGGTGTCTTGTGCAGGCCTTGTGTACAGTGTGTGCTCTCAGTGCATTGTGACACTGCTGTGTCTCCGTGTCTTTGTCCTTGTGTCTCTGTGACTGTGCACTATGTGTCTCATTGTTTGTGTGTATACATTGTATGTCTGGGTGTGCGAGAGTAAAGTACTGAAACTATTTTCTGCTGGATAATCTATTAGATTCCACAGAAAGTGAGAAAGCAGGAAGAGAATGAGCAAGAAAGTAGGAAGACGGTAAGCAGGAAGTGAAAAAAAGCAGGAAGAGAATGAGCAGGGGACGGGAAAACAAGAGGTGATAGCTATCAAGGAGATGGGAAAGGAAAGGGAAGAGAGAGAGAAAAGAAGCAGTAAAAGGAAAGGGAGGAAAGAGAAAGAAAACGGGATCTGGAAAGGGAGAGAAAGACGTAGAGATGCAATGCTAATCTAATTGCGGAACAGGGAGAGGCCCTGGCCAGGGAGGAATGAAGCCGAATCAGTGTGCATATTGTAAAGTTTTTTGACACCAAGGTCCCAGGAAGTTGAAGGGGGTGGAGGTAGCAAAGCTACCCCTACATCAAGACTGATGGGAAGTGGGGCTGGAACTGCAGCTGAACCCCTGGTTACCATACAGCTGGGGAAGGAGACAAGAGAAAATTAACTTTCAATAGACACTAGAACTAAATATGAACCAAAGAAAATTAAGCTAAGAAACTGTAAATGTTGTTGGTGCAACAGGGGAAGCAAAGAAACGAGCATTCTTTAACCCTATTAACTTTAAATTTGGCAAAAGATGGATAACTCACCAGAGTTGAGTTAAAGAGCTCAAATCCAACAGCAAAATACTGTTAGACTGAACACTCCTTTATTAACAGTGCTGGAGACATGGGAATTTTTCACAACAAACATGTCTGACAAGACACAATATACAAGGGTTTAAATACACTGCAACATGCAGGACCTCCCCACAGTCCTCCCCGAGTCCTGCCCGGTTCATTACATCAGAGGTGCCTACTCCAATTTCGTCTTGCCATTCTTTTGTGGCACAAAGCTGCCATCTAGTGTCCTTTTCCCATTCTTATTTTGAGGGGGGGCATCGATGCTTCATCAGAGAGTCAAAATGTTGTCTTCCTCACTTATCCTCTGGATGACCTTTCCATGGTGGCAATTTTCAGTGCATGCGTAGTTCACTTCTGCTGACATCTAGTTTCTTATTGTTCTAAGCCACTACTAAGACATTTTGTTTATCTTTAGTTAAAGATAACCCAGAACTCCTCTTATATAAACAATTCCTTATTGAATTTGCTTCTCTAGCTAAACATTCTGTTACCAAAAATTAGGTAAAATAAAAAACTCCTTAACACCAATGTAGCATTAAGAAGCAGGCATTCTTTATTTGGCCGGATGCACAGGGGGATAGCTCCTCCCAAAACTGTGCATGCCAGGTGTAAGAAGTTCCTGTTTATATACTGTATTTTACATACATATTCATTGATTGTCTCAGAATAAACATACATATGATAATCATTTCCCCGAAATCATTAACATATTTTCCCTCCCCTTTACACATGCATTCTTCTGTCCTGGGGGTCTCTGATGGTCCCTGGTGGTTGTAGACCCCAATGTTCCAGTCGACCTGGCTGAGTTGGCAGGGCACTGGGGCTGGTGAACTTCCAGTTCTCCTTCTCACACAGTGGGCATTGTGCAGTTCCATAGGCCAGTAGTTTTTGGAGAACAAGCATTGTGTGAGTTCACCAGGTGTAGACAATTTATCATCTGGTAACATTCCCCCCCTTTGAGGCTTGTGAAGCTTGTCTTCTTTGCAAGCCTTCATAAACCTCACTTTGCTTTTTTACTAGCATTATATAAGTTCCTCAGGTGGCATTAGCAATCTTTTTTTATGCAGCCTAAAGCAAGCATCATAATCACAATTATTACTATGATTACAATTATATTTTGCAAAAGTGAGGCCAACCAACCAGTGAGAGAAAATCCAAATCCTTTAAATATTTTGTTTAACCAGTTACTTTCTAATCCTGCTCTTAGTTCTCTGCTTGATGCAGTGACCAATTTTATTCTCTCTATTTGATCCTCCAATTTACCAGTCACATTTGGAATGTGGACACAAGAAGTATTGGTGTTTAAATTCAAGTATCCACATACTCCGTGTTCATGTAGGAGTAATAGATCTAATGCCAATCTGTTTTGTAAGGTCATTTTTAGTTGTGGCTTGCAATTATTCATTTATTTCAGTAAATCCCAATTGAGATGCATTTGCTAAAGTTTCCATTTGCAGAGTCAAATTATATATGATTAGTCTATTCCTAAAGGTGGGTATTTGTGGAGTGAAGATGGATTCTGAAATCCATCCTACTATGGTTCCTGTACTGGGGTGTTTCCAAGTTTCATCACATTTAACTTTTCCCCATAGTTGAGTTCCCAATGGTGACTCCTTCCACAAGGGACATAATGTTAATACTCCCAGTGTCCATTGTACTCTTGATTCTCCCAAAGGCAAATGCGTGCTCCAAATTCCATTACTTCCTAATCATAGTGTGGGTCCTGATGATTTTACGATGTCCTGCTGACAGTCTATCTCTCTCCATGTCTCATTGTTAGGTGAGACCAGATGTCATTAAGAAGAGTAGAATAATTTCTACAAACACATCCCAGCCTTAGAGCCCAGGCCACAGTCATCAGTTGCTGTATCTCAGGATTCCTACTAGTACAAGTGTATATTTGAGTGCAGTTCCACTTTTCTTTTATTTTTGGGTTATTTTGTCTTGACCTTATTAAATCAGAATATTGTATACCAACTTGTAAGGGGTCTTCTGCAGGGCCTGGACTCCCTTCCCAGTCTAGGCACCACTGAACTGGCTGGATATATTCCCATTGTCCCATTTGAGGGCTATTCCATATTTCCAGTATTTGACACCCCCAAGGAGTATTGGTGCAATCTGTTGGCCGATAGACATTTCCTGAAGTTATTTCCAGATCCAGTTTTGAGATATTACAATTCTCAACTGTATTATTCTTACGTGTCCATTGTAAGGAATATTCTCCTTCCGTCCCCGTCCAATTGGCATGGGTGCTATTTCCCTCCCACATGTGTTCCCAAATTTTTGTCAAATTACTGACTAAAGCTCCCCATGGAACTGGATTTTCTGCAGAGGTTGGTGTTGGCAAACAAGCTGTTATAGAGGTTACATTCTGTAATCTGCCAAAATCTTGAACTAGCTTTAAGATCACATTCCCCCTCCCAGAGACTAACAACATATTTTTTATTGTTATTATAAATATGTAATTATTTGTCATCTTCATCTAAATAATATCCCCATGAATATGATTTATATAAAAACAAACAAACAAAAAACTCAACGGTATTAATTAGTCTTGTTTCTGCTGTGTGTGATGTGTGGTTGCTGGTTTTACCCGCGTGTGATGAACCCAGGGTTCGATTCCTTCCACCTTAAGTGCAGTGTAGGTCACCAGGAGGACTTGGAAAGGTCCTTTCCACTTTTCTTTCAAGGGTTCAGAGTTCCAGGTCTTTACGTATACAAAGTCCCCAGGTTGGTATGGGTGAACGGGTGCATCCAAAATAACTGGTCCCAATAGGGTTATGAACCGATGGAGTCCAGCAAGGGTTTTTCCTAAAGAAATCAAGTATAGATTTAAATCTGTTTCTCCCTTTGAATGTATTTCTCCAGGAATTGATGGTGTTTGATATGGTCGTCCATACAGCAATTCATAGGAACTCACTTTAGTTTTTGTTCTTGGCTGAATTCTGACTCTCAACAGAGCCAGAGGAAGGGCCTGTGGCCATTTTAAGGAAGTTTCTTGGCACATTTTACTGATTTGTCGTTTCAAAGTCTGATTCATCCTTTCCACTTTCCCACTTGACTGGAGTCACCAAGGTGTGTGTAAGTCCCATTTTATACCCAGGTTTTTGCTCAGCTGTTGTACCACATCTGCTATAAAATGTGGGCCTCTATCTGAAGACATCCCAAGGTGGTACCCCAAATCTCGGTATGATTTCTTTAAGCATGATTTTTACTACTTCCCTAGCTTTATTGGTGCGACAGGGAAAGGCCTCTGGCCATCCAGAAAATGTATCCACCAATACCAAAAGATACCTATACCTGTTTTGCCTGGGTAATTCAGAGAAATCTCTTTGCCAATAATCTCCAGGTGAATTTCCCTGTTTAATTGTTCCAGAAGGTGGCCTTTTCCTATTTATGGGATTGTTTTTTAAACAAATTGGGCATTTTACTAAAATTGATTTTGCTATTTCAGTCATTCCCACACGGAGTACAGAGTTTTGGAGACTAGATATCATGGACTCAGTTCCCCAATGGGTTTTGTTATGTTCTTTTTCCATTATTTTCCTCATTACAGAAGGTGGAACTATAACCCGTCGGTTGTCTGTTACCCACCATCCCCGCTGATTCTTGGTGGCTTTTAATGTCTTTGCTAAGCACTGATCCTCACTGTCATACTTAGGCTTAAATTCAGATATGTTAATTTCTTTTTGTGGTACTAATGCTAGGATGCCTTTTTCAGCTACTCCTCGAGCTGCTTTGTCTGCTAATCAGTTTCCTACTATAACACTAGTTTGTCCAGATTGATTGTCGCTGTAGAGTCGGTCACGACACAAAGTACACACGCAAGCACATATATTGTTGTAGGTAATGGCCATCAACTTTTAATAATACGAGGCCTCTTTATAGTATTTTCCAGCGTACATGTCACAAGTTAATTGGCTGCAGCTAACAACAATATAACACTATTGGCCATCTATTTCTGGCCTGTTTACAAAGCTACTTATTGCCTATTATTAAAACACATACCAACTAAAAAGACTCCCTAGTGCAGGTGCAATTTTATCTTTCTGTTGTTGTGCTTCTAACTCCTACCAGTTTCACAATTCTCACGGGTACAGACCGAGTTTCTCACGGGCATAACTAAGTTCTTAAGGAAATACAGGAACTGTGTCCACATCAATGTCCACAAGATTGACTGACCAGTCATCTGCTTCCACAGTTCCCCCTTTTTGTCTTTCAACCAAAAATGCAGCGTTCATAGTCTTCTGCAGGGTCCTTTGCAGAAAAGACAACAAACATGGCACCAGGAGTAGGACAAAAAGGATAACAATCATACATCCCATTTTTATAAGGTCTTTGACCCATTTAGCAAGTTGCCAGTTGCCAAAGAGGGCATTATTCCAGTCTGAAATATCCTCTTCTCTTAATTTTGTGACACCCAATTGTAATTCTTTGATACTAGCAAACACCGATTTAGAGTGGTCAGAAAGATTAATGCAGCACATACCATCAAAATCTTTACAACCATGTCCATGTGCTAACAACAGAAAGTCAACGGCTGCTCGATTTTGCAAAGTAGCATGTCTAATAGAATCAACATCAGTTAATAATCCTGATAAAGCAAGTGAAGTAGCATTAGTCTGCTTGGCGAGCCAGCAGCCTAACTTGTCTAATAGTCCTAAAGCTTTCTCGCCCGCTATACCTGGTGTGAAAAGAGAAACTAAAACTCGTGTTTACAGTTTCAAAAAACTTAAAGTATCATCACAGTCCTTTGCAAACATATTCAAGGACCGTTTGTTAAGAGTTACGTGTGTGTGATTTAAAAGCATAGGCTTGGTGTAAGTGTAGTCAGGCAGCCAATAGTACATGGACCGCCAACCACGTGCAAAGGCAACGCAGGCCAAGTGCGATCTCCACAAATTAAGAACACCCCTAGAGGTAATTTGTGTGGGAACTGGTCTGAAGGGGCTTGATAGTATACCTTTTTGTTGGTGATATCTAGGGCTGTCCAATTGCACCATGCTGAAACATTCTGAAATGCAGGATTTTTAGGTGATACGTCTTGAGTGACGCTACACGATGGATCCCTCCTGCACCCAAACTTTGTGTAATTAAAAAAGAAGCACGCTGGTGTCCTTACTGACCCCAGAATATCTATTTCCTGTGGCTCAAGGGTGACAGGAAGTCTCTCATCCCATATGTCAATGCTATTAAGGCACTTTTTCAAGGAACTGCTACAAGCAGTTTGAGGAGCACAGCCACGGGCTTCCTGAACTATTAAAGAAGGTTCAATTGGTACCCCAACCAAACATGTATGAAAAGGGCGATTCTGGTGTTGCAAGAGACACATATTGATGATTGGTTCAAGGCGTTGGCAAGGGTTACCCACACATTCCCTTTTGGTATCAGGGGTAGTATGGCAAATCCTTGCTCTGCCTTAATCCACAGCAGAACTATCCAACAGATGATCTGCACCGTCGTCATCTTCTGGAGTTTGCCTGTTGGTTTCATGACGATTTTGATGTCGTTGATGTCACAAATCAGGGCGAACACACCTCGTAGGTATCCACCGGACACCGGTATCTGTGGAAACACAAGCATACCCGCGCCCCTAAGTGACAAGGTCCCACGGGCCTTCCCACTTGTTAGTGATTAAATCTTGTACCCATACTTTTGCTCCGGGTAGGTGTGTCTCACTCGTAGACTGCAACGAGAAAAAATGATTCAAAAGTACAGGATTATTAGAATTTGGTGGTACTGTTAAATGATTAATTGCATATAAAGCTTTTGTCAGATGACTCTGAGGGGTTTCTCAGCACATTCCCCCTTTTTGTTTTTCCAAAACACGATTCAAATAACCATGATCACGTTCGATAATAGCTTGACCAGTGGGAGATTGCGGGATACCGAGTTTGTGTGTCACACTCCACAGTTGTAAAAACCGTCACATCTTCTGAGAGACGTATGCAGGACCATTATCCATCTTCACAGAAGAAGGAACACCTAGAACAGCAAAGGCTAGTCGCCAATGAGCAATAGCATCACGACTCATTTCTCCAGTATGCGTGGATGCCCACATGGCAGAAGAAAAGGTGTCAATAGAGACATGCACATATTTATAACGACCAAATTCAGCAATATGGGTAACATCTGTTTGCCAAATTTGCAAAGCTTGTAAGTCTCTAGGGTTAACACCTGCCGGTAAAGGTGTAGCAAATCTCTGACAATCAGAGCAAGAACTAACAATGTCATGAGCCTCAGTAGGCATTAGCAAAAATTGCTTCTACAAAGTATGTGCACTTTGGTGGAAAAAGTCATGTGAGGCTTTGGCTTGTGCTAACTTGTCAGATTGAGGTGTCATCCATGCGGGATTTGCTAGCTTGTAAGCTCTGGCATTCCCCTCTGCTATAAATCCTGGCAAATTGGTGTGGCTTCTCATGTGCAAAATGTAATAAGAATGAGTGCGGTTCCGAATTGCAAACCACAAGGTTTTCAGTAGTGAAAAAAGAGAAGCATTATTAACTTCCTTTAAAAGTGAACAGTCAAGACGCTGTGTAATATCTATGACATAAGCAGAATCCGTAACAAGATTCAATGGTACATCAGAAAAGTGCTGAAATGCCATGGCTACAGCTCTTAATTCAACAAGCTGAGCAGAGCCTGACTCATGGCCTTTCAGCGTCTGCCATCCAGACTCATCTTTCCAGGTGACAATGGCCTTCCCCGTTCTTGATCCATCAGTAAAAACGGTGTGTCCTTGCACTGGCACACGGCTGTTCTTTGGCCGTAAAGACAAGCTGGTGGATTTTGCCATTTGCAGCAATTTGTGGCTGGGCAGATGATAAAAAATCTGTCCCAAAAAGTTTTGCAGCACACTCTGCAGAGGAGCACTGTTTGCAAAGCACTATTCAAAACATTCTTGTTGAACAGGAAGTATAATTTTAGCAGGATCTTTAGCCATCAATTGTAGGCATCTCTGTTGACATTTGATAATTAATTGGGCAAGTAGTTCAAACAGTGTGGGTGCTGTTTTCTTAGGTCTATGAGGCAAAAAGACCCATTCCAGAATGTGCAAAGGATCAGACCATTGCTCATTCCATTGTCCAATAATACCTGTAGGATGAAAGTCTGGAGTGACAAGAAACACAATGATATCAAGGGTCAGGTCCACTCGGTAAACCTGACAACTTGCAATAGCCCACTCCACCTGTTTCAATGCTTGTTATGCCTCAGGGGTCAACTTCCTTGGAGAAGCCAAGTCTGGGTCACCTTTGAGAATATTGAATAAAGGGCATAATTGTGCAATGGTTAGACCTAGATATGGTCGTAACCAATTTATGGTGCCCAGAAGTTTCTGTGCATCATTCAAGGTTCAAATTGATTTTTCAAACTGAACATTCTGTGGCTGTATTGTTTGGTCAAGTATTTCCACTCCCAGATATTTCCAAGGGGGTTGTCGTTGCACCTTTTCCGGAGCTACCTTCAAGGTGTAATTTTGCAGTGCTCTAAGTAAATGTGGTTGAATTTGCAACAGGTCTCTTTTTGTGGGCGTTGCTACCAGTATATCATCCATATAATGATAGCAATAAGCCCCAGGGAATTGTTTCTGAATTGTTGATAAAGCTTGTGCTACGTACCATTGGCAGATAGTTGGGCTGTTTTTCATACCTTGCTGCAACACCTTCAATTGATATTGCTTCACAGGTTCAGCATGATTGACAGATGGCATTTTTTGATATGCCATTTGATTGGTTTCTGTGTGGACAATTTGCTTTCACATGACCTTGCTGCCCACAGCCATAGCAATGAGAGTTTACCTTGGCTGTAGCTGCGAGGGAATTGGCCAGTAATGCCATTTTGAAAGAAGCAGTTCCTACCTTAGCACAGGCATCTATCATTTCTTCTAAAGTAGGATTTGCCTTTGGTAACATTTCTATGGCTTTTCTACAATCTTCATTCGCATTGTCTCTAGCCAATTGCAGCATCAACTGACTTCTTATCTGGCAATTTGTAACCTGCTTCTCCAGGGCTCCTTGCAAACTTTCGATAAATTGCATGTAGGGCTCCTTAGCCCCCTGCTTCACTGTTGCATATCTCTGTGAGGGTGCACACAAGTTTGCAACCTGCAGCAGCGTCTGCAGAGCCATGTCTCTAGCCTGAGCCAAGATAAGGGGATGCAGACGGGCCTGCAGCTGTGGTTCTCCTATAGGAGGCAGTCCCATCAGCTGAGGTACACCTGCCCCAAGCCTAGGATCATCCTGCAGCAGCTCGAGGTTAGTCAGCGACTTCTCCTCAGCAAATCATCTCCAAATGGATTCAAACATGATGTACTGAACCTGAGAGCAAAGCAGTTTTGCTATCTGCTTCATATCAAAAGGTGTCATCTCAGAAGCTAGAAATCCAAGCATCTTTAACATCAGCAGATTCCAAGCCATGCTTTGCAGCTAACTTGCATAAGTCTGAGAGCACCTGCCATTTAAAAGGTGCATACTGGTCTGGAACCTGTCCGCCCCCTCTGATCACAGGAAATGTCCCAACTGTTCCCCCAGAACTTATCGGCATATCAACATTGGAAGGTCTTATAGAATATGGGATAAGATTTGCCATCTCAAGATCACCGTTAGCAACAGCCAGGGCTTTCATATGTTTCCAAAAACTGACTGGATCATACGCAGAAACTGCCAGAGAAACAGGTTGCATTATAAACACATCTTACAGAGAGTCAGCAGGCGGCCGGGAGGATGACCTGCCCGCACTGGGGTCTGCCAGGTCTATAACCGGGGCTGGTGCTCTCAGTCGCTTCAGCTGCCCCTGGGTAGGGGTCGGCGGCTGAGGGACCGCAGGGCCGAGCCAGACTGCGTCAGAACCGGGGCCAGGTGCGGACGCCGCAGTGCCAGGGTTGCGAGCGAGCGCCGATTCATCCGGGCTCTGTGCTGACGTAAGTTCGTTCAGCGAGTGGGCATGCGCCGATTCATCTGGGCACTGCCGTAACGTAGCGCCACCCAGAAGTGAAGTGCGGGGGGGAGCTACGGGGAAGCGTGCCGAGAACGAACCACCAAAATATTGCGTGGATGCAAGCCCACTCGAAAAGCGGACAGGCGGCGGCGCCGCCCACGGTACCGGGACGCTAGAAGTAGGGAAGCCATCCAACACGGGCTGCTTCTTTTCCTCCCCCCAGCCACCCCTGGGCAGAGGCGGGCAGGCAGCGTGGCTCACCCCTGGATCGTCTGGCGGTGCAGAGCCGCACCTAGTGTCGAGTTCGGCTGGCGTCTCGCCCTGGAACTCAGCCTCATGAGCAGGACAGCCGCAAAGGCAGGGAAGGCGGCGGGGGTGTTCATCCCGTGGCGGTTGTAACGCGCGAGCTGGATCTCTGGGCGGAGGGGAGGCAGATGCCGCGGAGGGACTGGCGCTGCCCGCGTCCCTGGGATGCGTCCCTGGGGGCGCGTCCACCTGGGTTTCTGTTTGTGGAGAGTCTCCCTTTCCCGGATCTCGCGAAGAAGATTCGACCGACACCCCCTCGTGTGCCTGGTCGCTGGCATTAGCTGTCTGCGCCGAGATAGAACCGTCTGTCCCTGTTCTCGGCCCTTCTGCCACGCCTAGTTCCCCTTTGTCCACGGAGGTAGGTGGAGTCCCCTCTCGCTCCTTCACTGCCAAAGCATCTAACAGTGTTTTTCATGTCGGCATCAAAGATATAGCGGTGTCATTGCAGCAGGACCCCGCTTCTAGTAGGAGCTGTCCCACTTTCTCCCAAGTTTTCACACTAAATGCATTTTCTGATGTAGCCGCCAAGCTTTGGCTTTTGCACCATAATAAGAGAGCTTTTAAAGAGTGCTTATCATATTGTATAGCTCGTTTGCCTTACATGAGTCCAAATATTTAATATAGCTTTCTCTTCCTGCGAAACCTGTGAACCCATATTGTCCCCAGCTGCTCTCACCTCATAGGGTTGCAAATTCGTCTGGACTGGTAGCTGTACCTGCTACTCTTATTGCGCTGGGATATCTTCTGTATCCATGGATTCGGCCGCTGCAGTCAGCCTAAAAGCTCAGCTGCTCCAGGCAGCTTTGCACGAAGGGATGTAATCATGTCAGGGGTTACCAGATGTCGCTGTAGAGCCGGTGAGTCGGTCACGACACAAAGTACACGCACATATATTGTTGTAGGTAATGGCTGTCAACTTTTAATAATACGAGGCCTCTTTATAGTATTTTCCAGCGTACATGTCACAAGTTAATTGGCTGCAGCTAACAACAATATAACACTATTGGCCATCTATTTCTGGCCTGTTTACAAAGCTACTTATTGCCTATTATTAAAACACATACCAACTAAAAAGACTCCCTAGTGCAGGTGCAATTTTATCTTTCTGTTGTTGTGCTTCTAACTCCTACCAGTTTCACAATTCTCACGGGTACAGACCGAGTTTCTCACGGGCATAACTAAATTCTTAAGGAAATACAGGAACTGTGTCCACATCAATGTCCACAAGATTGACTGACCAGTCATCTGCTTCCACAATTGATGTGCTTTGCAATGCATCCCTGCCATCTCCTTTGGTTTTTTAATTTCTTCCAAAAGTTGTAGAATTTCTTCTTTGTGTTTAATAGCTAATCCTTGAGCTGACAGCAGTCCTCTCTCCTTCCATGTAGCTCCATGGGCATGAATTATGCCAAATGCATATCTAGAATCAGTCCAAATATTCACTCTTTTGCCTGCTGCCAGATTCAATGCTTGTTTTAGTGCTATTTTTTCTGATTTTTGGGCTGACGTTAATTGGTAAAGATCGAGCTTCTAATACTTCAGTAGGGGTCACCACTGCATATCCTGCCATCCGTTTCCCGTCTTTCATGAAACTGCTCCCATCTGTAAATAATTCTAAGTCCGGGTTCTCTATTGGCTCGTCTCGCAAATCAATTCTGCTGGAATATACCTGCTCGATGGTTTGGAGACAGTCATGTACTAAGGCTCCCTCATCCACTGCCTTTGAAACAAGGAAGATGGCTGGATTCGTGGCTGCTGTCATCCTTAATTCTACATCATCTTGTTCCAGAAGCACGACTTGGTATTTAAGCATCCTGCTGGGGGGTAGCCAATGCCCCCCCTTTTGCTCTAACACAGATATCACCATATGAGGGACAAAAACAATTATGTGCTGTCCAGTCATGAGCTTCCTGGCCTCTTGGATCAGTAGAACAGTTGCAGCAACTGCTCGCAAGCATCCTGGCTATCCTTTGCTCACGTTGTCCAGCTGTTTGGAGAAGTAGCCCACAGGTCTCCTCCAGGTTACCAACTTCTGCATCAGGACTCCCAGTGCTAAATGTTGCCTCTCATGTACAAACAGTTCAAAGGGCTTGGTTAAATCAGGAAGCCCTAATGCAGGTGCTGTCATTAATGCCCTTTTCAGTTCTCGGAAGGCAGTTTGGCACTCGGGAGTCCACACCAATTGTCCTTCTTTTGTTTCTTTTAGGGCTTCATAGAGGGGCTTCACTAAAAGTCCATAGTTTAATATCCACGACTGGCACCATCTGACCACTCTCAGAAAGCCTCATAATTCTCAGGTATTCTGTGGTTCTGGAGTTTGGCAGATTGCTTCCTTTCTGTCAAGGCCAAAAATTCTTTGCCCTTGAGTGATTTCAAAGCCCAAATAGCTCACAGTTGTCTTTCCTATTTGAGCTTTTCCTTCAGTTACTCTGTAACCACCCTGTCCCAGAAAGTTCAACAGACATGGTCATTTGCAGGCATTATTTTTGGGTCTCTGCTGCCAGAAGGATGTCATCCACATATTGTAAAACTGCTCCTCCTGTGTTATGTTTCTTCCATTGTTCTAATTCTTTTGCTAGTTGATTTCCACATATTGTTGGACTGTTTTTAAATCCCTGCGGTAGGACGGTCCAGGTTAACTGAACTTTGCATCCGGAGGTGGGACTTTCCCATTCAAAAGCAAATATTGCTTGACTATTTTCCTCCAAGGGTATGCAGAATAAGGCATCCTTAAGATCAATCACTGTAAATCATTTATAATCCCCTTTTAGTGCTGTCAAGAGTGTGTACGGGTTAGCTACTACTGGATGAATATCTGGCACTATTTTATTAATGGCCCTTAAATGTTGTACTAACCTATATTCCCCATTCTGTTTTTTAACTGGTAATATCGGTGTGTTATATTATGATTCACACTCCTTCAATAACCCATATTCTAAAAATTTTTCTATAAGTTTCTCCAGCCCCTTCCTTGCCTCACACTTAATAGGATATTGTTTTTGCCTTACTGGTTTAGCTTCAGGTTTGAGAGTTATCCTCACCAGTTTGGCCACTTTTGATCATCCAGGCATTTCAGTTGCCCATACCAACAGGGTCATAGCGTTCTCTACCTCCTCTGGGATTTCTTCCAACTCATTTGACTCCTGTAACATAAAAATCCTTGCCTCAACGGCTTTTGATTCTGGTATTTGAATTTGTATTTCCCCATCCCGAAAAGTTATTTGAGCATCCAATTTTCCCAATAAATCTCTCCCCAACAAGGGGACTGGGCATTCAGGCATATATAAAAACTGATGAGTAATCCAATTCTTTCCTAATTTAAATTTCATGGGTTGTAAAAAGGACTGAGTTTTGCTTTTCCCTGTAGCACCAATTACATTTACCGCATGTTTACTAAGTTTCCCCTTACATGTATTCAATACAGAATAAGTTGCCCCTGTGTCTACCAAAAATTCCACCTCTTCTTTCCCCAGCCTTAGTGTAACCCGGGGTTCAGCTGGGCTAGAATCCCCCGGTCCCCTTCAATCTTCAGTTTCCAATGTGACAGCCTGTAAGACCGGGTCCAGCTTTCCAACCTGCAGACATTCTGGCTTCCAATGCCCCTTTTCCTTACAGAGTGCACATTGGTATTCCCCTAACTGTTGTCGGGGGAATGGTGGGAGCCTCCTACCTCCCCTTCCCTTTGTTCCCCCTTGACCTCCTCTTTCCCCTCCCCTGTTGGCCGATCCCTTAGCACCCTCCACAGGTCCCTTAGCCCCCACCAGAGTTGCAAGTAGTTTCTCGTGTCTCTGGTTTTCCCTTCTAGCCTGCCATATTTCTTTTTCCCTATCCCTGTTGTGATATGCTTTCCATGCTTCATCTAACAACTTTCCTAAGTCACGCGACTCCGCTCCTTCCAGTTTCTGGAGTTTCCTTCTAATATCTGGGGCAGACTGCCTGATAAAGATAGTTGCTAACTGCACGGCCTCCTCTGGATTCTCAGGATCCAGATTAGTATATTTTCTGGCAGTCACCTTTAATTGTTTCATGAAAGCCGTGGGGGATTCAGTGCTGTCCTGCTTTACCTCATACAGTTTTGACCAGTTCATGGCTTTTGGTATAGCGTGCTTTACACCAAATAATACCCATTTCTGATATCTTGTCAAATGATCTCGGGGCCCCGGTAAATTAGGATCCCACCTTGGATTCGTTAAAGGAAAATTCTCATCTACAGTTCCTTCTAAGTCTCCATTAGCATGTACCCCCTCTACCTGCTTTCTGGCCTGTCATGGGTTAGCCTGGAGAAAACCCCAGACTCCCCATGATTATATTCTTAAGAGACAGCAGAGACAGGTTCCAAAGCTTAAAATAGTAAAATATATTTTATTCACTAACACTAACAAAGCTAAAAATAAAAGAATAATAAACAGATATTAAGGCAATACATAAAGATACATTTCCCTTCTCCCAAAACCCACCAGTCTCACCTTCTACCGAACGCATGAAGATAAAAGAAAATACATGGCATCTTTAAGAGTCCTTTAGAAGCAAAAGTCTTTCTTTCTGCTGCAACTCCATCACAAGCAGTAGTCCCACCCGAGAAAACCTACTGCAGTGAGAAAACCAGTTCCTCTCCCAAGAAAACAGTTCATGGGGTATGTTTTTTTAAGGATGAGTTATTCCAATCTAGATAAAAGTAAAAGGTCCTTCTCTTCAATCTCCACAAATATCCCGGTATCTTCGCACTTCTAACGGGCCACTTCTCCCGCGGTGTGGGAAACAATCTCTCCATCCCCCCAAATATGTTCCGTTTGCTTATAGGAGAATAGTTAAGTTGCATTTAAAGCTCACCAAGGCTTATAGAAGAAAAAGTCCCAGCTGTACATTTGATGTATCTTCTCCCCTCTGACTCCGGTGTCACCGTAGTAGGTCCCTGGCCACGTGGCCCTACCATGTTGTCTTCTCTCCGCACAACCAAACCTTCTCTCTCTCTCCCTCTCTCTCTCTCTAGCTTGGAAGAAAGGCTAGCATCTTATCGTATATACCTGAAGGATCTTGATCTTAGAAAGTTCTCATTATATCTCTCTCGGCGTGCGGTCTCCGATGCAATGCTTACCGCGGCATAGTAGGTCTTAGTTCGAAATGAACCCACGCCTCCAGAAGCGGCGAAGGTCCCGCCATGGTCTTGGGGCTGCTGGCGAGGCGCTGCTGCCATACAATGCATATATCTGCTCCTGTCACCCCTCAGAGAGGCAGCAGATCCAGGCAGCTCAGCCCCAGAGGGGCCGGAGCCCCCTGGGAGCTGCAGCCCCCTCTCCCAAGTTCGGAGCGGAGAACTAAGATGGATGAACTTTCGGTGTCTCTTCTGCCTTCTCCCTCCTCAATATGCAAATTTTTGCTAGGCGAAAACAACTGTTCATTGGTCCAAAACTGTTGTTCTAAGGTTCGAATAAACACACGGACACAGCTGTTAGGGTTCTCCAACAGGCAGAGGCCAAAATGGAGGACGAGGTGAGGAAGAAGAGAAGAGCTAGCTTCTGCCCTCATTTTATTTATATGTTTTCCAAATTCACCGTGGATTGGAGGATGGAGATACCACCTCCTGCTGTCCACTGGTTAGTAATAATGTCTATCACATAGGTTAGGAATTCATAACAATCCTTGCCGTTAGGTCAACAATTCATGTTTACACAAAAGTGCGTGAGAAACTATTTCGCTGAACCAAAAACACTGCACATCTGAAGAACTGCAAAATGCAAGGCCACACAAAACTTCATCCAATTACAACCTGTGACATGGCCGTAGTCAACACCATCTTTTTTTCTGTACTATCCAACGGTGTATCTAACATCACTTGTATATCATTCCAGTCAGGGTCCTGAGTCCTAATTATGGTTTCAAATACCTTAGCAACTCTATCCGGATCCTCTCTATAAACTCCTGCTGCCTTTCTTCATGTCATTAAATCCACAATTGAAAATGGGGTTTTTATTGTTGCTGGACCCTGATTCCCGACCGCCTGCTGGAGGGGAGCCATGAGAACATCCTCAACATCTCTCCCAATATCTCCTTGCCGCCTTCTAGTACGTCCCACAATCAGACTAAAATCCTCCAATCCCCTAAAGCATTCTCTCCGTTCCAGTCAACTTTCCCATGACCTGCTTATGCATCTAACCGCATTCCCCCATTATTCATCATTCACCCCCCCATTCTTTGCTGCGGAGCAACCATCAGCTCTAAATCATCCTCCTCCTCTTTCCCACACTTCAAACACCTCTGTCCTATGCTGAACGCGGAACCACACCTCTTCAATTCTTTGCCTTTCTTTTCCTTTTCAAGTGCTAAGATTAATGGATCTTGCAGAGTCCTCCTGCATTCTTTTTGCCATTCTGGATGATTTCTTAGGGTGAAAAACAAGTCAACATAAGGAACTTCATCCCATTTATTTTCCCTTCTACAAAACAACATTAATTGCAATATGGTATTATATTGTAAGGTTCCATCCTTGGGCCACTTCTCTTGATCTTCCAATGTGTAAAGTGGCCACCATTGATTACAAAATTTTATAAGTTTTTCACGTGTGAGGGGATGGCCCCCAGTTTGTTTCCAATGTTTCAAGATACATCCCATGGCTGACAGCTGCGATACCCCTTTTGAGGTTTTGTTTCCCATTATAACCAATTACCCTTTAGGAGCTCCTTAGAAGGGACTCTAACTCTTCCCTTTTGAAAGGACTCTAACCCTTCCCTTTTCCCACCTTAGGTACCTTTAAACCGAACCCTGCGTAGGTTTTGCTGTGCCTTACAGGCAGGTTAACAGTTAAAACCTTTAAAATAAAGTAAAGAATGCCTTTATCTTACCAGGGGTCTTGCTCCAATTTCCTTCAGACTGGGGATTGAAGGTTTTCCCCGAGAATCCCTCGGTGCCTGCTGGAGGTCCTGCAATCCCTCGGATCTGTTGAAATTCAGGAGTATGTCCCATCTGGGGTGCCAAAACTGTTACCAAAAATTAGGTAAAATAAAAAACTCCTTAACACCAATGTAGCATTAAGAAGCAGGCATTCTTTATTTGGCCGGATGCACAGGGGGATAGCTCCTCCCAAAACTGTGCATGCCAGGTGTAAGAAGTTCCTGTTTATATACTGTATTTTACATACATATTCATTGATTGTCTCAGAATAAACATACATATGATAATCATTTCCCCGAAATCATTAACATATTTTCCCTCCCCTTTACGCATGCATTCTTCTGTCCTGGGGGTCTCTGATGGTCCCTGGTGGTCATAGACCCCAATGTTCCAGTCGACCTGGCTGAGTTGGCAGGGCACTGGGGCTGGTGAACTTCCAGTTCTCCTTCTCACACAGTGGGCATTGTGCAGTTCCATAGGCCAGTAGTTTTTGGAGAACAAGCATTGTGTGAGTTCACCAGGTGTAGACAATTTATCATCTGGTAACAATTCCTCTACTGATTAAGTTTTCTGAGGTGCATAGGTCTCTGGAGTTACTTCCTGCAGGTGCAGGCTCAACTATTCCTTAATTTTCTCAGGGTTTCTATCTTGTTCTACTGACACTAAGTTAAACACAGATTTAAACAAGAACAACTAAAATTACAAAGTCCCAAAAAACATAAATTCCTTAGCTAACTAAAACACAGCTCCTTGCAAAATTCAGAGGACCACAAGATTCTTGAATAAATGAGATATAACTCCTTTTCAGGTTGTTTAATTCCTCTTTTGGGAAGAGACATGTTCCTGGATTATATATTTAAAGATGGAGAAATACACTTATTGGTATATGAGATTAAAAGCCATCGAGGCAAGAATTTTTATGTTACAGGGTACACCAGAGCCAGACAATTCTGGAGGAATACCAGAAGCCTTAGAGAATGCAGTAATACCCTTGGTTTGGGCCAGTAGAGCTCCAGGACATTCCAATAAGCTCAGCTTGTAAGTGTTACCCTAAAACCTGGATCAAAACTAGTAAGGCAGAAACAATATCCTTTAAAATTAGAAGCTAGAAGGGGAATCGAGAGTCTAATAGAGAATTTCAGGGAATTTGGCTTGGTGATAGAATGTGAATCAGACTATAACACTCCCATTTTGCCAGTTAACAGAATATCATCAATGGTTTACAGTAATAGATCTGAAGGATGCCTTCTTTTGCATACCTCTCAATAAGTAAAGTCAGGGCATTTTTGCCTTTGAATGGGAAAATCCCCAAACTGGTCGAAAGACTACCACAAGGATTTAAAAATAGCTGAATGATTTTTGGGAATCAATTGGCAAAAGAATTAGTAGACCTGGAAGAAGGAGAATCCCGAAGGGTTGGTCCTGCAGTATGTTGATGACATCTTGCTAGCAACTGAAACTAATGAACAGTGCATAGAATTGACTATCAGTCTTCTAAATTTCCTAGGCCAAGGAGGCTACAAAGTATCTTGGGGAAAAGCTCAAATCATGAAGCAGCAAGTTACCTACCTAGGGTCTGAAATAATTCCAGGACAGCAGAAACTGGGAACAGACGGAGAAGAGGCAATATGCCAGGTACCCCAACCTGCGACTGCCCGAGACTTAACAGCATTCTTGGGAGGGATGGTCTTGAATTAAGGAGCCCCCTGAAGCCTGAGAATGAACATGTGATCCATAATTTAAAGATATCCCTGATGTCTAACAAAGCCCTTTGAGCTTTTTGCGCACGAATGACAGCACCTAGCCCTTGGAGTTCTGCCTCAGAAGGTAGCGGACTTCAAAAGGCCTGTAGGGTACCTTTCAAAACAACTTGACAACATTAGCCAGGGATGGCCTGCGAGCTGATAGCAGCAACTGTTCTCCTTATCCAAGAGGCCAGGAAATTAACTTTGGGACAAAAGATAATAGTATACACTTTGCACACTGAAACCACTGTATTAGGCCAAAAGGAGGGGGGGGCATTGGCTTTCCCCAGGCCTTATGGTGAAGTATCAGACTTCTGATAGAGCAAGATGTGGAACTTAAAGTAACCACAGCAGTAAATCCAGCCCAATTCCTAAACACCATGATGCAAGGGGATGAACAGCTAATACATGATTTCTTACAGACAACTTAGCAAGTTTATGCAAGTCAACCAGACCTACAAGATGCACCAATTGAAGATCCAGAAACAGAGTTCGTTACAGACGGAAGTAGCTTGGTACAAGATGGAAAACAGAGCTGGCTATGCAGTAGTCACGTCAACCAAGGTAATAGAATCTGCACGGCTGCCTGCAGACACCTCAGCACAAAGGGCAGGGCTCATAGCATTATGAAAAGCCCTGAAATTGGCAGCAGAAAACAAAATATGCTTTCAGCATTGTTCATGCCCATGGAGCCATATGGAAGGAAAGTGGTTTATTAACAGCACAAGGATCTCTGATTAAATATAGACAAGATATATTGTCCCTCCTTGATGCTATCCAACTGCCCAAAGAAGTGGCTGTACTACACTGCAAGGCACACCAATGTGGGAATTCCCAAATCCATGTAGAAAATAGACTTGCAGATAAAACTACATGAAAGGTTGCACTACAAGGTATCCCATGATACTTGGCTTGACTCCTTTCAAGCATGAGGGAAAGGTATTCTCTCAAGGATGATCTAGTAGTGCACCCAAGCAGGTGGAACGTCATGGAGAAAGGTATCCAGTACCTGAGAGAATTAGCTGTGCTGGAGGTAATCTATAGGGATTCAAATAACAAGCAGTCCCCTGTAGATCCAGATGAGGTTCAGTGTACACCTGGGGTGACGAGGATCCCAACAGCTGACTGTACTGGAAGCTGAAGTGAGCCTGACTGGGAACGAATGGCAAAACCACCCTATTGTGACTGGCCCAGAGGCTCCGTGCATCATTGGCATAGATTACCTCAGGAGAGGGGATTTCAAGGACCCAAAAGGGCATCGTTGGGCTTTTGGGATAGCTGCTGTGGAGACAGAGGAAATGAGACAGCTGCATACCTTGCCTGGTCTCTCAGAGGACCCTTCTACTGTGGGACTGCTGAGGGTTGAAGAACAGCAGGTACCAATTGCTACTACAACAATGCACCATCAGCAATACCACACCGACCAGGACTCCATGATTCCCATCCATGAGATGATTTGTGAAATGGAGAGCCAGGGAGTGGTCAGCAAGCCTTGCTCACCCTTTCATAGTCCTGTATGGCCAGTGCACAAGTCCAGTGGAGAGTGGAGACTTACAGTGGACCATCGTGGCCTGAATGAAGTCACCCCACCCCTGAGTGCTACTGTGCCAGACATGCTGGAAATTCAGTATGAACTGGAGTCCCCTGGAGGGGCATGCAGTACACCTGGAACCAACTGGCTCAGGGGTGGAAATACAGCCTATTTTCCATGGACTGATCCAGACTGCACTGGAAATGGGTGAGGCTCCAGAACACTTGCAGTACATTGATGACATCATTGTGTGGGGCAACACAGCAGAGGAAGTTTTTGAGAAAAGGGAGAAAAGAATCCAGATCCTCCTGAAGGCCAGTTTTGCCATAAAGCAAAGTAAGGTCAAGGGACCTGCCCAGGAAATTCAGGTTTTCAGAGTAAAATGGCAAGATGGACATCATCAGATTCCAATGGACGTGGTCAATAAAATAACAGCTGTGTCCCCACTGACCAGCAAGAAGGAAACACAGGCTTTCCTAAGCACTGTGGGTTTTTGGAGAATGCACATTCCAGATTACAGTCAGATTGTAAACTCCCTCTATTGTGACCTGGAAGAAGAATGATTTCAAGTGGGGTTCTGAACAACAACAAACTTTTGAACAAATTAAACAGGATATATTTCATGCAGTAGGCCTTGAGCCAGTCAGGATAGGACAAGATTTGAAAAATGCGCTATACACCGCAGCCATGGAGTATGGTCCTTCCTGGAGACTCTGGCAAAAAGTACCCAGAGAAACTCGAGGATGACCCCTGGGGTTCTGAAGTTGGGGATATAAAGGATCTGAGTCCTGCTACACCCCAAGTGAAAAAGAGATAATGGCAGCTTATGAAAGGGATTGAGACACTTCAGAATTGATTGGAACCGAAGCACAGCTCCTCCTGGCACCCTGACACAATATAATCAGCTACCAGAAAATGAAAAGCGATACAGTCCCTTCACTGACGGTTTCTGCCATATTTTAGGGATAAATCAAAAATGGAAAGCAGACGTATGGAGTCCTATGTGATGAGTTGCAGAAGCTATTGAGGAACAAGGTGGATCCAGTCAGGTTGAAGAGCTGAAAGCCATTCAGCTAGGTTTAGATATCCTTGAATGAGAGAAATGGCCAGCACTTTGCCTCTACACTGACTCCTGGATGGTAGCAAATGATCTGTGGGAGTGGCTAGACCAATGGAAAAAGACCAATTGGCAGCGCAGAGGTAAAACCATCTGGGCTGCCTAAGTGTGGCAAGACATCACTGTGCAGGTAGAGAAGGTGGCTGTAAAAGTACGTCATGTAGAGGACACATACACAGGAGTCAGGCTACTGAAGAACATCACAACAATGGACAGGTGGATTGGACTGCCAAGATCAAAGTGTGTCAGGTGGATCTGTACTGGCAATGTAAAGGTGAATTATTTCTGGCTTGGTGGGCCCATGATGTTCCAGGTCATCAGGGAAGAGATGCAACATACAGATGGGCTCATGATCGAGGGGTGGACTTAAACATGGACACTATCTCCAAGGTTATCCATAACTGTGAAACATGCGCTGCAGTCAAGCAGGCCAAGCAGGTAAAGTCTCTGCGGTGTGGGGGACAATGGTTGAAATATAATTATGGGGAGGCCTGGCAGACTGATTACATCACACTGCCGCAAACCTGCCAAGGCAAGCAGTACATGCTTACAAAGATGGAAACAACCACTAGATGTCTGGACACGTATGCTGTGCCTCATGCCACTGCCCAGAACACCATCTTGGGCCTTGAAAAGCAAGTCCTGTGGTGACATGGCACTCCAGAAAGAATTGAGTGGGACATCAGAACTCATTTCAAAAATAGCCTCATAGAAACCTGGGCCAGAGAGCATGGTATTGAGTGGGTGTATCTTATTCCCTATTGTCTCAGCTCTGAGACAAATTTAAGAGAGGACTCTCTGGAATGAATCCTCCTATCCAAAAGGGTTCCAACAACCCCTTCCACCAATAGGGAATAAATACTAGTAGATAAAAGTGGAAAAAACCCACGGTTTATTAACAAACACAATGCCCACCCACAAGACAAGGGAAAAAAGGTAAATAACTATTAAGCACTAAACTGTCAGAACCCACTTCCCAACACACATGCACAGGAACAAAAACCCAGAAAATGTCCGGAGAAATGAGGCCAGTGTTGGAGGAATGCCCCTTTCCCAACACGTGGTCCAAGATGGCACCGGCTCTCATGCTGAGGGGAGTAGAACTTCCACGGGACAGTTCCAACAGCGAGGGAGAAAACCCAGTGGCTACCTGGTGTTGACCTCTTCTCCAACGGCAGTCACGGCAGACAAAACAGCGGGGCTGGAGCCTTTTGGTGTGCTTTCTGTCCCCACCTTGGCTCCCCGGAGCTTCAGACAGGATCAGCCGTGGCAACACGTGGCTGGCAAGGGCTCAGCGGGAGGCGGCCCCTTGCCCTGGGCTTAGCACAGGAGCAGCCAAAGCAGCACATGGCAGGGCAGGGGTCCGGCAGGGAGCAGCTCCAGTCTTGGCTCTTAGCACAGGACTGAAAGCTGGCGAGCCAGGTTACAGTGTAGCCAAGCAGCCGACTGCTCCTGGCAAAAACGCCAACTGTTCTCTTCTCCCAACTGGGCACAGACGTACCCACCCCCAGCTAAGAGACTGCTAAGTCACAAAGTAGCAGTACCCCGGCAGGATACACACAGACCTCCACACACACGGTGCTGCTGCCCAATCCCCCAAACCGGAAGAGAGAGAGCAACTCCCGGCCCTGCCCCCACCAGGATCCCAGCTGGGCTCATGCGATATCGCAAGCTGGGAAGGAAGGATGGAGGGGTGTAGAAAGAGAAAACAATAACAATTTTTGGGCACAACCTGGATATGGGATAACAATCCCCAAGATACCTATCATGCACCAGCTGCTGGGAAAATTGAACTGTACAATGGACTGTTAAAAACCACATTGAAAGCAATGGGTGGTGGGACCTTCAAGCATTGGGATCTGCATTTAGCAAAGGCCACCTGGTTACTTAACTACCTGAAGGGTGGTTGTAGTCAGGTGGGGGTTGGTCTCTTTTTCCAGGCAGCAACTGACAGAACAAGAGGACACAGTCTCAAGCTGCGCCAAGAGAAATTTAGGTTGGATGTTAGGGAAAAGTTTTTTACTGAAAGAGTGATAAAGTTCTGGAATTGTCTGCCCGGGGAGGTGGTGGAGTCACCATCCCTGGATGTGTTTAAAAAAAGATTGAATGTGGCACTTGGTGCCATGGTTTAGTTGAGGTGGTGTTAGGGCATGGGTTGGACTCGGTGATCTTGAAGGTCTCTTTCAACCTGGTGATTCTGTGATTCTGTGAACACTAGAGGCTCTATGAATCAATCTGGCCCTGCCCAATCAAAACCTCCATGTACCATAGAAGGGGATAAAGTCCCCGTAGTTCATATGAGGAATGTGTTAGGGAAGACAGTTTGGATTAGTCCTGCCTCAAGCAAAGGCAAACCCATCTGTGGGATTGTTTTTTCTGAAGGACCTGGGTGCACTTGGTGGGTATTGTAGAGGGATGGGGTAACATATTGTGTACCTCAAGGGGAATTGAATTTGGGTGCGAACAGTCTAATATTGAATTGTATAATATTGGTTGCTGAATGACACTGCCACTGTATGCCAGAACTACCATGGACAATGAGGATGGACTGCTCCAGATACACCAGATGTGAGCTCCTGATGCAGCAACCAGCCAACAGCACACCAGCCCTCCTGCCCTGGAAGGCATCTAGGTTAGACAGAACCCACAGTCATGGACTAAATGAGCTCAACAGACATCTTGGAGGGACTGCCATTGACTATGGAAATTATACCTGTGCTTTTGAGTGTATACATATATGTATATAGTTGGAAGGTGTAGGATTTGGGCATAAGGTAGATGGTATAGAATAAGCACTGGGTAATGTCCTAGTTCTGGGCAGGACAGGGTTAATTTTTACAGTAGCCAGGAGGGGGCATGGCTAGGACACGGAGGTTATTGTATACCACCTCACATCATTTCTGGGGATGGGGAGAAGGGAGTCTTTTCTGGTTGATGGTAGCGTGGTCGCAGTTCGCATATTGTGGGTTCCCGCATGGTGAGCTTTTTTCTCGCATGTGAATCACTCACCTTTCTTGTACACCCTTTTATTAATATTGTTGGTGTTACTGTTAGTTTCTTATTTCATTTCTGTTTCCAGTAAATTTTTATCTCAATCTGTGATCTTTACCTTTTGTGCCTCCAGTTCTCCTCTCAAGCCCACTGATTTGGAGTGTTTTAGTGGGAACACTAAATTGGGAAACACCATTCCTAAACCATGACAGTCCTCCAGAAGCAATGGACTGAACGAGACTGCTAAATTTACCCACATAGAGCTCTTAGCAAAAGTACGGTTTGGAATGTTCACCCTAACACCCAGTGTTTCTCTTTCCTATTCCAATAATTCAGAAATAATGGAATGCAACCATAAATGGGAAAAGAACTGACAAATCAGAGATGATAAAATCCCCCTTCAGAGGAAGGGAACCAGAAAACTCAACCTAAGATTCAACAGATGAAGTAATCTGTCCCCAGTAACTCACCAACTGTTCTTGGATATATCTGGTCTTCAAGACACTATTACATCATTGTGATTTTTCATCATATCACATGAAGTTAGGAGGGGAGCATTTTATGGTAAGAAATAAATGTTAGCAAAAGCAATTCTGAGTAAGGACTGAACAACGCTTATTTATGACTCCTGAGAAAATATGTCCAAGCAGACAAGTATTTTCCTTTTAGAAAGCTATGAAAAAAACTACACTCAGACCAAGTGCTGCTCCTTACCTCACAGGCACTAATGCAACTGTCAATTTGTGCTTAACAGAACCAGCTTGAAGTGTGACCAGTACTGAAGATCAGGTTGGAAAACATCAGGAACACAAAGACAGAGCCAAGCATAACCTTTCTATAAACGAATTATTCCTTACCATCCCTCCAGACATTAATGTTTGCCACTCAGAAAAAGAAGCAAGGCACAGGGGACATTTGCATGACTGGCTGTGTGTCTCAGTTTTGAGACAAATTTAAGAGAGGACTCTCTGGAATGAATCCTCCTCTCCAAAAGAGTTCCAAAAATCCCCTTCCACCAATAGGGAATACTAGTAGATGAAAGTGAAAAAAAAAAGGTTTATTAACAAACAGAATGCCCACCCTCAAGGCAAGGGAAAAAAAGTAAATAACTATTAAGCACTAAACCGTCAGAACCCGCTCCCCCCCACACACACAGAAACAAAAACCCAGAAAATGTCCAGAGGAAATGGGGGCAGTCCTTTCCCAACACGCGGTCCAAGATGGTGCTGGCTTTTCATGCTGAGGGAAGCAGGGCAAAACCCTAGTGGCTACCTGGTGTCGACCTCTTTTCTCCACGGCAGTCACGGCGGATGAAGCAGCTGGGCTGGAGCCTTTTGGTGTGATTTCTCTCCACAGCTTGGCTCCCCGGGGCTTGGGGGTGGGGCGGAGGGGCTCCACTCCAGCCAATCCCACTCCTGCCAGGTCTCAGAGTGTCAGCCCATTTAGTTCAGCTGAACTGTCGCTGTTGTGTCGAGGACGGAGCAGAACAGCACACAAAATACAATCCAGGGAGAGGGTGAAAATGCAATTATTTATTAATATACAGACCTGTTTTATACCTTAGCACACGTGAATGCCATAAGGTCATTGTTTCCTTGGCCATCCACCTCTCAGGGTGATTGGCTGGACTTCCTAACACCCACTTCAAAATATTTCTTTAGTCGATATCATAACACTACTGCACAACAATTCCACAGGTGCACGATAAGATGTTTTTCTAAAGAAGGCAACTCGCTGTTTTTCATAACTTACATGAGAAAAGACAGGCTCTCACAGAGTACTGTGAAAGCTGGAAAATTCCTCTGCTGAAAGCTTTTCAGTATCCACAGAAGATAGCCAAAAAAAATGCTACTCCAGCTTCTCCAAGCCAGGCAAGGGAAAAGTTTTTTGTCTAGGCCAAAAAACCAAGTCACCCAAGCAGAGAAAACCATGCTGCACCGAGCTGCCCCCTCTGATCCCAACTGGAAGAGCAAGAGCAACTCCCAGCCATGCCCCCTGCCAGGATCTCGGCCGGGCTCCCCAAGCATCGCTATGCCCCCGAGCTGGGAAGGGGGGGAGGGAAAGGAAGAGAAGCATTAATTTTGGGCACACCCTGAATATGGGATAATGATCCCCAAGACACTGTGACAGAATAAACATGAGTCAGTGAGCCTCACAATTCCTCTCACAGCACCAGAGGTGCTACAGGCATGGAGGCCACAGTCAAAGTTGCTCCTGCATTCACATAAGCACACTGCCCGAATCAAACCGGGCAGACACTAGATACTCTTTCACTTAAGGTGAAGCTTTTTCTGATAGTCAAAGTTATATATAATATTGCACATGCATATACATAGGCATGTGCAATACATATGCACCTATACATAGGTGCACATAACATGTACATATATATGCACATGTAGGTGCATATGTAAATTCTTGCTAACACTCTACTTTGCATGTGCTTATAACTAAGGCTCTTCAAAAGCAGGAAAGAGAAAAGCAAACAGACATTTTATTTAAGGGCTGGCCTAAGAGAAAATAGAGCTGTACTATGCATCATCCCACACTTTACAATAAAAGGAAAAACAACTGCACACTAGCTTTAAATAAGAAAAGTAATTTTTTTAAACACTAATGAAACTGTTATGGGTTCGACAAATGAAAATTTCTTTTCTTTCCCCATGTAACAGGGAGACTGTAGGTGGGGAGGGGCTGGCCGGGAACTAATAAGCGATACTTAAGAACAAAGAAAGTTGTCTATTCATCCGCATTCCACACTGATCACCCAGAATGGGCGATACTTAAGGACAAAAGGGATCGCTTGCCCAACCTAGAGGCCAGGACAATTTCCTCAATTAAAGAAACAAGAGCTGGAAATGTTGGCAAGGGGGTTGTTTCCCCAGAGGCTGGAGCTTATCATCGCGAGGTGAGGGGACTTTTCGAGACTTTGGTGAGAGATGGGTGGAGACCAGGCTCACTGCTTTGTTGCCTTCTGATAAGAAGACAAGGCGACCTGGATTCAAGAAGCCTAGCATGGCAGCCCGGCCTACCCCGTGGCCACTCGGGC
Source organism: Amblyornis subalaris (assembly GCA_018881555.1). Classification (NCBI taxonomy): domain Eukaryota; kingdom Metazoa; phylum Chordata; class Aves; order Passeriformes; family Ptilonorhynchidae; genus Amblyornis; species Amblyornis subalaris. Next base: position 70,414 of record JACAXG010000356.1, read on the forward strand.
CATGGACGCACAGACACCAATGTGGTGGATGGTCAAATGGCCTTTATTATCTTATCTCATGAGGTTAAATAGTGAGGAGCTTTACTACGTCAGGAAAAGGGGACTGTGGGATAGCTGGGGTTAGTAAGGAGTGGAAAACTACTGGGGTTAGAGGGGTCTGCATGCTCTTATCACAAAGGAATGAAGGGAGGAAAGATTCCTTGCTGCTCCTGCTTTCCGTCACATCACGTGATCTTCCGTCCGCCTGTCCCTTTCTACCACACTGCTTTCTGCTGGGATAGGCGTTCGGTGAACACCGTCGTGTCTGCAGCAGAGTGCCGGTTTTGCTCCGGAAACACTGCTACAGTGCGACATCTCTGCTGGCTCGCTCCAGAGCACAGATACACTGTGACGTCTCTGCGGGGGTCCCGCCGCGGCACAGGGTACAGTTACGCTGTAACTGGTCGCCACCCGNAAAGGAATGAAGGGAGGAAAGATTCCTTGCTGCTCCTGCTTTCCGTCACATCACGTGATCTTCCGTCCGCCTGTCCCTTTCTACCACACTGCTTTCTGCTGGGATAGGCGTTCGGTGAACACCGTCGTGTCTGCAGCAGAGTGCCGGTTTTGCTCCGGAAACACTGCTACAGTGCGACATCTCTGCTGGCTCGCTCCAGAGCACAGATACACTGTGACGTCTCTGCGGGGGTCCCGCCGCGGCACAGGGTACAGTTACGCTGTAACTGGTCGCCACCCGGAGCTGCTTGCCTCTGCCGTCTCTGCCACCAGCCTGGGTTTTCTGCTCCACGTGGGTCGGCGCTGGGGTCTACTCATGTCTGCTGTTCCTGCTATCCTCTGGCCCCTCGGTGGGTGATACCAAAGTCCATCGCTCCCCAGTCAACCCTGCCTGCCTGCACTGCTTGCTGCCCACTGCCGAGGTTGGTGCAGATGGGCTGCTGCCCTGTGAGTTCGCACCAGGAGCAATCCCCCCTCTCCCTCTCCCGCTCACTGGAGCAGCCATTGCCACGTGGAGAGGTCGCCGTGCTCACGCCACAGCGCACCCTCTCTGCCCCAACAGAGAATCCCCCAATGAGTGAGAAAAGACTGTTACTGGGTTTGTCTGTTCTCTTATTGTTGCCGTTTATCTGTCTTGTTATATATGTATAGATAGATACATAATCCTAGTAAAGAACTGTAATTCTTTTTACCACATCTTTGCCTGACAGCCCCGTAATTTCAAGTGTATAGTAATTCGGAGGAGGGAGGAGGGTCATCCTCTATCCCAGGAAGGTTTTCCCACCTTCCTTGACAGACACCTGTCTTTCAAACCAGGACACTAACATACATATTTGTTCTTTCCAAATCCCAGGGTGTCGTTTTATAACTCCAGGAAACTGTCTGTATTAATTTGGTTACTCTTTACAACACTACTGGATCACAGTGTCTACAGAAGCTTCCTAAAACAACCAGTAGCTCTTTTTTCAAACAATTTATGCAAAATGCCTCACCTAAGGAATTAGTCTTGGCCATCTCTGGAATACTATTTGGGGTATTTTACCTATGCAAAAAACACTTTGGAGTTAATAATTCTGCAAGTGAAAAAGAAGTCACATCCTGTGCCCTTGCTAGCAAAGGCTTATTCTTCCAAGACAGATAGGTAGTAACCTTTTCCAAAATTACCTCTTTGCCTATAAATTGTTCCTCCTTTGCCAACAGGACCATCATATACAGCAAACAGACAATCATGTTGTGAGTCTGAGGATGGGGGTTGGGATTCCAGGCATCAGAAAGGACCCTGAGCCAGTTTATTTCACATAAAACATAATCCAAGAATAAGAAACAGCTCTTGGGGCTGGCTCTTTCAATCTAGGAAGGAAAAAGGAAAAAAAGACAGGTACGTAAAATGATGTAAGATATAAATACTTTCATACTTTTCAGTTCCTTGGCCAACTATAAATTCAAGGCAGCATTTTAGGTCAGCAGAGGAGTAGACAAATGCCACTTCATCATTTCACCCTCCCACCTCCCCAATTTTACATGGTCTCAGAAAACTTGGAAGTGAGAACAACATGGCAATAGTAAAATAAATTAAATCTAACTAAATACATATTAAATGTATATGTAAGTAATTTGTGTCATGGCTTAGGAATGATTTGCCCCACTTTACTGTTCCCACTGAAACACCCCAGACCACATGTCGCTCACTCACTTCCACCCCCTCTCCCTGCAGCGGGATGGAGAAGAAAATTGGAGGCACAAAAAGGTAAAGATCACAGGTTGACATAATATCCTGGTTCAAGATGAGATAGAGTTAATTTCTTCTCAGTAGCTGTTACAGTGCTGTGGTTTGGATTTGGAATGAGAATGGTGTTGATAACACACTGATGTTTTGGGGTTTTGCTAAGTTGTGTTTATCCTAAGTCAAGGACTTTTCTGATGCTCTGCCAGTGACAAGGTGCACACAAAAAAGTGGGAGGGAGCATAGCTGGGACAGGTGACCTGAACTGACCAAAGGGATATTCCACAGCATAGAACATCATGCCCAGTATATAAACTGGGGGGAGTAACCCGAAAGGGGGGTGGATCTGGGTTCGGGAAGGGGGGTCTGGCATCGGTCAGCAGGTGGAGGGCAATTGCATTGTGCATCACTTGTTTTTCTATCCTTTTTTATATCATTATTATTATTTACCATTGTTATTGTATTTTATTTTATTTTCAATTATAAAGCTGTTCTTATCTCAACATACAAGTTTTACTTTTGATTCTCCTCCCCATTCCACCGAGGCTGGGGGGAGAGAGAGGGGGGTTGAGTGAGTGGCTGTGTGGTGCTTAATTTTCAGCTGAGCTTAAACCATGACAGTCCTTTTTTGCACCCAACATGGGGCCCAAAAGGTTCAGATAAGGACAGATCCGATCAGAGTGTGTTAAAAGAAAATTGTTATAGACATTCATTGTAGTGGTTTAATGGTTGCTAGTGAAAATGTGGATTTATTTGATCTCATATTTGTGGTGTTTTGTCTGTATTACACTGGTAATACAATACTTGCAGTACATGTTCTCTGCGGTATACTTTGTAGGATTATGATATGAGAGTGTTGCTGGTCGGGACACCAATCCGGTGTATCTATTCAGTATTGCAGGCACCTCTGTGCTTTGGGAGTCATCTACTGGGAACAATTAATAATCACACCTTTGGTTTTTTCTCCTCAGAGGAACAACCTATGGGGGAGACACCTTCCTATTTTTTCTCCCTTCCTTTTTCCCTTCCTTGTCCTCCAGGCTGATTACAGTAGTTGAGAATTTTAAAGATTTTGAATATCCTTCAACTACCCTTGAAATAAACCTGGTTTTTTTGCTAGGAGCCAGTATGTTGTTGCATATGGTTCAGGTCTTATTTAAGGTCAGACAAATAATTAAGAACATCACCCAGAGATTTTCCCAAAAGCTGGATAGTTCGGAGTGGTGGGGTGTGTGGGATTGTATGAGGAAGTACTCGGGGCAGTGAGCACCTCCAACATGTTTGCACCTTACCCCCGAACAAGTGCAAAATCCAGAAAAACTTGTGAAATATTTGAAAAAGGTGTGCCCAAATCACTGCAACGTGTTGGGGCCTGGCCCAGGCCTATTGAGCCATATTCAACACAACTCAGTACCCTAAGGGGGAAAAGGTGGTCTTTAAATCTGACAATGAGACAACAGGCCCTGCAGCTGCTCCACTCACCGTGACAGACACTGTGACTGCTTCAACCCCAGTGACAGGCACTACCACTGACACACGATCAACATATGCCGGTGTCAGTTGCCCCTGTACAGAAGCAGAAGAAATGTACACAAAAGTCACCCTGTAAAAAAGATTTAGCAAAAACAGTCAAGGAGGACAAGAAGAGCAAAGAGGATGAAGAAGTAGGACGATCACAAGGGCCATCATCAAGGCCATCACAGAAAAGACAACCACCACTTGATCCCTATCCCTGAGTGAGCTGCAGGAGATACAAAGATTTCAGCTGTCATCCACATGAACGTATTAGTGCCTGGCTGCTCCGGTGCTGGGACAATGGAATCAACAGTGTGGAATTAGAGGGTAAGGAAGCCAGGCAGCTGGGATCACTTGCAGAGGAACCAGGCATTGAAAAAGCAATGGGAAAAAAGACACAAGTACTTAGTTTATGGAGGGGACTCTTATCAAGTGTGAGGGCAAGGTATCCCTATAAAGAGGATATTCCATGTAACTCAGGCAAATGGACTGCAATAGAGAAAGGTATTCAATACCTGAGGGAATTAGCTGTGAAATAAATTATATACTTTGACCCAAATGATGCCCAGAACAGAGGAAATAAAACTTTGCAACTGTATTAGAATAGTAAGATAAAATAGCAGGTCCTTTTATTGAAAGCTTTCAGGTGCATAATGTGGCTATATGCACGCTTGGCATCGGATTTCTACCATTTTTATAAGTTTAACAAATTAGCATATCAATTTAATGTGGTCCAATTAAAGAGCAGTCCATTAGGTCATCTAGCCCCTAGGTTCTGCTCCATTGAGGTCAGCCCAGGGACTTCTTTGCCTTATTTCTTGTTTATGTCTTCTCAGATTCTGGTTATAAAAACAAAATGTTCTCTCCTTGACAGTAAGACCAAACAGTATTTCAGGAATGTGTGAGAAGGTTAGCTTATTGTTCTAAAATCTAACAGAAATGGTACTAGGAGCTATATAACTATGCAATAGCAGTCCACAGGGCTATGGATATATGAAAAATGTATAAAAAGCAAATCTTAAGGCATCACAAACAATACACAGCTCCCCAAAGATCCAGATGATGTCTTATGTCAATGACCCATGTGGCAGTAGTTTGCACAGAGCACACCAACAGTGCATGCCAACCCCTTGGCAACATTAATCTGGAAAGATGATGCACCATGAACAGTGGGTGACATGATTTGGCAACTCCGAGAATATGAAGACAATATTCCTTCCTCCATTGTTGTGACTGTGGAGAAGCTATCAGATAAAGTGACAGATAAACTGACTCAGGAGTTACAGCAATTCAGACAGGATCTGTCCTATTCCCCACCTGTACAGGCCCATATTTCAACAACTGACAGCAGGTGTACTCTTGTTCAAGAGAGAGGATATAGAAGGTACACACAATGGTGATGCCAAAAAGGTTAATTCAATTTCTACTGTGACTGTGAGCTTTTAGCAGAGAAGATACTGTGTCTGCGGACCTTTAGCAGAGAAACAAGGCATGCAGAAATTGCTATCCAAGCAAGGATGTTGGAAGAGGAGACATCTGGCTCAGGAATGCAGCTACAGCCTAAAGAAGGACTGAGTTTGGGAACTTGGGGAACATGGGGAGTGTTTTATGGCAATGGACAAATTATAATATGCATGTAGTGACTGTATATTGGCAACACACTTGTAGAAATCAGGGGGCATGTTAGGAGGGGTGATCCCCCATGCCTTCCAGGTGCCTGAATAAATGATGCCCTCTAACACTAAACTTGGTGTTAAGGAGTCTTATTCAACCGTTTTCAGTAATTTGAAGACAGTAATTGGCGACCCAGATGGGACCTCAGCCTCTGAGCCTCAGCAGATCTGTGGTCGACAGATCTTCAGCCAGTGCTGAGGAATTCTCAGGGAGACCCTCTACTGCAGACCAGCAAGGAGCTCAAGGCAAGATCCCTGGGGTAAGTAAAGGCATCATTTAAATCTTGGGGTTATTGACAAGGGGGTACTAACCCCACACTAAATTTCTGCTAACTCTACTAACTCTGGTAATGGTTTAAGTCCCTGTCCTGTCTGTTGGTAATCTTACTGGGAGTTAGAATCCCCCAGGTCCAGGGTTCGCGTCCCCAGGACGCCTACGGGTTTGCATCCCCTCTGATGAGGGGTTTGATTCCCCTCTGAACGCCTTGTACCTGGCTGAGCAGCTGTAGTGCCTCGGTCATGTCTGGATAGGGATTTCAATCCATCCTGGGAACTTAAAGCATTTTACCCAGCCAAGCACTTCACGGTATCTGTGCCTGCAGCAAAGAGAAAAAGAACAAAAGGGGAGAGAAAAACTTTTGTCCACATGTACTGTTCTGTGCCCCGCTGCTGGACACCCTTCCCCCCAGCGCTGCATGCCGAACTCCCATCATGGGCAAGAGTGGGTGGGCAGGCAGACAGGCGCCCCCCCCCAGCAGCGGCTCAGCTGTAGAGCATGGCCCCACTGCCACTAACCTGCACAGCTTTGCTGCGGCACTCCTGACCACACCTGGGCAGCCCCCCGGCCTCAGCCCAGAAACTGCTTCTGGAATTCTCTGCAACTGTGAGGTACTTGTTGAATTCACTTTCTAACAGTTGTTGCTTGTATTATTGAATATGAGGATGGTTTCTTCTAAAACTAAAGTGGGAGGTGGTATTCCGAATTCTCCATTGAAATGTATATTGAACCACTGGAAAAAGATGGGAGGAAACCTGCTACTTAAATCTCAACTAATGGTAAAGTTTACTCATGCTGTGAATTCTTTCTGGGCTCTGGGAGTGTGTGCGTGGGAGTGAGTAGTGTGTATTGATTTGAGTTTACCAGCATGTAGAATTAACAAGTCTGCTTGCTGGGAGAGTGTGGAAACATAGTTGTTTCTGTTGGGGTTTTGAAGCAATTGATATGTGCTTTGTTTTCTGTATGTATGTGTGTCACGATCCGCTAATACAAGCGGGGGGTTGTGATGGTTCAATTAACTGATCTCAGAATGCAAAAGACACAAAGGGGATTTCAATTTTAATCAACAGTGCACTTTTATTGAGTGCCGACAACACGATTATGCGATAGAGGCGAGAGAGAGAGAGATATAAAGAAACAAAGTATAGAGAGAAAAAGAGAGAGAGTGAGGGGGGAATAGCTACCAACGGATGAGACGAAGTCCTCGTTGTCCTGCCAATAGACTCGCCGGCGTCCGTGGGGAGATCTCGTTGTGGTAAATTCAGAAAGTCCCT
>JACAXG010000356.1:84694-116446 GCA_018881555.1 Amblyornis subalaris
AATTGCAATGCTTCTTCCTGAGAAGCAGTCCATTCCCATTTTACCCCTTTTCTCAGCAAGTTATAAAGAGGTCTGGCAATTATGGAAAAATCTGGGATGTGTTTTCTCCAAAACACTAACAATCCTAAAGCATGTTGGAGATCTTTCCTGGATTCAGGCATTTTAATCTGATCTAAAGAGGTTAGGGTATCAGGTGGAATGCATGTCATACCTCCCTTCCACCAGATTCCCAAACACTTCACCTCTTGGGAAGGTTTTTGGACCTTTTCAGAGGGAATCTGCAAGTCAAGGCTTTCTAAGTGAGAGATTATYTTCTGTTGAGTGTCTTCCACTACTTCTATTTCATTTCCTCCCACAAGGATGTCATCAATGTATTGATAAACTGCCACGCTGTCTGCTATGGGTATATTTTCTCTCTCTTGAGCTAAAGCGTGATGAGCCAGAGTGGGGGAATGTTTGTACCCCTGGGGAAGCCTGGTAAAAGTGTATTGTTGTCCTTCCCATGTGAAAGCAAAACGGTCCATGTCCTCTGGCTGCAAGGGTATCATAAAAAACATGCCTTTGACATCTATAGTTGCCGTGATTGGGTGAGCCTTTTCTTGGATCAATGTTATCAATTCAGCTAAATTTGGGACTGCAGCTGTGAGAGGGTCTGTGTTAGCATTTAGCCTGCGAAAATCTATTGTCAGCCTCCACTTCCCATTAGGCTTTCGCACTGGCCATACCGGAGAATTGAAAGGGGAGTGAGTGTTAATTATTACCTTTTGTTCTCGCAGCTCCTGTATGACTGGTTTGATACCCTCTTTGGCACCCAACGGGAGAGGGTATTGTTTCACATTAGTTACTTTGCTGAATGGTAGGGAGGGGGTGGTTTGAAGCAGCCTGATGTTAAAGCGCAGCTGCCAAAAGACCAAAGAAGACCCTCTGAGTCCTCCCACTGCCTCCCAGCAAGGGCATTCATCCCTAATAAATTGGTTGGAATATCTCCAATCACCATATTAATAGAGAGCTGGTTTTCCTCTCCAGGTAAAGTGAGTTTAACTAAGGCCATCTTCATAGATTCTGTTGTTCCTAAAGCATTTAAAACAATATCGGTTTTTAGTTGGAACAACACCCGCTCTCTGGGCATCTTTCTTTGTCAGTGCAGATATTTGTTCTCCAGTATCAATAAGGAAAGTTACAAGAGCTCGCTTAGGACCTGTTATGGCTGTGATCATTAAATCTCCAGTTTTATTATTTTTGGTGAGCATTCTCAAATATATCCATGCCCCGTTCCTTCGCCCACCTGTGAGAAACGGAGTTTCTAGTTTAACTGATTCTTGCCTGAATTCTGAGGGAGAGGTTGGTTTGGCTCACTGCCCAGATTCTGGGGAAGAAATCGTTTTGGTTCATTGCCTAAATTCCGAGGGAGAGATTGGTTGGGCTCACTGCCCAGGTTCTGAGGAAGGGGGGGTGCACTAGCTTGGACGAGGGAATTTGGTAGGGGGGTTTTTGGGCAATTCCAGTTGGAAACTACTTTACTCAACTTATCAATTGGCAAGCCATCCATCATATCTCTGGGGACCCCCTTCCTGATACCTAATAACCACCAGTACTGACGGTTAGAGGTCTGCTTCCCCTTCTCTGGTTTTACACTATGAGGAGTCCCAATGTACCTGACACCTTTTGTTTTCTCTGATTTTTCCTCTAGAGTTTTTACAGGTCCATATTTTCTACTGTAATTAATCAGATCCTCTGCAACCTCACCCCATGTCCAAACTTTGTAATCATTAGCAGGTGAATTTGGTTGTGAGTCTGGCGGCTGAGAGGGAGTTGAATATGGAGTAAATCCGGGATCAGTAAGCCCAATTTGGTCGCTTGGGTTTCCAAGCAATCTATCCAGCCTCTCTACAGGACCTACAGCTGCTATGGTTTTTTGAAGGAAAATTGCTGTAGGTTTAAGTGATTCAGGAAGGCCTCGAATTAAAGGGGTCATAATTTCAGGCCTCACAGGTAATTGCATTGGGGATTCATATCCAGGAGTTAATTTCCTTTCATGTATCATTTGTAGACAAGCGGCTTTGTGGACGCTTTCCACAAGTTGGTCGTGGGTCCCAATTATAGCTAAAGGGTCTCCCCTTTCTAGAGGACTGAGTCCCCCAGCCCAGAAAGCTGCGTGCTGAGTCAGGGACCATGTGTTACATTTGTCTCCTGTTGTTAAGAAAATTCCATGTCCCCAGTATCCAGTGGCCTCCTGTTCAGTTAATTTAATTTGGTCTCCTCCAGTGAGAGACACTCGGAAAACATATTCGGTCTCGGATTCGTGGGAGAGGCGTCCATACTCCTTTTTTAACTTAGCCAATTCAGTAGCAGTGTATGGTATTTGTTTAGTGGTGATATGCAGGTCAAAATCGTCATCATTGAGGTAATTGTATTTGTTTTAATCAGGGGTCTCATAGGAGGACGGCAGTTGTCCCCACAATTTTTCACTAACACTAATTCTTTCTGAGGGTATATTTGGTTAATGTGAGGGGTTTCTTTTTCCTCTGTCTCTTTTGGTGAGTCAGCATTCTTTGAATTTTCAAGATATTCCTCTTTCAAAGCAGCCCGCAACAAATGATTCTCATTCCTTTCCTCATCTAATTGTTTCTGCAAAATGTTCACTAGATTTTGAAGGGAATCTATTATTGCTTTCTCTACATTACACCGCTTGAAGCAGTTATCTATAGCTGCTGTAAGGCATGCTCCTAAGAGCAGATTATAGACTTATTTTGGCCAATTTTGAATTTTGTCTCATGTTGTAAAGAACATACTCTATCAGTTACACTCTCCAAATTAAACCAGTTATTTTGTGCCCACTCTTCCCCTCCCGGAGAGGGTCTGGCATTGTGTTTTGCTAACATAGCATAAAACGCAATTTTATCTTTTGCACTGGGGTTTTCTGTCATTTTTATGAAGGGACAAAACCACTACAGGGAGGTAAACTTAATTACACACTGCAACACACACAAAACTCGGCTGTGTCTCCCTTCGCTTCCCTGAGTGGGTGAAGAGACCAAAATCTGCCTGAGAGGTACTCCTTAAGTTACATATGGTTGTCTCTTCGCTACATAAGCAGACCAAATGCACACACACAAACACCAAAAACAGCAGTTCCCCCTTTTGCACTGAGATCCTTTTGTGAATTTCTGAAGACAGAGGGGTGCTTTTCACTTAGGCATGTGCAGTTTGCGGGAAATTCGAGTCGCCCCCCTTGCTTTCTAGACACCACTCACCCTTTTGGGGTGTCGGGCTAGGTGCGGCTGGAGTGAAACATCCTTCCCCTATTACAGACTACACGCAACCTTGCAACCCCTTCAGTCTGTCGGATCCTGCCGACTACGCCATTAAAATGTCACAATCCGCTAATACGAGCGGGAGGTCGTGATGGTTCCATTAACCAATCTCAAAATGCAAAAGACACAAAAGGGATTTCAATTTTAATCAACAGTGCACTTTTATTGAGTGCCGACAACACGATTATGCGATAGAGGAGAGAGAGAGATATAAAGAAACAAAGTATAGAGAGAAAAAGAGAGAGAGTGAGGGGGGAATAGCTACCAACGGATGAGACGAAGTCCTCGTTGTCCTGCCAATAGACTCGCCGGCGTCCATGGGGAGATCTCGTCGTGGTAAATTCAGAGTCCCTTTATAGTCTTTTTTGAAAACGGGGGGGAAAAGGGGGGCAACTGGCCAGGAGGTGAGGAAATCCTCAGGAATGTCCTCAGCGGGCGCACCCACAGGAGGAAGGAGGCAACTGGCCMGGAGGTGAGGAAATCCATAGTGGGTGTACAGGACAGGTTATCACGATCTGTACTAGTTTCCTCAGGAATGCATACCAGTCCTCAGCGGCTGCACCCACAAGGAGGAAAGGGGGGAACCAGTCCTCCGTGGGCACATCCACAGGCAACACTTGGCAAACATCCCACCTTGGCCAGGCCAGGTCCTCCCCTTCTTTTTAGGGTTTTAAGTCTCTGTCCTTGTCGATGATTGTGAGGCAGATGAGGGATTTTCGGACCGTCTCTTACAATGTGGTATGTGCTTTCTTCTTTGTGTGCATGGTTGAAGTTGCGTTTGTGGATGTGAAGCTGTGTGTGCTTTCCATGCACTGTCTGTGTTGTGTGTGTGTCTGTGCACTGTCTCTGTATGTGTGTCTCTTGGTGTGTGTGTACACTGTGTGTCTGTGTGTGCACTGTGTGTGTCTGTGTGTCTGAGGAAAAAATAAGAGATGGTACTTGGGACTGCAGTACAAAAAGCTTAATATCTAATCTGAAAGAGGTTTTCAGTACAATATTGTGCTCAAGTGTTAAATACACTCAGCTGCTCCAAGTGTAAACATGCAGTCTCCTTCAAGGATATCAGAAATTGCCAGAGATTGCTTAAATGGAAACAGAAAATGGACTTTTTAATAGACACTGGGGCTACTTATTCGATATTAAATACAAACCAGGGAGAACTAGGCCAAAAGACTGTAAATGTTGTGGGTGCAGCAGGTAGCGCAGAAAAGTGAACATTCTTTTGAAAAGGGGATATATTGTGTTTAGCCAGAAATTCAGTGGTCCCCTGAATTTTATAAGGAGCTGTGTTGCAGTTAGCTAAGAAATCTATATTTTTTGATTTTGTTGTGCTAGCTGTTTTTAGTTTAAGCCAGTGTCTGATTTTGCCTCAGTGGATACCCTGAGAAAACTCATAGCTTATACACTCCAGAAGTTTTAATGTGATCCACCTGCAGAACTTAATCAATACGGAATTGTTTAGCTAGGAAATTAAAATTAATAGTGTGTTGTTGGAGTAGGGAAGCTTTAAGTTACCCTTTAACTAAAGATGGATGAGATGTTTTAGTAGTAGTTAGAACAATAAGATAAAAAATTGGGACTCAACAGGGAAAGATTATGCATGTGCCACAAGCAATCATGCCTGAACAGGTCACCTGCAGGACAAAATGAAAAAGAGGAAGATGAATGAAGACACCCCCGCCTCAAAATTACCAGAAATGGACACTAGATGGCAGTCTTGCTCCATAAAAGGGAGGTAAAACAACACTTGTTTTGTGACCTAACATTTTGTGTGGACACAAGGGGAGGAGCTACGGGAAAGTCTTTGTGTCACAATGTATATAAACCCTGGAAAGTTTTTGTTTCTTTGGACATTCTTGGTGAATAAATAACAGTATGTCCCCAAGTGCTGGCCAGAGTTGTTATTAGGAATGTTCACCCCACAGCCCATGGCTGTGGGGGTCTTAAAACATTTGTTTCGGCCCTTTGTTTCACTTTAACCTCATTAATTTTAAATTTGGCAAAAGATGGCTAACACACCAATTTCTATATATGCCAGAGTGTCCAGTACCTCTTTTGGGAAGAGAATTATTAAGTAAATTGGAGGCTCAAATTATATATAAAGATGGAGAAGTACAATTATTGGTACCTGAGACTAAGGCCATTGAGGCCAGGACTTTTATGTTACTGGGTACACCAGAACCAGACAATTCTGGAGGAATACCGGAAGCCATAGAAAATGCAATAACACCCTTGGTTTGGGCCAGTGGAACTCCAGGACATTCTGGGCAAGCTCAGCCTGTAAGCGTTACCCTAAAACCTGGATCAAAACCAGTAAGGCAGAAACAATATCCTTTAAAATTAGAAGCTAGAAGGGGAATCGAGAGCCTAATAGAGAATTTCAGGGAATTCGGATTATTGATAAAATGTGAATCAGAATATAACACTCCCATTTTGCCAGTTAAAAAGCCTGGAACAGACAGCTACAGGTTAGTACAAGACCTACGAGCAGTCAATCAAATAGTTCAGAATATCCATCCTGTGGTAGCCAATCCTTATATGCAGTTAACTGCCCTTACAGAATATCACCAGTGATTTGCAGTGATAGATTTGAAGGATGCCTTCTTTTGCATATCTCTCGATAAGCAAAGTCAGAGCATTTTTGCGTTTGAATGGGAAAATCCTCAAACTGGCCGGAAGACTCGGCTTACCTGGACTGTGTTACGACAAGGATTTAAAAATAGTCCAATGATTTTTGGGAACCAATTAACAAAAGAATTAGAGACCTGGAAGAAGGAGAACCCGGAATGGTTGGTCCTGCACTATGTTGATGACACCTTACTAGCAACTGGAAAATAATGAAAAGTGCATGAAGTTGACTATGTCTTCTAAATTTCTTAGGCCAAGGAGGCCACAAAGCATCTCAGGAAAAAGCTCAAATCATGGAGGAACAACTTACCTACTTAGGATTTGAAATAATTCCAGGACAGTGGAAATTTGGGAGAGACAGAAAAGAAGCCATATGCCAAGTACCCCAACCTGCAACTGCCCAAGATTTTAGAGCATTCTTGGGCATGACAGGGTGGTGTAGATTGTAGGTCTCAAATTATGAACTTTTGTCTCGAAGTGAGTTATTATGATAGTATATTCCATGATCCTCTGCTTTGTGTCCAAAAATGGTTGCTGTATCTTTAAGGCCCAGGACTGGATTTGTGTGGGGCCGAGGGGGAGAGATTCTGTTGCTGTGCGGGCATTTTTAAAGTCTCGCTGCTCCGGTTTTCCGCTGCTTGGTGCAGTGTGATTTTTTTGCTTGGCTAGCTTGGGGTTTTTGGCCCAGGCAAAAAAGCTTTTCCTTTCCTTGGCCTTGAAGAAGCTGTAGTAGCAGTCTTGAGGCAAACTGAACAGCTGCTTGTTGGAGACGGGGAACACTGCCCCAGCAGAAGTGGAGCAGCTCCCACTTGTCCTGCCAGGACACATGGAGTGACTCCAGCCCACCTGCTTCACCTGCTACAACCATTCCGCGGAGCTCTGCCATGGGGAGGAGTTTGACACTGGATGAGCCACCAGGCCTTCATCTTGCTGGAATTGATCTGTGATAGCTCCTGTTTTTCCTGAGAGGGAAGCCAGAGACATCTTGTACAGCATGTTGTGAGCAGGTATTCCTCTGGCATTTTGGGTGTTTGTTCCAGTGTGTGGGGGGTGAGGTCTGACAGTTTAATACCTAGCAGTTATTTTGTTTTTTTCCCTTGCCTTGTGGGCATTCTGTTTGTTAATAAACTGTTTTTTTTTTTTTCACTTTCATCTATTAGTATTCATTTCCTATTGGTGGAAAGGAACTGTTGAAACCCTTTTAGAGAAAACAACTCATTCCAGAGTGTCCTCTTTCAAATTGTCTCGAGACAACCTTTAGTGAAAACATTGTATGAGCTTTTAAAGGAGGCCCCAGAAGAACATTTGATTTGAACTCCTGAGAATGAACATGCGTTCCGTAACTTAAAGGTGGTCCGTATGTCTGCACCCACATTAGGACTTCAAGACTTAAAGCCCTTTGAGCTTTTTGCACATGAACAACAGCACTTTGCCACTGGAATTCTAGCTCGGAAGGTAGGAGACTTCAAGAGGCCTGTGGGGTCCTTTTCAAAACAACTTGACATCATCAGCCAGGGATGGCCCGGATGCCTGCAAGCTGTAGCAGCAACTCTTCTTACCCAAGAGGCCAGGAAATTGACTTTGTGACAAAAGATAATAGTGTATACTCTGCATGCTGTAACCACTGTATTAGGCCAAAAAGGGGGGCATTGGCTTTACCGAGGCCATATGGTGAAATATCAGACTGTTCTAATGGAGCAAGAAGATGTGGAAACTAAAGTAACCGCAGTGATAAATCCAGCCCAATTCCTAAACACCTCGATGCAAGAGGAAGGGCAGCTAACCCATGATTGCTTACAGACAATTGAGCAAGTTTATGCAAGCCCACAAGACCTGCAAGATGCATCCACTGAAAATCTAGAGATAGAATTCTTTATAGACAGAAGTAGATTGGTGAAAGATGAAAAACATCCAGCTTTGCCGAAGCCACTTCAACCGAGGTAATAGAAGCTGCACCGCTGCCCACAGACACTTGAGCACAAAGGGCAGGCATAGACCTACAAAGAGTCCTGGAATTAGCAGCAGGAAAAAGAATAAACATATGGAATGACTTGAAATATGCTTTTAGCATTATTCATGCCCATAGAGCCATATGGAAAGAAAGAGGTCTATTAACAGCACAGGGGATCTCCAATTAAATATAAACAAGAAATATTGTCCCTCCTCAATGCTATCCAACTGCCCAAAGAAGGGGCTGTACTACACTGCAAGGCACACCAGCGTGGGGATTCCCAAATTCATGTAGGAAATAGACTTGCAGATAAAGTTGTGCAACAAGGCATCCTAGCAGTAATACCTGAGAAAGCTATTTCACTTCCAGAAATTAGCCCTGGGTATAGTCAAGCAGATTTAAAATTAGCTACTTATCTAAAAGCCCAGAATAAAGAGGGTGAATGGCTAGTGACTCCCAACAATCAGGTCATAGTCCCACCACAACTGATGTTACAAATTGTAAAAGAGAAAGACCAGCAAACCCACTGGGGAATCGATGCTTTGGTGACGAGTCTATGGACTCAGATACTCAGTGTCCATATGACAAAAATTGTCAAGTCTGTTAAAGAAAAATGCCCCACGTCTTAAAAATAATCCTTTGAATTTAAAAAGACTGCCTCCAGGGATAACTAAAAGAGGAAACACTCCCAGAGATTACTGGCAAATTGGTTTTTCCAAGCTACCACATCAACAAGGATACAGGTATTTCCTAGTATTGTTGCCTTTTGCCACCTAAAAATCAGAAGCTGGACAATTTTAAAGGGATAAAGAAAACAGTTACCTTTATTGAAGGCCTCCAGACACATTTATAGTCAAACTGCACACCCAAAAATGCACACAAGATGTAGACCAAAAAATAATACAGCACTCCAACACTTTTATGGGTTTAACAAATTTGCATATTCGACCCCAATCTCCCAATTAGAGGCTTAGATTTGCACCCCCCGGTTTGGTCCCCCACTAAGACCCCCCCTAACTTCTAACTCTACTGTTTATACTTTTAGGGGACATGGGACAACAAAATGTTCCCGGTTCCCAGAGGAGCAAGGATGATAAGGTGTTTGGGAGACATGGGGTCCTTGGATCTAAAAAGGGACAAGATTATGGAAGGATTTTAAGAATGTGTTTTGTCTAACAGGATAGGGAAACTACTAAGCTAAGAATCTATATAGTTATACAGTAAAAGGCTACAGGGCTACTAATATATAAAAAATATAAAAGCAAAAATCTCTTTGGCATCATTATTAGTGAATACGATTTCTGGGTGGCCAGAAGCTTTCCCCTGCCGCACCAACTAGGCTAGGGAGGTAACCAAGATACTCCTCAAAGAGATCATACCCAGGTTTGGGGTGCCTATAGGGATGTCATCTGATAGGGGACCCCATTTTATATTTGAAACATCACAGCAACTTAGTAAACAGTTTGGTATAAATTGAGATTTACATACTCTATGAAGACTGCAATCTAGTGGAAAGGTTGAGCAAATGAATCAAACTTTAGAGACAAATTAGAAAAATGTGCCAGGAAACTTTTTTAAATGGCCACAGGTGTTACCATTAGCTTTGTTATGAATTAGAGTGCAACCCAAAACTAACCTGAAGGTGAGCCCGTATGAGTTGATGTTTTGGGAGACAGTATTCTGTTACAACTTCCCTGGATCCAAGGAACAAATTGGGAAACAGGAAATGGAACATTTAATTTCATTGGGAAAATCTTTGAATGAACCAAAAAGTTTTATCATTCTGTCAGAATCTCTTACCCTAGACAACCCACTTCATTCATTTCAGCCCCAAAATCACGTATACATCAAGACCTGGAAATCAGAACCACTTCAGGAGCAGTGGAAAGGACCTTATCTAGTTCTGTTGACTACAAGAACAGCAGTGAAGGTAAAAGGACTTAACTCCTGGATTCACTGCACCCAAATTAAGAAGGCTCTGAGCTCAGAGTGAAAAGTGGAAAACACCAGACCCCTGCGGCTGAAAATTTCAGAGACATCTTTAAACGAGTAGTGAAATGCATAGGCTAATGTTTATGGGAATCGTTTTGTCTTTAGGGGGAGGATTTGAAGAAAATTTAGTATTAAATTTAATCCAAAGGTTTGGTAAAATGCATAATCTGTCCAACATTACAGCCTGCATCCCTATCCCTGGTTCAGCAGGGGAACCTATTCCTTGGGGAATTATCCCTATAGATCTGTCAATGGTGATTTAATATGATAATCTGACTAATGCAAGAGCAAAGTCAAACATCACCCACTATTTGGATGAGAAGAGATGTAGGTGACGAGGAGATGGTATTCTTGAGGATCTGACAGCTTGGAGGCCAGGAGACAATAGAACTATTTTTGGGGAAAAAGGAGGTAAGGAGTGTCCAACAGGGTCCTATAGTCTCAACCAACATTTTCTGGATTTCGCCTTAGCAGCCTCAGGAGGAGAAGCAGCCGCGTTGTTAGATTTATGTGTTACTAAGAATCACACGCAAAATGTTCCAGACTTGCCAGAATGTCAAACTCTCCAAAGCAAGCCTCCTACCTGGACAGAGTCCTTAGAAGGATGATGGCCATACTTGGGTGTGCTGGTTTGGCTGTAAACCAGCAGGGGAAATTAACCCCACACAGAATACCTCGAGAGATTTTAGGTCAAAATTACAATTTAAATAAAAGGTTAAAATAAATGCAGTAATACAGAAACACGGGCTTAAACAAACCGACAGAGTCACGGTACAACCTGACACCCTGTTGACCAGGGTGGTAGCTGTGCAGTCCAGTTAGGCACTGATCCTGCAGGAAGGCCTGGTAGCCCAGTCCCGGTAGTGGAGTGGAGTAGCTGAGTCCAATTCCGGGGAGCGGAGTCCAGTCACGTCGAGCCGAGTCGAGAATCCCGTCGAGAGCGGAGTCCCGAGAGCGGAGTCCCGTCGAATTGAGGGTATCCTCTCGCGTCCAAAACCCCTTGCTTTATGCTGTGCTTCTTGGCTGGCACCTCCCCCAGGGGCGGGGACTTTCACAATGGAAGAGGATCTTCCGGGTGTTCTATTGATTGTTTCAGTAATGAGCTTGGAGGAGTCCTAGGGTCCTTCACAATGTTCCGGAAGGGTTCAGGCTAAGTAGTCAGGCTGGGTGATGCTAATGGGCCATTGCCTGAGATCAGATAATCAGCTGGGTGGTGCTAATGGGCCATTACCTGAGCTCAGATAATCAGCTGGGTGGTGCTAATGGGCCATTACCTGAGATCAGATAACCAGGGTGGGTAGTACTTCCTGTCGGTTGGAGTGCTTATCTCAGTTGAGATAAGGAGTCCCAGGTGTGTAATTATGAAATTTATCCAGCTTTTGTGGATGGTAATAGAATATTTAACTAACCCAGGACATTGGGGAAGGTAAAGTGGTGTCTGGATTGGGGAATCACACCTATGTATATTTTAAAGAAGAGTCCATGGAGGTGTAGAGAAAAACAAAACTATGAAAGTCAGTCTAACACCATAAGCTAGATGGCCAAATAAGTTCTAAATTGCAGTAACCAACCTTTAAATTGTGTTAAATCTCTGGAAGTTCCTTTCTCAGGTTACACTGTCTGGGCTACTTCAGACTGATATTGGACCACCCGACTCCTGCTTGGACCAACCACCCAGCAAGTTACCTTAGGGTTATTAACCTTATGCCCAATGTGGAGAAGCAGCTCCATAAAAGCCCAATATTGGAGTAAAGTAAAACGAGACACCGAGGATGAATGGACAGGGACTTCAGCTTCCACACAGTTTGAATGGGCCCTACAGAATTTTGTCTTACCAGGAGCTATGGCTCTAGAAAACAGAATCTTGTTAGATAATCTAACTTGGCAAGTAAGGAAACTATCTGAAGCCGCAGAAAGGGGATTTCAAATTATAAATAGGCAAATACGGGCAAATACTAAATTGACATTACAAAACTGGCTGGCCTTAGATCTATTGCTGGCCAAAGAATAAGGGTTTTGTGGGTATTTAAAATTGGATAGAAAACACTTATGTACACATCCCAAATGTAACAGATCTTCAAAAACAACTTAACAAAATGTGGCAAGTTGCTGAGGATAGCAATGCTAGCCAAAAGGCCTCTGAAGAGCCCTGAAGAAATTGTCTGCCCCAATAGCTTGGAACTTTCCCCTGAAAAAATTCAGAATCCAGCTGAGGTGGGGAAATATCTGAAAGAAAATTGCAATGACAGCTCTAAAAAGAAGAAACTCAGTGCAATATGCTGAGTCCTGGCTAATACTTGTCACACACTGCTCAATACTGTAGAGCAGCAGGTACAGCCAGAGGGGCAGGAGGATAAATCAGCAGACACCCCAGTCACTGAGGCTGCAGTAAAACCAGAAGGGCAGCCTAAGCCAATAGCAATTGCCCCTGTCCAGAGAAGGAAATACAAAACCAAATCCATTTGCCCTGTGTATGACAATGGGGAGCCAGGACCCTCACAGCCAGCAGAGGAATCAGAATCAGAAATAATCGCTGTCTCTGCCCTTAGAAAGTCTTCGCAACCTAAGGAAAGACCTCACTCGATGGCCCAATGAGTCTATAGTAAGTTGGTTTATCCAAATCTGGGACGCCACAGGTGATGGTATAATTTTGGATGGTACTGAAGCAAGGCACTTGGAATCTTTGTCACGTGATGTAGCTATCAACCAGGGGATCGCAAGGAAGCCTGAATCCCTCAGCCTCTGGACAAGGCTTTTAACAAGTGTGAGGGAAAGATACCTTTGCCCAGATCTCCAGCTGCAGTAAGGCCTTTGGAAGACCATAGAGCAAGGAATCCAATGCTTGAGAACTATCTGTGCTAGAGATCCTTTTCTCAGATGACAACCAAGCCACTACAAGTCCAAACATGGTAAAATGTAGGAAAGTGATGTGGCTCAAACTCGCATGACTCAGGCCAAGTGTGTACAGCCCTGCCATAGCAATGATGCAGTGGAAAGAGGGGGAGGATAAAGTGTGTGCTATGAAAAGGAGGCTCCAGAAATAAGAAGACACTGTTCACAGACCAACACAAGCAAAAATCTCAGCTTTGGAAACAGACCTGATGGAGCATTTACAGAAAGTGGAAGACAGGATTGAAGAGAGCCATCAGAAACTCAGGAAGGAGCTTAAAGAGGAGCTTCTCCAAGTCTCATCAGTACATACCAGAGGCCCTGTTATTAGAAACAGGCATCCCCCAGCTAGGGAGAGGGGGTACACCCCACGAGCTGACCTGTGGTTCTTACTGTGTGACCATGGGGAACATATGAGAAGGTGGGATGGAAAACCCATCTCTGTCCTGGCAGCACGGGTGCATAAACTAAAGGAGGAAACTACTAACAGAGGGAGTTCCACCAAAATGAATGTAGCTCCAGTTTCCCATGACCAAGCTGCTAGGTATAATAGAAGGGAGGACGACATGCCTGATCCCCTTGAAGGGACCTCCAGAATGTACACCCAGGAAGGGAATGGTAGCCAGGACTAGAGGGCCTCTGCCTCTAGCCAGGTAGAGGCATGGGAAAATAGGGTCTTTTGGACTGTGTGGATCCAATGGCCTGGCACATCAGAACCACAGAAATACAAGGCTTTGGTCTACACTGGTGTGCAGCGTATTTTACAACCATGGGGACATTTGGGGGCCAAACCTGTTTCTATTGCTGGAGTGACTGGGATGGCAGCAGTTGACACTGTTGAAAGCTGAGGTGAGCTTGACTGGGAAGAAGTGGAAGAAACACCCTATTGTGACTGGTCCAGAGGCCCCATGTATTCTTGGAATAGATTTCCTCAGGAGTGGTTATTTCAAAGACCCAAAAGGGCTCAAGTGGGCTTTTGGGATAGCTGCTGTGGAGACAGAAGGCATTAGACAGTTGAATACCTTGCCTGGTCTCTCAGAGAACCCTTCTTCAGTAGGACTCCTGAGGGTGGAAGAACAGCAGGTAACAATTGCCACCACTACAGAACAGTAGTTGGCAATACGGCAGAAACCGAGACTCCAGGATTCCCATACATAAGATGATCCGTGAACTGGAAAGCCAGGGAGTGGTCAGTAAGACACTGTTTAACAGTCCCATATGGCCTGTGCATAAGTCTGATGGGGAATGGAGACTGACAGTGGACAATCGTGGGCTAAATGAAGTTACACCATCAGTGAGTGCTGCTGTGCCAGACACGCTTGAACCTTCAGTATGAGCTGGAGTATAAAGCAACAAAGTGGTATGCCACTATTGACACTGCTAATGCATTTTTCTCCATTCCTCTGGCAGCAGAGTGCAGGCCACAGTTTGCCTTCACCTGGAGGGGCGTGCAGTATACTTGGAACCAACTGCCCCCGGGATGGAAACACAGTCCCACCATTTGCCATGGACTGATCCAGACTGCACTGGAAAAGGGTGAAGCTGCAGAGCATTTGCAGTACATTGATGACATCACAGTATGGTGGAACACAGCAGGAGAGGTTTTTGAGAAAAGAGAGAATAATCCAGATTCTCCTGAAAGTCAGTTTTGCCATCAAATGAAGTAAAGGGACCTGCCTGAGAGACCCAGTTCCTGGGAGTGAAGTGGCAAGACGGATGGCATCAGATACCCACCGAGGTCATCAAGATGATCACAGAGATGTCTCCGCTGACCAGCAAGAAGGAAACAAGCTTTCCTAGGTGCCATAGGTTTCTGGAGAATGCACATCCAAGAGTACAGTCAGATTGTGAGCCCTCTTTACCTGGTGACCCGCAAGAAGAACAATTTCCACTGGGGCCCTGAACAGCAACAGGCCTCTGCCCACATCAAGCAAGACATTGCTCATGTGGTAGCCCTTGGCCCAGTCAGGACAGGACCAGAAGTGAACGTGCTTTACTCTGCAGCTGGGAACAATGGTCTTTCAAGGAGCCTTTGGCAAAAGGTACCTGGTGAGACTCAAGGCCAACCACTGGGATTCTGGAGCCGAAGTTACAGAGGGTCAGAAGCCAACTACACTCCAACAGAGAAGGAAGTCCTGGAAGCTTATGGAGTTCAGGCCGCCTCAGAGGTGATTGGCACAGAAGCACAACTTCTCCTGACACGCCAACTACCGGTGCTGGGGTGGATGTTCAAAGGAAAAGTTCCCTCTACCCATCACCCCACCGACATTACATGGAGTAAGTGGATTGCCTTGATTACACAGCGAGCCCCTATTGGAAACCCGAATCACCCTGGGATCTTGGAAATAATTACAAATAGGCCTGAAGGTGAGAACTTTGTTCTCACAGATGAAGAGGACCAGGAACAGGTGACGCATGCTGAGGAAGCTCCACCGTACAACTGTTGTAAGGTATTTGAGCCCTGAAATGTGCCCCAGCCAAACCATCTTCAGTTATTCTTATCAGAGCCCTCAGGAATTCATCAAGGTTACTGAAATGTAARCTGCGCTAAATTGGGAAAGAAAAAGCTGAAGAACAGAATACCAAGACAGCAAGAAATAGATAAAGAAAGACTGTGCCGCACTGGACTAGAACCAATCATATCTTCTGAAAGGTGTGTGCGGAGCACGTGGACAAGATAGGGGGGCCAATCAACTAATGTGTGATCGTGTGGACAGTAGTAGTAAAATGTATAAGTAGAGTGTAATGTAAACAATAAAGCATCTTCTGCGTAACCATATTGATTCGTTGTYCAGAAGTCCTGAGCTCCCGCATATTGGTGACCCTGCGACGTGATAACGCGCTGCGATAATGAAGCAGACCAGCAGACCCTTTGGATTCTGAAGGGGGGTTCTGCAGAGTGAAAAGGAGGGAGGCCCCGGTCAGGTCTGCCGCAGCTGGACCGCGGCGGGAGGAGTTGGAAGACGGGTCCATCGGAGTCCAGGAGCCGAAGAAAGCTCCTGGGAAAAGACCTCCGGAAAAAGCACGCTGCAGCGGGAACACCGGAAGAGGTGAGCGACTGGGGGCTGGAGAATGGGGAAGGGACTGTCAAAAGAAAAACAGGACACCTTCAGGGTCCTCCAGCATATTCTCTCCGAGAGAGAAATTAACTATGACCCGGAGGTCTTGAAAAGACTGTTAAGATGGGGTCGGGAGAGAGAATTTTTTGCCACCCTTGGGAGCGTTGTCAGCGCCTTAGAATGGGAGAGACTAGGATTCGCTCTCTGGGCTGCTGTAAGTGATGGATTGGTAGAAACTAAGGGACTTAGCACGGTATGGAAGACAATAATAATGGTGCTAAGGCAAATTGAAGCCGAAAAAACAGGTGCGGCAGGGGCAGCGCCCCGTCTAGAGCCAGGCAGTCCTGCGGCTGCCTTTCCGACGTAGGCACATGAATTCTTTGGGGGAGCAGACCCAGTTATACTGTCCCTACCTTCTGCACTCCCGGAGACAGAGTTACAGGGTAACCCACCCCAGAACCAGAAAAAATGGAAGTGGATGAGCCGCCCCCGCCCCCAGCCACCAGGATTACCTGTGAAATGTCCCGCGGTTTCCCCTGAAGAGTTAACAATAGCTCTAGGAGGGCGCGTATATCCCCCGCTACCCCCCTCGCCGCCTGACTCACCGCAGCTTAGCCAGAGCAAAGATCGCAAGGCCCGGCTCCCTGGGGGGGGAGGCTCCGATGGGGGGTCCGTCCGCCCTGCAACTCCTACTGAAGAAACAGCTTGGCGAACAGAGAAGGGGGGAAAACAACAGGAGCGAGAAGGGGAAGAGGGTAAATTTCATCTGGGGCAAAAGTTAGACCAAAATTGGGGAATGCCACGATTGACTGATCCCCCGGCTCAAGGCCTGGAGCGGAAAAAAGAAAGCCCTGACCACGGGTCCCTGAGCCGCCCTGTGCCCGATAATCCTGCTCGGCGATGGCAAGGGATTATATGGGAAACCCTGATCGAGGGTGAGTTTATTCCACAAGCGTTCCTGGTAATCGCTACCCCTGGTAACCCACATCAACACCAGTGGGTGGGGCTGGATTAGAAACTCATCCGAGAAGTGCAGAAAGCTGTAATGGAGTATAGATTATCTAATTTGTATGTGCAAACCTTGCTAGACCACATTTTTACTAGTGGTTTAATGGCTCCGTTTGATTGTAGAAAGCTGGCAGAAATCTTTTTAAAACCCACACAGAGACTGCTATGGCAAGCAGACTGGGAAAGGAGTGTAGAAGCTGCTGTACTTGGAAATCTTGAACTCCCTAAAGGAGACCCTTGGCAGTTTGCCACCCCAGACGTGATGCTGGGGAAAGGGCCTTTTACTGACCCGCAAGCTCAGGCACGTTTACATACAGAAATTTTGCAGCAGTCTCAGCAGCTAACATGGGAGGCATTCCGTGCCGTCCCAGACATGGGACTTCCATCACCATCCTATACAACTGTTAAGCAAGAGGCAAAAGAGACTTTCATGAGTTTCATAGATCGCCTTAAAGGTGCACTTGATCGAGTTCCAGGAATGTCTCCAGATGTAAAAACTGCCTTGGGAATGCAATTGGCAGTAGAAAATGCTAACCCTACCTGTAAGAGAATCCTGCAAACCTTACCTCAAACTACCAATTTGGTGAACATAGTTGAAGCTTGCTCCAAGGTTAGAACTCCAGAGGAAAAAGCCAGTTACCTAGCAGAAGCACTGGCTGTTGCTCTTAAACCCTTGGTCCAACAGAGAAAAGGTGATTCTAACCAGAAGTGCTTCATCTGTGGTAAACCTGGCCATTTCAAAGTGTGCTGCCAAGTGAAAGCTGCGAAGAAAAGTCAGACAACAACGACATCTACTGGTTTCTTTAAAAATTGCGATAGATGTGATAAATTTGAACACCGAGCCAGCGAGTCCAGATCGAAATACAAGAAAGAACGCCGTTGAGAAACGAGGGACAGAGTGCGAAAGGGGGACGTGCAATGACAGAAATGTTTCCCCGAAACCAGGCGGCTGCCTGGATGTCCTCAACTCAGCAACAGCAGGAAGCGCCGGAGTGGACTTGACAACAACAACAGAAATAACTTTGCAAAACACTGATGTACAGGTCATTCCATCGACGGTGAACGGGCCTTTAGAGTATGGGCTTAGTGCCCTGCTGATAGGGAGATCATCCACATCAAAACAAGACATTTTTGTCTTGCCGGGACTAGTAGATGCAGATTACTTGGGCAATATTGGGATAATGGTACAAACATTGAGACCACCTATCCACATTCCAAAAGGTACCTGATTGGCCCAGTTAGTTCCTTTTAAAACCCAGGTCCCTAGACAAGGGGTCATGCAAAGGGGGAATGGGGGTTTTGGGTCGACGGGAACCCCTGAAGTGATGTTCACGTTACCATTATTGAGAGATAAACCAATTAAACCCATTACTTTTCAGTACCCTCATGGAAGAACCCTGTCGACAACAGCCGCATTGCTGGACACCGGGTCAAATGTCACCATTGCTCCCTCATTAGCATGGCCTGCAACATGGCGTCTGGATACTCTGGAAACACCAGTTATGGGGATGGGGGGCATGCGAATGACTCGAGTTAGTAAAACCCTCTTAACAGTGTGGATTGAGGAAGAGGCACATATTTGTGCCCAGGTGAAACCTTATGTGATGGACAAAATGATCTGGCTGTTGGGACGGAATACACTAAGCCAGATGGGTTTCTGTCTCACCAATGAGGGTTTTTAGTGGTGGCCATTGAAGGGCGGCCAATCCTAAAATTAAAATGGTTAACAGAAACACCAATATGGATTGATCAATGGCCGCTATCTAAAGAAAAGCTCGCCCTTGTTAATGAATTGGTTGAAGATCAATTGAAAAGGGGGCATATCATTCCTTCTACAAACCCCTAGAACACACCCATTTTTACAATCCCTAAGAAGTCTAAGAAATGAAGATTATTACATGACCTTCGAGCCATTAATTCTGTAATGCAGGAAATGGAACCCCTACAGGCTAGTCTGCCCTCGCCATCCATGTTACCTGTCAATTGGCAACTGTTAGTTATCGATTTGAAAGATTACTTTTTTACAATCCCTCTACCCAAGGATGATAGTGAAAAATTTGCCTTCTCAGTGCCATCCATTAACAAGGCAGAGCCAGCAAAGAGGTATCAATGGGTTGTGTTGCCACAAGGGATGCGTAATTCCCCTATGATGTGCCAATTGTACGTTGCCTGGGCGCTAGCCCCGTTGAGAAAACGGTACCTACAGTATCTTATCTATCATTACATAGATGATATTTTGATAGCAGGGGAACATATAAATGTAGCAGACCTGCTACCTGCCTTACAACAACAATTGCGGGAGGCAGGCCTTCAAATTACACCTGAAAAAGTCCAACAACAGGCCCCATAGAAATATCTGGAAATGTTTATCACTAAAACCCAAATTCAGCCCCAGAAATTAACAATTTGTACAGAAATTCAGACTTTAACAAATACTCAAAAATTAGTTGGGGACGTACAGTGGATTCGTAGTACCTGTAGTATAACTAATGAAGACCTTGAGCCCCTAATACCATTATTGAAAAAAGGAGGTCAGGCCAATTTACTGTGCAAACTGACTGAAAAACAACAGAAAGCTCTTACTCAAATTGCTACTAAATTGAGTAATTCCTTTGCAGATCGTTAGTCTACCTTACCATTGTCCGTGGCTGTGTTGAATAAAGAAAAACATGTGATGACTATACTGATGCAGTGGGATGGTCAGGCTAAACAGCCATTAAAGGTCTTAGAGTGGGTGTTTTTACCATTCAATTTAGGAAAATCTGTGACTACGTGAATGGAGACTATAACAAAAGTTGTGATCAAGACATGGAAATGAACATTGGAAATTACAGGAATGGAACTCCAAAATATTCTTCTTCCATTGACTAAGGATTACTTGCAATGGACATTGCAAAATTCAGACACCTTACAATGGGCATTGTTGAATTTTTCAGGTCTCATTAGTACTCATTTTCCGCCTCACAAATTCTTTTCTTTACATCAACAGGTTGAGGAACTGCCTTGGTCATCAAAGCAACCTGTAGAAGGCCTCACGGTTTTCACTGATGCCAGTCGAAAGACTTCTAAAGCAGGATTGACTTGGCAAGACAAAGGCGAGTGGCTCAGTGAAATCCTTGAGGAACCAGGAGACTCTTTGCAGGTTCTTGAATTGCGTGCTGTTATCAGAGTATTTGAAAAATGACCAAATAATCCTGTTAACATAGTTTCTGATTCTCTTTACGTAGTAAGTGTTGGAACGCACATGGAACGATCATTACTGAAAGAAACTCAAAACCAGTGATTGTGGCAGCTATAGCAGTTACTTAATTCTCATAAGCAAGATTATTTTATCACTCATATACGGAGTCACTCTGGTTTAATGGAAGGTCTAGCCTTGGGAAATGAGAAGGCTAACCAATTGGTAGCACCACTTTAAGCCTCTACTTCCCCCAGTATTGATAGGTTTGGTCAAGCCAGAAGGGCTCACGAGTTTTTTCACCAAAGCGCAAAGGTTTTACACAAACAATTTGGAATATCGCTACAAAATACTCAAAGAATCGTTTCAACCTGCCCACAATGTCAGAGTATGATTGGTGAATTGGGTCCTGGAGTTAATCCTCGCGGCCTAGGGCCTCTGCAATTATGGCAAACTGATGTGACTATCTATACCCCTTTTGATCACTTCAAACACCTTCACGTAACCATAGATACCTTTTCTGCCATGGTTTGGGCCACTCCTATGACAAGCGAAGAATCTCGTTTTGTTATTCGACACTAGCGAGACTGTTTTACCATATTGAGCTTGCCTCAAGAAATCAAAACAAATAATGGGTCAGGTTATATAGCCCAACAAACCCAAGATTTCTTGGCTCTTTGGGGAGTGAGGCATAGCACGAGCATTCCAGGTAACTCTACTGGACAAGCCATAATTGAGAGAACGCATCAGGTACTGAAAAGGCTGCTTGATAAACAAAAAACGGGGGAGGATGGGCTGAGCCCGCAGGACAGAGTACTGAAAGCAGTTTATGTTATGAATCATCTACGGTTAGTAGGTACTCGCAGTGACCCACCAGCATTAACACATTACTCAGGTTTGCAGCAAGATCCTGAATTGATACAGCACCGACCAAAAGTTCGTTTTAAAAATCCTATGTCAGGGTCATGGGAAGGACCTGTGGAGTTATTAATGGGGGGAAGGGGTTATGCTTGTGTCATTACAGATAAAGGACCCCGATGGATACCAGCGAAATAGGTTCGCCCCTGTCTTGAGAAGGAAACTCCAGTCCCTAATATTACCGATAAATAAACATTGGGTTTGGTTTTTTTTTCCTTTTACCCTAGGTGTTGCTGCCTATCGCTTTGTCCCCCCTTTTGCTGTATTCAGGTGGGGCCGGAGCGATCTGCAGGGTTTTTTGCTGTCCACAAAAGCTGGCAGCTTTTTACCACAGGCAGTTTCACAGAGGCCGCAGCGAAGGCAAAAGGAATGAGAGAGACGGACTCTCTGTAACCATATTCTAAGTTTATTTGTCTCTGCCCAGGAGGACAGGGTGCATATCTTGAAAGGAGGTTAGCAGAGAGATGATTTCCCGCTCTGTCTCTGCTGCTTTAAGGGGTAGGGATAACAGTGTGTACCAAGGAGAGTAGAGATACATGAGAGAAAACCAATGAAACATCTTCAGAGGAAGAACAAATTCAAACTGACTAATGACAATACAGTTAGAGAGAATTTCAAACCAAGCTGACCTGTTACAAAGCTTAAGACTCTGTGAGGAGGAGAAACCTAAAGTGACAGCATCTAAGAAATATTGCTCTGTGGCAAAGTGCCTTTTTGATAACTAAGGCTGGAGCACCGCAACAGCTGCTGCTCCAACTCTGGTTACACTTAATAAGTTGAGATGCTGGCAAGTTAAACAGTTAAAGTAAATATTCACTAATGCAAATAGCATTAGACACAGTATGTTGCAGAATAGAACTGCTATAGATTTTTGTTATTGGCACATGGGCACGGGTGTAAGAATTGTGAAGGGATTAGCTATTACTGTATTGCTTTGTGTTATTTCATGTATAATGAAATTGGCGATCCGTTTCGTGGAAAACTTTCTAGAAGGGGTTTGGCTGGTGCAAGAAGAAAAAGGGGGGAATTGTTGTAAGGTATTTGAGCCCTGAAATGTGCCCCAGACAAACCATCTTTAGTTATTCTTATCAGAGCCCTCAGGAATTCATCAAGGTTACTGAAATGTAAGCTGCGCTAAATTGGGAAAGAAAAAGCTGAAGAACAGAATACCAAGACAGCAAGAAATAGATAAAGAAAGACTGTGCCGCACTGGACTAGAACCAATCATATCTTCTGAAAGGTGCATGCAGAGGGCGTGGACAAGATAGAGGGACCAATCAAATAATGTGTGATCACGTGGACAGTAGTTCTAAAATGTATAAGTAGAGTGTAATGTAAACAATAAAGTGTCTTCTGCGTAATCATATTGATTCGTTGTTCAGAAGTCCTGAGCTCCCGCAGTATGGTGGGCAGTGGTCCAAATACAAGTATGGTTGATTACATCACACTGCCACAAACCAGCCAAGGCAAGTGTTACGTGCTCACAATGGTAGAATCGACCACTGGATTGCTGGAGACCTACCCTGTGCCTCACGCCACTGCCTGGAACACCATCCTGGGCCTTGAAAGGGAAGTCCTGTGGAGGCATGGTACCCTCGAGAGAATTGAGTCTGACAATGGAACTCATTTCAAGAACAGCCTTATAAACACCTGGGCTAGGGAACATGGTACCGAGTGGGTGTACCACTTTCCCTACCATGCACCAGCTGCTGGG
This sequence comes from Amblyornis subalaris, assembly GCA_018881555.1. Taxonomy (NCBI): domain Eukaryota; kingdom Metazoa; phylum Chordata; class Aves; order Passeriformes; family Ptilonorhynchidae; genus Amblyornis; species Amblyornis subalaris. The sequence goes on from JACAXG010000356.1 coordinate 107,346, forward strand.
AAAGTTGAAGAGTGCAATGGACTTTTGAAACCAACATTGAAGGCAATGGGTGGTGTGACCTTCAAGCAGTGGGATCTGCATTTAGCAAAGGCTGCATGGTTAGTTCTCACCAGAGGTTCCACTAACCGAGCTGGCCCGTCTCAATGCGAACCTCTGTGTACAGCAGATGGAGATAAGGTTCCAGTGGTGCATATGAAACAGGAGGCTTAATTTACATAATGATTAACAGGTACTTAACATAATTGATTACAGGTATTTAGCATAATCGATCACACGCTAAGCACAAGTGCTTAAGTAAACAGATACTTAACACGAGCACTTAACATACCAGAGCTTGGCAGGCCCGCTTGACACAAGGGGCTTGACAAAAATTAGGGAGTTAGGATAGCTACCGGCGAAACGGCTTCTGGCAAGAGAGATAAGAGAGGCTGGCTACTCCCAGACACACCCTTCGCGTGAGACGCTCGTGGACTCTGACTTAAAAATATAGGAGCATGATGCAATGTATAGCTAACCGCTTGCTTTTCAAATACTAACCATAACCGTGTGCAAGCGTATGGAATTTTTGAAAAAATTGCTATATAAACCCACTGAAATTTGTGCGTGGCCTGCAGATCCCCGCTCTCCTGCCAGCTAAAAATAAAAGCGCTTTTAGCTGACAATTCGGCTGTCAGTCACATTCTTTGAATCCCAGATGAGAGGTATGTTAGGGAAGACTAATCTGTGGGATTGTCTTTGCTCAGGGACCTGGTTGCACCTGGTGGGTAATGCAGAGGGATGGGGAAACACTTTGTGTACCTGAGGAGGATGTGGTTTTGGGTGAGAACAGCCTGTAATATTGCAATACCTATGTACCACTGGTTGCTGAATGTCCCTGCCACTGCATGTTTTAACTATCATGGACTGCTCCAGTCATACCAGTCATGGACCCGATGAACTCTGTCCATAGCCTAGGGGATTGTCAGGGACCACTGAAATAATTGTATTTGTATATAGTTATATGTACAGAAATGTGTTTACAGTTGAAATTTATTAATTTGGACATTAATCAGATGATATGGAATAACGTGTAGAATGTCTTGGAGTGAGTTATTATGGTAGTATATTCCATGATCCTCTGCTTTGTGCCCCAAAATGATTGCTGTATCTTTAAGACCCGGGAGCCAGGGACCGGATGTGTGTGGGGCCAGCGCGGGGGAGAGGCTTCTTGTTTTCTGCATGGGCATTGTGAAGCCTTGCTGCCCAGGTTTTCTGCAGCTCTGTGCAACATGGTGGTTTTTTTTTTTGCTTGGCAGACTTGGATTTTTGGATCAGGAAAAAACTTTTCCTTTCCTTGGTTTGGAGAGGCTGCAGTGGTGAGCCTTGGACTTCCTTGAGGCGAACTGAGCAGCTGCTTTGTTGGAGACTGGGGACTCCACACCAGCAGGAGCGGAGCGGCGCTGCTCCAGTCCAAAGCCCCTGTGAGCCGAGCCAGGAGAGAAAACACACCAAGACTTAAGCCCAGCTGTTTCACCTGGCTTGGGGAAGAGTTCAATGCCAGACAAGCCACCAGGCTTTCATCTGCTTCATGATAGGCCCTGGTTGTTTTTTTTTCCCTGAGAGAGAAGCCAGCACCATCTTGTACAGTGTGTCATGAGCAGGTATTTCTCTGGCATTTTGGGTCTTTTGTCCCTGTGTGTGTGGGAGTGTCTTGGGGATTGTTATCCCATATTCAGGGTGTGCCCAAAATTAATGTTTCTCTTTCTTCCCCCTTCCTCCCCTTCCCATCTCAGAGGCATCTCGATGCTTGGGCGCCTGACCGAGATCGTGGCAGGAGGCAGGGCTGGGAGTTGGTCTCTCTCCCTTCTGGTCGGGATCGGGGCGAGCAGCTGCATGTGCAGAGCTGTGTGTGTATCCTGCCGGGATACTGCTACATTGTGACTTAGCAGTCTCTTAGATGGGGGTGGGTCGGTCTTTGCCCGGTTGGGAACAGACAACAGTCGGCATTTTTGCCAGGAGCAGTCGGCTGCTTGGATACACTGTAGCCCAGCTGGCCAGCTTCACTCCGCCTGCTCCATTTCTTTTTCTGCTGCTGCAGCTGCTCCTGTCTGAAGCCCCGGGGAGCCAAGCCGGGGATAGAAACCACATCAAAAGGCTCCAGCCCAGCTCTTTCATCTGCCGTGATTGCCGTCAGAGAAGAGGTCAACACCAGGTAGCCGCTGCGTTTTCCCCCTCGCTGTTGGAACTGCCCCGTGGAAGTTCTACTCCCCTCAGCATGAAAGCCGGGGCCATCTTGGACCACATGTTGGGAAAGGGGTATTCCTCCAGCACTGCCCCCACCCTCTGGACATCTTTTTTTAGGGTTTTTGTTCCTGTGTGGGTGTGTGGGGAAGTGGGTTCTGATAGTTTAGTGCTTAACAGTTATTTACTTTTTTCCTTTGCCTTGTGGGTGGGCATTGTGTTTGTTAATAAACCATTTTTTTTCACTTTCATCTATTAGTATTCATTCCCTATTGGTGGAAAGGGATTTTTGGAACCCTTTTGGAGAGAAGGACTCAGTCCAGAGAGTCCTCTTAAATTTGTCTCAAAACTGAGAAGGGGGGAGGGGGTAAGATCTGACTGTTTAATATCTAGCAGTTATTTACCCTTTGTTTTTTTGCCTTGTAGGCATTCTGTTTGTTAATAAACTTGGTTTGGGGGTTTTTTTGGTTTTTTTTTGGTTTTTTTTTCACTTTCATCTATGAGTATTCATTTCCTATTGGTGGAAAGAGATTATTGGAACCCTGTAGAGAAGACAACACTCACTCTGGAGTGTCCTCTTTTAAATTCTCTTTCAAACTTTGACAACACCTCAGAACATAAAGGAAAAGATGCAACATATAGATGGGCTCATGATCGAGGGGTGGACTTAACCATGGACACTATTGCACTGGTTTATCCATGAATGTGAAACATTCTGCAATCAAGCAGGCCAAGCAGTTAAAGCCTCTTTGGTATGGAGGACCACGGTTGAAATATAAATATGGGGAGGCCTGGCAGATTGACTATATCACACTCCCTCAAACCCGTGATGGCAAGGGCCATGTGCTTACAATGGTGGAAGCAACCACTGAAAGGCTGGAAATATCCTGTGCCCCATGCCACTACCTGGAAAACTGTCTTGGGCCTAGAAAAGCAAGTCTTATGGTGACATGGTGCTCCAGAAAGAATTCAGTGAGACAATGGAACTCATTTTTGAAACAACCTCATAGACACTTGGGCCAAAGAACATGGCACTGAGTGGGTATATCACATTCTGTAAACATGCACCAGCCTCTGGAAAGGTCAAATGATGTAATGGACACTTAAAGACTACACTGAGAGCAATGGGTGGTGGTGTCACCAAAAAATCCTTAAAAATTAAAGCTCTTTAACACCAATGTAGCATTAAGAAGCAGGCATTCTTTATTCAGACATGCTTGAGGGGATAGCTCCCCTGAAATATCATGCATGCTGAATACAGAAAAAAAATCCTGTTTATATACTATATTTTACATACATATTCATTGATTTTCCCAGAATAAACATACATATGATAATCATTTCTCTGAAATCATTAACATATGTTCCCTCCCCTTTAYACATGCATTCTTCTGTCCTGGGGGTCTCTTTGGTGGTCCCTGCTGGTCGACGAACCCAAAGTCATACTTGACCACCCGGTGAACCGGTAAAAGTTGGCACAACTGGGCTGGCTGCTTTCCAGTCCTTTTTCCTACAGAATAAGCATTGTGTGGTTCTATAGGCCAGTGGTTTTTGAAGAATGAGGATTGTATTAGCCCACCAGGTGCAAACAATTCTTCATCTGGCAACATTTTCCCCCCCTTTGAGGCTTGTGAAGCTTGTCTTCCCTTCAAGCCTTCATAAGCCTCACTTTGCTTTTTTACTAACATCATATAAGTTCCTTGCATTGCATTAGCAATCATGTTTTTTATGTAGCTTAAAGCAAGTATAATAATCACAATTATTACTATGATCACAATTATACTTTGCAAAAGTGAGGCAAACCAACAGAGTCAGAAAAAATCCAAATCCTTTAAATATTTGTTTAACCAGTTGCTTTCTAATCCTGCTCTTAATTCTCTGCTAGATGCAGCAACTGATTTTATCCTCTCTATCTGATTATCTAATTTAGCAGTCACATTTGGAATGTGCACACAAGTCTTGTTGTTTAAATTCAAGTATCCACATACTCCATGTTCATGTAACAGCAATACGTCTAAAGCCAATCTGTTTTGTAAGGTCATTTTTAATTGTGGCTTGCAACTGTTCATTTGTTTCAGTAAACCCCAACTGAGTTGCATTTGCTAAAGTTTCCATTTGCAGAGTCAAATTGTGTATGGCTAGTCTGTTCCTAAAGGTAGATATTTGAGGAGTAAAGATGGATTCTATAATCCATCCAACTATAGTTCCCATACTGGGATGTTTCCAAGTTTCATCACATTTAACTTTTCCCCATAGTTGGGTTCCCAATGGTGACTCCTTCCACAAGGGACATAACAATATTCCCAGTGTCCATTGTACTCTTGATTCTCCTAAGGACAAATGTGTGCTCCAAATTCCATTATTTTTTAATCATACTGTGGCTCCTGATGATTTTACGATGTCCTGCTGACAGTCTATATCTCTCCAAGTCTTGTTGTTTGTTAGGTGAGACCAGGTGTCACTAAGGAAGGTAGAATAATTTCTAAAAATACATCCCAGTCTGAGAGCCTGGGCCACAGTCATGGGCTGCTGTACCTCAGGATTCCTACTAGTACAAGTGTATATTTGAGTGCAATTCCATTTTTCCTTTGTCCTTGGATCCTTTTGCCTTGACCTTATTAAACCAGGATATTTTATACCGACCTGTAAGGGGTCCTTTGGGAGACTTGGACTCCCCAGTCTAGGCACCACTGAACTGGCTGAATATATTCCCATTGTCCTGCTTGAGGGCTATTCCATATTTCTGGTATTTTATCTCCCCAGGGGGTATTAGTGCAATCTGTCAGCCAATAAATATTTACTGAGGTTATTTCCAGATCTGGTTTTAAAATATTACAGTTCTCAACAGTATTGTTCTTATGTGTCCATGGTAAGGAATATTCTCCTTCTATCCCTGTCCAATTGGCATGGGTACTATTTCCTTCCCACATGTGTTCCCAAATTCTTGTCAAATTGCTGACTAAAGCTCCCCACAGAACTGGATTTTCTGCAGAGGTTGGTGTTGGCAAGCAAGTTGTTATAGAAGTTACATTCTGTAATCTGCCAAAATCTTGCACTAACTTTAAAACCACATTCCCTTTCCCAAAGGTTAACAACACAGCTCCTATTATTATTGTAAACATACAATTATTCATCATCTTCATCTAGATCCAGCAAATGGTATCCCCCTAAAAAAAACATATTCTATACCTAAAACAATCAACAGGATTTATGTCTCTAAGCAGAAAAACAGCAATACAAATTCCCCACAAGAACTAAAAGAGAAAAAAAAAGCCACGGTGTTAGTCGGTCTTGTTTCCGCTGTATTTAGTGTGTGGTTGCTGGTTTTACCCACGTGATGAGCCCAGTGCTTGATTCCTTCTACCCTGAGTGCAGTGTAGGTTACCAGGAGGACTTGATATGGTGTTTTGCCAGTGGGTAGGGTCAGCCACACACAGACACTAACTTAAGGAATAGTGTAATTTACTATAATGCAAAAATGCAAAGAATCACAAAAGGATAAGCTAAGCAATGCACCTAATCATTACTACAAAAGATTGCCTATAATGATTAGAAGAGATACATCACCAGTTGCCCTAATACTTTACCCCTTCATCGAGATATCCTTTAAACATCAGCTGGGGGAAACTGTCACAGCGAAGGACTGGAGAAACAAGCCCAGTAATTGGGAAATCCTTTGGTGCATCCACCTTTGCAGGACTGTCACGAGGCTTCCTGACTTTGCTGTGACAGTAGCCCAGTTTTTATACTGTTAAACAAACAAGCTGACATAACTTCTAGTTTCATTCTCCTGTTGGCTTTCTCCTAAAGCCTGGCCAGGGCTCAAGGAGGAACCAAGAGAGTTGTCTTTGATCCTACACCCCCCTAACAAGGCCAGATGTGGCCTTGTCCAGTTTCTAGATATGGAAAGGTCAGTACGTGTTTTGCCAATAAACAGATACATATAACAATGCTTTGTTCATGAGTGAATATATATAACATTTGGTTGGAAGTTTCATCTAGAGGTCAACTTTGGCTCAGGGCCTGTGGTTCAGGCCTTAGTACTTCATATGGTCCCTTCCACTTCTCCTGGATTGGTCCAAAATTCCAGGTTCTGATGCACACTGTGTCTCCTTGTTGGAAAGGGTGTACAGGGGAGTCTAGTCCCAATGATCTATTGATGGGGTTAACTGCCTGTCCTGATTACTATAATTTGGGTTTTGTTTTAGGACATTCAACTTTTTGCTAGGTATTAGTGAAAGGATACCTTTTTCAGCAACCTCTTTAGCTGCTTTGTCAGCCAATCGATTCCCTGTATTAACTGGGGAGTCTCCAAACTGATGGGCTATACAAGGGCATCACAGCCACTTCTTTCAGCTTTTGCACACTTTAGTAGTTGACTAATTTCTTCTTTGTACTTAGTAGGAGACCTCTGTGCCAATAACAATCCCCTTTCCTTCCATATGGTTTCATGGGTGTGTATTATTCCAAAACCATATTTTAAATCAGTCCGTGTTTACCCTTTTTCCTTCAGTGATTTCTAGCACTCGGTGTAAAGTCATTAATTCTGCTTTTTGTGCTGATATGTTCAAAGGTAAAGCCTGGCCTTCTATTACCTGGGTCGAGGTTATCACTGCATACCCAGCTGCCCGTCTTCCATTTCATACCATGCTGCTCCCACCTGTGTACAGGTCCAGTTCCTGCTCCCGGATGGGATCGCTCTTGAGACCTGGTCTGCCAGAACACACTTGTTCAATGCTTACCAGGCAGTCACGGCACAAAGGTGTCTGGGCTTCTTCTGAAGCCTGGAGAAACATGGCTGGGTTCAAAGTAGTAGTTATCTTAAGTTCAATATTGTCCTGCTCCAGTAGGGCAACTTGGTGTTTCAGCATTCTGCTGGTGATATCCAACGTCCTCCTTTTTGTTCCAAACCAGCTGTTACCATGTGGGATACATATATTGTAATCTTTTGTCACAATGTCAGCTTTCATGCTTCCTGGGTTAAAAGCTCTGCAGCTACCACTGCTCTCAAGCATCTGGGTCATCCATTACTCACATTGTCCAATTGTTTGGAAAAGTACCTTACAGGCTGCTTCCATGACCCCTAATGCTGTACCAGTACCCCTAGTGCCAGGTGCATCCTTTCATGCACAAATAACTCAAATACTTTGATTAAGTGTGGGAGTCCCAATGCAAGGGTTGGCATTAAGGCTCTTTTTAGGGCTTTAGAGGCCCTCTGACTCTCAGGAGTCCATACCGGGTATTTTTCGGTGGAAGATCATACAAGGGTTTCTCCAGTACCCCAAAAGTGGCAATGCATAACCAACACCATCTGGCTATACCTAAGAAGGCTTGTAGATCTCTTATAGTCCTTGGCTCCGGAGTCTGGCAAATGGCTTCTTTTTGGCTGCTTCCCAAGCTTTTTTTTCCCTGCAAGATCTCAAACCCAAGATATCTTACTGCTACTTTGGCTATTTCTTTCATTTTCTTTGACACTCTGTATCCAGATTGTCCCAAGGAATTTAACAGACTTACAGCAGCATCGAGGCACTTCCTTTAAGTCTTGGCAGAATATCATCTACACATTGTAGTAAAGTTCTGTCCAGGTTTTCTTTGTCCAGGTTTCCAATTTCTTTTTCCAACTGATTGTCAAATATAGTGAGGCTATTTTGAAGCCCTGGGGTAGCATAGTCCATGTTAGCTGAACCTTCCATCCAGTGTTTGGATTCTCCCACTAAAAGAAAACACTTTCTAGCTATCTGGGTCAAGAGGTATTACAGAAAAAGGCATCCTTAAGATCAAGCACTGTGAACCATTTGTATTCCCCTTTCAGTGCTGTCAAGAGTGTGCATGGATTAGCTACTACTGGGTGAATATCATGTACTATTTTATTAATGGCCCTTAAATCTTGTACTTATCTATATTCCCCATTTTGCTTTTTAACTGGTAATATTCGTGTGTTATATTCTGATTCACACTCTTTCCATAACTCATATTAAAAAAAATTTTTATAAGTTTCTCTAACCCTTTCCTCACCTCCCACTTGATAGGATGTTGTGTTTGCCTTACTGGTCTGGCTTCAGGTTTGAGAGTAATTCTCACCAGTTTGGCCAGCTTTAATCATCCAGGCATCTCAGCTGCCCATACCAATGGGGTTACAGCATTCTCTACCTCCTCTGAGATTTCTTCCAGCTCTTCTGATTCCTGTAACATAAAAATCTTTGCCTCGACGGCTTTTGATTTGGGTATTTGAATTTGTATTTCCCCATCCCAGAAAGTTATTTGAGCATCCAATTTTCCCAATAAATCTATCCCCAACAAGGGGATTGGGCATTCAGGCACATACAAAAACTGATGTGTCTCCCACTGTTTTCTTAATTTAAGTGGCAGTAGTTGCAAAAAAGGCCTATTCTCTCCTCCCTGTCATACCCACAACACTTACAGGTTCTGAGCTAAGTTTTCCTCTGCAAGTATTCAATACTGAATAAGTTGCTCCTGTATCAATTAAAAAAATTTACTTTTTCATTCCCCAGCAATAATGTAACCAGGGGCTCAGCTGAGGATGATTCCCCCAGTCCCCTTCAGGGGAATTCTTCATCTTCACTTAAAGTCACGAGCTTGATGGCTTGAAGAGCTGTGTATAGGTTTTCTGTCTGATTTCCCCTGGCTTGGGGACGCTCCCTTTTCCAATGTCCCCTTTCTTTACAAATTGCTGAAGTATACATCTGTGGTTGCTGAAAAGCTGTTGACAGAGAGGTTTTCTAACTTTCCCAGCATTTTCGTGAGACTTCTCTCTGTCTCACTTTTCCCAAGCAAAACTACTGTAAACAATCCTAGGAGCTTTTGTAAATTAACTAAGTTTTGTCTAAGTTCTGTGCAGCTGCGCTTGTTATCATTCTTAC
>JACAXG010000356.1:117426-171914 GCA_018881555.1 Amblyornis subalaris
TCATACTTGACCACCCGGTGAACCGGTAAAAGTTGGCACAACTGGGCTGGCTGCTTTCCAGTCCTTTTTCCTACAGAATAAGCATTGTGTGGTTCCATAGGCCAGTGGTTTTTGAAGAATGAGGATTGTATTAGCCCACCAGGTGCAAACAATTCTTCATCTGGCAACAGTGGGACCTTCAAACATTGGGATACACATTTAGCAAAGACCACCTGCTTAGTTAACACCAGAGTATAGAAGGTGATAAAGTTCCTGTAGTGCACATTAAAAACATGATGGGGAAAACAGTCTGGGTTATTCCTGCCTCAGGCAAAGGCAAACACCTATGGGATTACTTTTGCTCAAGGATCTGGGTGCACTTGGTGGGTAATGTGGGAGTATGGGGAAGTCCAGGGTGTGCCTCAGGGGAATTTGATTTTGGGTGAGAGCAGCCAATAAATTAAAATGTATTATGTTAATAATTGTATAACACTGTGCATTATCACTTCTATGGCAGCTATGTGTACATCACCTCAATGAGCACCTTACGGCATAGATCTTAACCACAAGTGTTCTGGGGATCTGAGCCTGACTTTCCTCTGATCGTTGCACTTGCACCAATGAACTTTGTTAAAATTGAACAAGCACATCAGTACTGGAATCAAAACTGACTCAAATGTGCAACATGCAACAATCCAAGACCTCACACCATCTTTCCTGCTTGAAAGACTTACCAAAGATGAAGACCAAAGTCACAGATTAAATGAATTCCACAAACATTTTTTTCTGTATGTGGACAGAGGTGTTCCGTAGACTAATGATGTCTCTATGTATATCCATCAAAAAAGATAAATAGGGAAGGTGATGGGATATTGGGAAATGTGAAACTTGGCGACCTGGTTTGAAAGACAGGTGTCTGTCAAGGAAGGTGGGAAACCTTCCTTGGATAGAGGATGACCCCCCTCCCTCCTCTGAATTACTATACCTTTGAAATTACGGGGCTCTCAGGCAAAGATGTGGTAAAAAGAATAACAGTTCTTTACTAGGATTATATATCTATATATATATAACAAGACAGATAAACGGAAACAATAAGAGAACAGACAAACCCCTAACAGTCCTTCGTCTGTCGTTGGGTGATTCTCTGTTGAGGCAGAGAGGCTGCGGTGACTCCCCGCTGTGGCTGCAGGGGGCGATGTGGTGTGAGCACAGCGACCTCTCCATGTGGCAATGGTGGCTCTGGCGAGCAGGAGAGGGAAAGGGGAGATTGCTCCTGGTGCGAACTCACGGGGCAGCAGCCCGGCTCAGCGCCATCCTCGGCAGTGGGCAGCAAGCAGCGCAGGCAGGCAGCGCTGACTGGGGAGTGATGGGCTTTGGTATCATCCACCGAGGGGCCAGCAGAAGGCAGGAACAGCAGAGACGAGCAGACCCTGGCACCGACCCATGTGGAGCAGAAACCCAGGCTGGTGGCAGAGACGGAGAGGCGAGCAGCTCCGAGCGGCACCAGTTCCAGCGTAACCCTGTACCCTGTGCTGCAGTGGGACCCTTGCGGAGACGTCACAGTGTATCCGTGCTCTGGAGCGAGCCAGCAGAGATGTTGCAGTGTAGCGGTGTTCCCGGAGCAAAACCGGCACTCCGCTGCAGACATGACTATTCTCTCTGAACACCGAGCTGAGAAAAAAAGCAGCCAGCCAGGCCTCCGATCCCTCCCGCCAAAGTCTCAAAAAGCCCCCCTTCATCTCTCGTGATGATAAGCTCCAGCCTCTGGGGAAACAACCCCCTTGCCAACATTTCCAGCTCTTGTTTCTTTAATTGGGGAAATTGTCCTGGCCTCTGGGTTGGGCAAGTGATCCCTTTTGTCCTTAAGTATTGCCCATTCTGGGTGATCAGTGTGGAATGCAGGTGGATGGACAACTTTCTTTGTTCTTAAGTATCGCTCATTAGTTCCTGGCCAGCCCCTCCCCACCTACATAGCCTGCTACATGGGGAAAGAAAAGAAATTTTCATTTGTCAAACCCATAACATTATCCACCCCGAAATTTTTTTTCTTTTTTCCCACACTGACATCTTACATCAAACTTAAACTTTTAAACTATATACATACAGGCATTATCCTAACTATATACACATATACATAGAGATATGGGTAGAGGTACAGCATCGTGGATGGTTCGACCTAAAGTAAGGTCCCGTTTAAGTATATATCTGGTTTCCCCATCCTTCTGCATCACCCACCAGGTGCAACCAGGTCCCTGAGCAAAAACAACTCCATGGAGGGGTTTGTCTTTGCTCGAGGCAGAATTGACCCAAACAGTCTTTCCCAACATACCCCTCATATGCACCACCAGAATCTTATCTCCATCTACTGTACGGAGGTGTTTGGATTGGGCAGGGCCAGCTCGGTTAGTGGAGCCTCGGGTGTTGACCAACCACACAGCCTTCGCTAAATGCAGCTCCCAGTTTCTGAAAGTCACACCATCCAGCGCCTTTAAAGTGGTTTTTAGCAGTCCATTGCACCGCTCAACTTTCCCAGCAGCTGGTGCATGGTAAGAAATATGGTACACCCACTCAATACCATGTTCTCTAGCCCAGGTGTTTATAAGGCTGTTCTTGAAATGAGTCCCATTGTCAGACTCAATCCTCTCAGGGGTACCATGCCTCCACAGGACTCGCTTTTCAAGGCCCAGGATGGTGTTCCGGGCAATAGCGTGAGGCACAGGGTAGGTCTCCAACCATCCAGTGGTTGCTTCCACCATTGTGAGCACATAGCACTTGCCTTAGCAGGTTTGTGGCAGCGTGATATAATCAATCTGCCAGGCCTCCCCATACTTACATTTGGACCACCTTCCCCCATACCACAATGGTTCCACTTGCTTGGCCTGCTCGATCACAGCGCATGTCTCACAATCGTGGATGACCTGGGAGATACTGTCCATGGTCAAATCCACCCCTCGGTCCCGTGCCCACTTATAGGTGGCATCTCTGCCTTGATGACCTGAGGCATCATGGACCCATCGAGCTCGGAATAACTCCCCTTTATGTTGCCAATCCAAATCAATCTGTGACACTTCAATTTTGGCAGCCTGATCTACCTGTTCATTGTTGCATTGTTCCTCATTAGTCCGACTCTTGGGCACATGGGCATCCACATGGCGGACTTCCACAGTTAGTTTCTCTACCCAAGTGGCAATGTCTTGCCATTCCCCAGCAGCCCAGATGGGTTTTCCTCTGCACAGCCAATTGGCCTTTTTCCACCTTTCCAGCCACCCCCACAGAGCATTGGCTACCATCCACAAGTCAGTGTAAAGGCAGAGCTTTGGCCATTTCTCTCTTTCAGCAATGTTCAAGGCCAACTGGACAGCTTTGAGCTCTGCAAACTGAATGGATCCACCTTCTCCTTCGGTAGCTTCTGCAACTTGTCACGTGAGGCTCCATACGGCTGCTTTCCATTTTCAGTTCGCCCCCACAATGTGACAAGAGTGATCTGTGAAAAGAGTGTATTGGGTTTCTTCTGGTGGCAGCTGGTTGTATGGTGGGGCTTCTTCAGCACGTGTCACTTGTTCTTGTTCCTCTTCATCTGCCAGACCAAAATTCTCTTTTTCAGGCCAATTTGTAATTATTTCCAAGATCCCAGGGTGATTTGGATTTCCAGTATGAGTGCGCTGTGTGATCAGGGCAATCCACTTACTCCATGTGGCATCGGTGGCGTGGTGAGTAGAGGGAACCTTTCCCTTGAACATCCACCCCAGCACTGGTAGCTGGGGTGCCAGGAGAAGTTGTGCCTTTGTGCCAATTACCTCTGAGGCAGCCTGAACTCCCTCATAGGCAGCCAGGATTTCTTTCTCTGTCTGAGTGTAGTTCGCTTTGGACCCTCTGTAACTTTGGCTCCAGAATCCCAGTGGTTGGCCTCAAGTCTCACCAGGCACCTTCTGCCAAAGGCTCCAGGAGAGACCATTGTTCCCAGCTGCAGAGTACAGCACATTCTTTACCTCTGGCCCTGTCCTGGCTGGGCCAAGGGCTACCGCATGAACAATCTCTTGTTTGATCTGGACGAAGGCCTGTTGCTGTTCAGGGCCCCAGTGGAAATAGTTCTTCTTGTGGGTCACCAGGTAAAGAGGGCTCACAATCTGGCTGTATTCGGGAATGTGCATTCTCCAGAAGCCTATGGCGCCGAGGAAGGCTTGTGTTTCTTTCTTGCTGGTCGGCGGAGACATCGCTGCAATCTTATTGATGACTTCAGTAGGTATCTGATGCTGTCTGTCTTGCCACTTCACTCCCAGAAACTGGATCTCTCGGGCAGGTCCCTTGACTTTGCTCTTCTTGATTGCAAAGCTGGCTTGCAGGAGAATCTGGATGATCTTTTCCCCTTTCTCAAACACTGCCACTGCCGTGTTCCCCCACACAATGATGTCATCTATGTACTGCAAATGTTCTGGAGCTTCACCCTTTTCCAGTGCAGCCTGGATCAGTCCATGGCAGATGGTGGGGCTGTGCTTCCACCCCTGGGGCAAACAGTTCCAGGTGTGCTGCATGCCCCTCCAGGTGAAGGCAAATTGGGGCCTACACTCTGCCACTAGGGGAATGGAGAAAAACGCATTAGCAATGTCAATAGTGGCATAGCACTTTGCTGCCTTGGACTCCCATTCATACTAGAGCTCCAGCATGTCCGGCACAGTGGCACTCAGTGGTGGGGTAACTTCATTCAAGCCATGATAGTCCACTGTCAGTCTCCATTCCCCATCCGACTTGCGGACAGGTCAGATGGGACTGTTGAAGGGCGAGTGGGCTTTGCTGACCACCCCTTGGCTCTCCAGCTCATGGATCATCTTTTGGATGGGGATCACGGCATCTCGATTCATTTGATACTGCCGGCGATGCACTGTTGAGGTTGCAATCAGGACTTGCTGTTCATCCACGCTTAGGAGTCCTACTGCAGATGGATTTTCTGACAGTCCAGGCAACGTGTTCAATTGCCTAATGCCCTCTGTCTCCACAGTAGCTATTCCAAAAGCCCACCTGAGTCCTTTTGGGTCCTTGAAATAACTACTCTGGAGAAAGTCTATGCCCAGAATACACGGGGCCTCTGGACCAGTCACAATGGGATGTTTCTTCCACTCTTTCCTGGTCAAGCTCACCTTAGCTTCTAGCAAAGTCAATTCCTGCGATCCCCCTGTCACCCCAGCAATAGAAACAGGTTCTGCCCTGACATGTCCCGATGGCATCAAAGTACATTGAGCACCAGTGTCAACCAAAGCTTCATATTTCTGTGGCTCTTATGTGCCAGGCCATCAGATCCACACAGTCCAAAAGACCTGGTTCTCCCCAGCCTCTACCTGGCTAGACGCAGGGCCCCTCTAACACTGGTCTTGTGAATACATATGGGAGGTACGTTCCAGTGGGTCAGACTCTTGTCCACGGGAAACTGGCACTGCACTCACTCTCACTGACTTCCCCTTTTCTTTCTCCTTCAGCTCTTGTGCTCGGGCTGCTGGGACACGGGTAAGTTTCCTGTCCCACCGTCTCATGTCTTCTCCATGGTCAAGTAGGAAGTACCACAATTCAGTCCGTGGGGCGTATTCACTCTGGCTGGGGGGCGCCTGGCTCTGATGTCGGGGGCTCTGCTTTGCACCGATACCACATAAGGACGGCTCTCCCTTCTCTCTGTCCTCATCTCCTCCTTTATCTCCTCTTTGAGACTCCTCGCTATAGCAGAAACCTGAGGCTTTACTGTGCCATGAACCATGCTCTTATAATTCCTGAGTTTGTTGGCTACCAAGCCCACAGTCTCTCGGTTATCCTCAACATTTATTGTTGCCAGGAAACTGGAGTATTCAGGTGGCCCGAGGTGTGCCAGGCTCCACAACATCTGTGGTGTGCATCTGACCTTGTCAGGGTTGTTACCTTATTGTCCATCCCTTCCAAAGAGTATCTCTAACACCGCCAGTTCTCTCATGCGTTGGATCCCGTCCTCAGTAGTCTTCCAGGGCATTCTATAATGGTGCTCCTGCAGTCTTTCTCTGTGAACGAACCTCTCCCTTACACTTGTTATGAGTCGCTCCCAGAGAGGAAGAGGCCCTGGCTCCCTCACGAACACCTGGTCAATGCCTGCATCCTTGCTCAGGGATCCCAAATACCTAGCTTCGCCACTATCTAGTTGGATACCTGGGCCCATAAGGTCCCAAACTCGAGCCAACCAAGTTGAAAATGCCTCGTGGCCCCATTTCACAATGTCATTCCACAGACTGAGGAGACTGTCATGCGACAGGGACTCTGTGATGATCTCAGGCTCTGGCTCCTCCATGGGTTGTAAGGGCCCTGGTACCTCATCATCACTAACTGGGCGTACCGATTTGGTTCTATACTTTCTCCTCTGCACAGGGGCGACTGCTGCTGGCTGTGGCTGCCCTTGTTGTACAGCTGGAACTTGGGCAGTTGTAACATCTCTTGGTTCCACTGCTGCATCATTGGACTTGTCCTCCTTGGGGCAAGGGGAGGGGTTCCAAACAGTTGGAGACAAACGTTCTTTTAACACCCGGACTCTCCTCTACTATCTCCATCAAATCTGAGTGATTCACCTCTATCGTGGGCTGTTGGGCAGTGATGGGCTGTTGGGCAGTGCCCCCAGCCCCTGAGACATGTCCCCGGGCAGCATCCCTAGTATCTGAGGTAGATGTCAGAGTGGTTACCCAAGGAAATCTCACCTTATCTCTGAATGCTAAATAGAATTGGCCGATCAGCAACACCAGCCATTGCATGATATGGTTAGCATCTAGAGAAGCACTGACCCCTTCAAAAATTGTTGGAATAGGCCCAAAATCGTCGGTGAAGAATTGGGAGAAAAACTCCCTCCTCTGTTGCTTCTTCCGAATGGGTACCATTATTAAAGAATCCCAAAAGATGTGAGGCTAGTGCGTGACAGTTCTGTAGCCACGCGCCCGCATTCCAGAGGAAATTTACAATCTTTGAATCCTTCACCTTATTGACTCATCTCACAAACAGGGCAACAACCACAGTAGTTTTAGTCATGGAACCCATGTTTAGAAGAGGAGCTGCAAATGGGAGAGACGTAGCCACGATCATTTGCCAACAGAACCAAAATAAGCTGCGCCACATGGTGAAGTGTAGCGTGATTTCTATGTGTAACACAAATTAGGTTACCTAGTGTGGGGACAGTAGCCCCTGGCGGTGTAGATAGCAGCAGTRATCTCTTAGCCTTGGTAAATGTTAAGCCTTGGGAAAGATAAGTATGCAGAGTAAGGTGTGAGCCGACAYCCTGATAAGAAGGCGACTCCTTAAGCCTCACTCCTGTCTGCTAACATGTAACAGAATGCTGACCAAGGACATTGTATGCAAGACACTGTGCTGCTGGGGAAGACAGGGGGTTATGAAACAGGTAGTTAATTTTTTGTACAATAGCATAAAAGGCATTGGTACCTGGAATAAAGTTGGCTTTGCTTGCACCCAGCTGAGTCCGTTTCTCAATCGCCGACAACCTAGGAACTGTTACTCCTTTTTTCACCCTTTCTTCTCAATGCCCTCAAGCCCCAAGTTGGGTGCCAAGAACTGTCCTGGTTTTAAAGACAGGTGTCTGTCAAGGAAGGTGCGAAACCTTCCTGGGATAGAGATGACCCCCCTCCCTCCTCCGAATTACTATACCTTTGAAATTACAGGGCTCTCAGGCAAAGATGTGGTAAAAAGAATAACAGTTCTTTACTAGGGTTATATATCTATATATATATATAACAAGACAGATAAACGGCAACAATAAGAGAACAGACAAACCCAGTAATAGTCCGTTGTTTGTCATTGGGTGATTCTCTGTTGGAACAGAGAGGCTGTGGTGACTCCCCTGCGGCTGCAGGGGGCGCTGTGGCGCGAGCTTGGCGACGTCTCCACATGGCAATCGTGGCTCCGGCGAGCGGGAGAGGGAAAGGGGAGATTGCTCCCGGTGTGAACTCACGGGGCAGCAGCCTGTCTGGGCACCCACCTCGGCAGCGGGCAGCAAGCAGGCAGGCAGGCAGGGTAGCGATGGACCTCGGTATCACCAACCAAGGGGCCAGCAGAAGGCAGGAACAGCAGAGATGAGTAGACTCTGCCGCCAGCCTGGATTTCTGCTCCACGTGGGTTGGCGTCGGAGACGGCAGAGGCTAGCAGCTCCAGGCGGCGACTGGTTACAGCGTAACCCTGTACCCTGTGCCACAGCGGGACCCTCGCGGAGATGTCACAGTGTATCGGTGCTCTGGAGCGAGCCAGCAGAGACATCGTAGTGTAGCGGTGTTCCGAGAGGAAAACCGGCACTCCTCTGCAGATACGACCATTCTTTCTGAACGCCAAGCCCAGAAGAAAAGCCCCGAGCCCGGTCTCCACCCACCTCCTGCCAAAGTCTCGAAAAGTCCCCCTTCACCTCTTGTGATGATAAGCTCCAGCCTTTGGGGAAACAACCCCCTTGCCAACATTTCCACCTCTTGTTTCTTTAATTGGGGAAATTGTCCTGGCATCTGGGTCAGGCAAGCGATCCCTTTTGTCCTTAAATATTGCCCATTCTGGGTGATCAGTGTGGAATGCAGGTGGATAGACAACTTTCTTTGTTCTTAAGTATTGCTCATTAGTTCCCAGCCAGCCTTTCCTTACCTACACAGTCTCCCTGCTAGATGGCAGAAGGAAAAAAAATTTCGTTTGTAGAACCCACAACAACTTCTCAACTTAGGCTTTCCACTGCTACAACTCCATTAGGGAAAAGGGTACTTTGATATACACTGGCCCCTGATTAGCAACTGCCTGCCTGAGGGGAGCTTGTATGGCTGGTTCTTCCTTTTTAGACCTAGTCCATTTAGCCACAGGACTGGGTGCTTCTATAGCTTCTTGTGCCACTTTTCCCCTTCTCCTCTTGGATCTAGCAGAAGCTCCTTCCTCAGCTTTCTCCTCAGAAGAACTATCTGAGTTATCTGTGCCTGTGCTCTTTGGTTAACTTTTAATTGCATCTGTTCCACTGGTACTGGGGGTTTCATCAGCCATGCGGGAGCCATTAGGCCTCCTTCCAGTCCCAGGGCCAGCTGTGCAGCAGCGTCGGGACAGGTCGCCTCTGCCCCTGGCTCGGCAGGTGTGCAGGCGGGCTGTAGGCTCGACCTTATGCAGAATCATAAAAAGCTCTGCATATTTAAGTTCCTCCCACCACTGTTCCTGATGCAGTCAGGACATTAATTTTGATATTAATTCGCCCTCTAACATTCCAAATTGAGGCCAGGTCTCTCCTTTAGTTAATTTGTGTATAGGCCACACCCACATAGATAGCCTAATTAATTCTTCTTTTATAAAGGGAGTTCTTTTGCCTGTCAGGGTTTGCCAGTGTTTCAATGCCAAATCTAATGGAGAACTCTGAGGTATTTCTATGTCCTCCTCACCCGAGAATAGGCATTCCATGTTTCCCATTTTACAAACTAATGCCGCGGAGAGAAAAACAAACTGATAGCGAAGCAAGAATCAAACTGAGGACGTTACAGTCTCAAAAAACCGTGACCTATGTTGGGATAAAAACGAAGGCTACAGGCTGAAAGGGCAGAGAGAGAGAAAAGTACAAAGTGCATGGAAAAAAGGTGTCCATGGGCCTTGAACTCTCAGCCTTAGGATTTTCAGGCTGGCTCTTAGCACTGCATGCCACCACTGACGTCAGGCCAAGGCTCACCACTGCAATACTAAGGCTGTGTTCAGGAAGGCCGTTCCTTCCCTCCACCTTCCAAACCGAAACAGCCAGCAAGCGGATCTTGCTGCCAGGCTGTTCCACTGTGGGAAGCGGGGAAACAACAAATGAACGAACAAACAAACGCACTGTTGGGGCCCCTGTGCCCCTTCCACGCACTGAACAAAATTACAAGAGATCTCTTAACACCAAAACCCAAATGTTAGCAACAAAATATCACTTTTTCAGCTGTTCAGTTACCTCTTGCTTCTGTGTTGGATTCTGGGAACCCCAGTGTTCTCGGACCGCTGCTGAGAGCCCCAGTAGAAACACAGGCAGGGAGGGTCTTAGCGAGGTATCACTTGATCCGGGAGATTTTCTCAGGGGTCTCTAGTCCCATCTGGGAGTCGTCAAGTAACTGTTGCCTTTTTCCACCTAAAATTAGAAGGTGGACGATGTCAAGAGGATAAAGAAAGCGGTTACCTTTATTGGAGGTCCTCCAAGGGTACAAAATGCATGCCAAGATATCGACCCGAAGCCAGCCGCACCTAGCAGCCCCCTCCCCGATGGACTCAGACACTTTTCTAAGTTTAGAAAATTAACATAATTGACAAAAATCTCCCAATTAGAAATACAGTTAATGAGGTAATTCCCCCTTGGTTTGGCCTCCTACTGAAGTCCCCCTAAAACTTCTAGCTCTACTGTTGTTTATGCTTGTAGGAGACATGGGACAGAGAAATGTCCCTGGTTCCCAGAACACTAGTGGTGATAAGGTGTACAGGAATGTCTTGTTATGTCTAAGGGGTAAGGAAACTGCTAACTAAGAATCTACATAGTTATACAGTAAAAGGCTACAAGGCTACTAATACATAAAAAGTATAAAAGCAAAAATCTTTTTGGCATCAACACTACCGAAACATTCTGGGTTACTTTGAAGGGGTCCCAAACCCAGCTCAGTCAGAAAGTGAACGTGACAACCTTTAAAAAATACTCAAAACATATCCAACACACTCAAAACTTATTCCTAAAATATGTATTTGAAGAACTGACTACAACAAGCTCCTTCAGAAGAATATTTTTACACTTGGTCTTTCAGAAATAAAATAAAAACTGATTCATTGACACGTGCACTTTGCACAGTTCAATGTAATGCAGCATGACAGATGTTAAAGCTCACTGTCATCTTGTCCACATAAGAAAATACAGTAAAAGCCCCAGGGACTGGTAGGCTTAGGCACACACTGAAATCATACAACTAGCAACTCTTGTTGCTCCAAAGTTAGTCACCTGGCACCAGGTTTAGACAGCTAAATTGTGTGCTGATCCCCACATCCTATGTTCCTGTGTCCAGTGTCGTAAGGCACTGAGGAGCGATTAAGCAACGCTGCACACAGGGACATCAGAAAGACCAGAGGCCCTGAGGTAAGTGAGCTTCTGAATCAAAGCCATAATCATATATACAGTAAGAAAAAGGGCACAAACTTTGAGGAGACCTGGTCAGAAAACAAGTTTTATGGCTCCAGCAGTAGCCAAGTTTGTTTCCATATTCCTTCCCATTTAGGGGGTAGAGCTTTTCTGGCTTGATTTCTGCAAAGCCAGTAATATCCCATATTGTCTGAAATAGGCCACCAACGTGTGTCTAAAATGCCTATTCCTGTTACGTCCGAATATGAGTGAGACTTGGGATCATTCCCTTCCATGATTCCTTGGTTACACTCAGGTAACTCCATTTTTTGGTATGAAGCTACTCCTGGTCCCTTTAGGCATCTGTGAACACCGGAGGTCTCAATGACTGCTATTTCTACTGTCAGGATATGTTGATCTATGGAGATTTGGGCTGTTTTTCCTTCCAGAAGGAGCATCACTCCAGCTGGAGGAAGACCATTGGAAAATATGTTTGGTGTTGGAAGTCCCATCATCCGAATACTTTCATCTGAATGAGTGGGAAACTGAGAACAAATCCAGCAGTTACTGTGATTTCTTATCAGTGTCACAGCTTGCATCAAATTCAGGTGCGAATTTCTCTTCCAAGGGTCAGGTAGTATTTGTTCTATGTGTGTTATATTAGAGTGGCCCTTAGGAAATGGGACATTGTTCTCTTTTGTTTATTTTATAATCGTTAGTTGTAAGGTCTTCTTAGGATGGCTGACTAATCCAGGTGTAAATAACCATGCTACAATATTAGAAATATTTGCTTGTAAACATAAAAAGATAAACCATTTAATGATTGTCATTTTATAGTTAATGATTCTGTTGCAGCTTTTAGCTACAGCAGATTTATTAGTGTCCTAGTTTGAAGGACAGGTGTCTGTCAAGGAAGGTGGGAAACCTTCCTTGAATACAGGATGACCCCCCTCCCTCCTCCGAATTACTATACCTTTGAAATTACAGGGCTCTCAGGCAAAGATGTGGTAAAAAGAATAACAGTTCTTTACTAGGGTTATATATCTATATATATATAACAAGACAGTTAAACGGCAACAATAAGAGAATAGACAAACCCCTTAACTGTCCCTTGTCTGTTGTTGGGAGATTCTCCGTTGGAGCAGAGAGGCTGCGGTGACTCCCCTGCGGCTGCAGGGGGCGCTGTGGCGCGAGCGCGACGACCCTCACGTGGCAATGGTGGCTCCGGCAAACGGGAAAGGGGGGGATTGCTCCCGGTGCGAACCCACAGGGCAGCAGCCCGGCTCCACTAACCTCGGCAGCGAGCAACAAGCAGCGCAGGAAGGCAGGGTTGACTGGGGAGCGATGGACCTCGGTATCACCCACCGGCAGACCAGCAGAAGGCAGGAACAGCAGAGACGAGCAGCTCCGGGCGGCGATTGGTTACAGTGTAACTCTGTACCCTGTGCCGCCGCGGGACCCTCGCGGAGATGTCACAGTGTATCCGTGCTCTGGAGCGAGCGGGCAGAGACGTCACAATGTAGCAGTGTTCCTGGAGTGAAACCGGCTCTCGCTGCAGACACGACCGTCCTCCACCAACGCCGAGCAGAGAAGCAGCAAGCCTGGTCTCCACCCACCTCTCACCAAAGTCTCGGACAGTTCTCTCGCAATGCTCAAGCCTCTGGGGAAACAACCCCCTTGCCAGTATTTCCAGGTCTTTGTTTTTCTTTAATTGGAGGAATTGTCCTGGCCTCTGGGCTGGGCAAGTGATCCCTTTTGTCCTTAAGTATCGTCCATTCTGGGTGATTAGCGCAGAATGCGGTTGGACAGATAACTCCCTTTTGTTCTTAAGTATCGCCCATCAATTCCTGGCCAGCCCCTCCCCACCTACACAGCCTTCCTGCTACATGAGGGAAAGGAAACAAATTTTCTTTTTTTCTAACCCGTAACAATTAGTTACTGAGCTGTTCAGTATGGTCCCTCTGTGTCTGGAACTGGCTTTATTCACTTATAGGATTCGAGGAGTCTCCATCTGTAGCCTTCACAGCCGTGTAGGTAGCCAACAGTCCTTTCCACTGCTGCTTGAGCAGCTCCTTGTCTTACGTCCAGATATACATCCAGATTTCTCTCAGGTAAGGATATACTTGAACATCCATGGATATTAGAGAAACTAAAACAACAGAACTTAAACAATAATAAAGATGTCTTTTCCACAGAGAGTTATGCCAGCAATTCAGTTTTTGGCCTCTAGTTGCAAACACAGCCCTATACTCACTACCACCAGACAGTGGAAGTGTAGGAGCAGTTTGCAAAACTTCATTGATAAACTTTTGGTTTTTTGAGAACATAAAACAAAATTGTACAAAGACAAGAGCAGTTTAGAATATGGGGAATATCCATTGGGAACTGATTCTGTCTTGGTTGCCATTAGAATCAATAGCCACCCAGGCCATCGGTCCTCGATTGTCCATCAGAGTCATAGGTACAATCCCAATTTGGGGTACTTTGACCATGACTGGTTGGCCCACATTTACGTTGTCCTGAAAAGCTTCAATTTTATCATTTGGAGCTATTTCACAAGACATAAGGCTCAAGAAAGCTTTCGAAACAGGACTACCCATTGGTCCATATCAGTTATTTATCTAACACAGATGGTAACCTTTTATCCCATCCAGATTCGTGTGGTCTAAGGTAGCATTTCAGCAAACCATTGGCATGCTCCACAACCCCATTCGCTTGGAGATAATAAGGTGAATGAAAAACCCATTTGATCCCTTCCTTTTTGGCCCAGTCTTGTACCATCACACTGGTGAAGTGTGATCCATTGTCACTCTGTATAGAGTCTGGGACAGGAAGACTGGAAAACCAGTTACTGAGTCCAAAAATAGCAGCTTTGGCATTAGCATGCCTGCTCTTGGTGGTGACTAACAGACCAGAGACCACTTCCACACCTGTTAGT
Organism: Amblyornis subalaris; assembly: GCA_018881555.1. NCBI lineage: Eukaryota > Metazoa > Chordata > Aves > Passeriformes > Ptilonorhynchidae > Amblyornis > Amblyornis subalaris. The sequence goes on from JACAXG010000356.1 coordinate 131,424, forward strand.
ATGTACTTGTAACCACTAGACGTCTTCAGAAATCCAATACAATCTGTTTGCCAAGTGTTACTTTTGATATGCAAAGATGGTGCCAGGTCTGGATGATTTTGTCCAAGTCTCAATTGGCACTGGGGACACTGTGAGAGGATGGGTTTACACATCTGCCTGGTCAATCTCCAGCCTCTGCTTTGTGCTGCAAAAAAAAGAGCTTCTTGTCCAGTATGCCCTAATTTACAGTGTAACCATTCACCCAATCGATACCAATGTTCAGGATCTTCCAACTGATCAATTTTTATCTTCCTAATTTTTGTGAGATGATCCACCTTGTTGTTCCAATAAATCTTTAAAGCTTGGTCATTTGCATGAGCTTTGACCCATCCTATGTGGATTTGTTGAGATTGAGCCTGCAACAACAACCGTTTCTAATCTTCCTTCTGCCAAACCTCTTTTCAATTCACTTGCCAATCTAATGCTTCCCACTGACACAATCCCTGTGTGGCACCAGCCCAGACTGCATAAGAATCAACATATATTATCCTTGCTTTCTCCTTTACTGCCAGCAATACAGCTTTCAGCTCTCCCACCTGGGCACTTCCTATTCTTTCTTCCTTCCACTTCCACTCCTGTTTCAATGTTAAGAGCAACAGCTCTGTACTTCCATTTACCATCAATGTGTTTGTCTGAGGCATCAGTGAACCAGACATCTTTAACTTCAGTCTTCAGGAGCATCCAGTATAGAACTAGGTTTATATGACTGTTGTAAAGCTAACATGTCTGGAGTCACAGCTATCTGTAATTCTGTAGGTTTTGTTGGCCCTTCAGTGACATCCATTTGATCTCTGACCCCTGAGATATATGCATACCATTTGTGCACTGTCAGTCTTTGTACAATCCCATCTGGAGGAGCACTGCCTTTCTTAATACTGGCTAACTGTTATGGGTTAGAAAAAAAGAAAATTTGTTTCCTTTCCCTCATGTAGCAGGAAGGCTGTGTAGGTGGGGAGGGGCTGGCCAGGAATTGATGGGCGATACTTAAGAACAAAAGGGAGTTATCTGTCCAACCGCATTCTGCGCTAATCACCCAGAATGGACGATACTTAAGGACAAAAGGGATCACTTGCCCAGCCCAGAGGCCAGGACAATTCCTCCAATTAAAGAAAAACAAAGACCTGGAAATACTGGCAAGGGGGTTGTTTCCCCAGAGGCTTGAGCATTGCGAGAGAACTGTCCGAGACTTTGGTGAGAGGTGGGTGGAGACCAGGCTTGCTGCTTCTCTGCTCGGCGTTGGTGGAGGACGGTCGTGTCTGCAGCGAGAGCCGGTTTCACTCCAGGAACACTGCTACATTGTGACGTCTCTGCCCGCTCGCTCCAGAGCACGGATACACTGTGACATCTCTGCGAGGGTCCCGCGGCGGCACAGGGTACAGAGTTACACTGTAACCAATCGCCGCCCGGAGCTGCTCGTCTCTGCTGTTCCTGCCTTCTGCTGGTCTGCCGGTGGGTGATACCGAGGTCCATCGCTCCCCAGTCAACCCTGCCTTCCTGCGCTGCTTGTTGCTCGCTGCCGAGGTTAGTGGAGCCGGGCTGCTGCCCTGTGGGTTCGCACCGGGAGCAATCCCCCCCTTTCCCGTTTGCCGGAGCCACCATTGCCACGTGAGGGTCGTCGCGCTCGCGCCACAGCGCCCCCTGCAGCCGCAGGGGAGTCACCGCAGCCTCTCTGCTCCAACGGAGAATCTCCCAACAACAGACAAGGGACAGTTAAGGGGTTTGTCTATTCTCTTATTGTTGCCGTTTAACTGTCTTGTTATATATATAGATATATAACCCTAGTAAAGAACTGTTATTCTTTTTACCACATCTTTGCCTGAGAGCCCTGTAATTTCAAAGGTATAGTAATTCGGAGGAGGGAGGGGGGTCATCCTGTATTCAAGGAAGGTTTCCCACCTTCCTTGACAGACACCTGTCCTTCAAACCAGGACACTAACATATTGAAAGGTCCTTGGATTTTCACAGGCTAATTTGATTCGGAGGTCTGATTGGACTGAATTAATACTGATTCTTTGCTCACTTATAATGATGTTAGCTGTTACCACGAAAATTACAAACTTGTATACCTGGAAATATATTTGCAAATCCAGTATCCTCAGAGCATCATTTATCAATATGTGGATAACATTTTTGTTTGCGGATAGGAAGATTCATATTTGTGAGATATTGTGGCCCCTTGGAAAATTCAGTTGGTACCTCCTTGGAAATATTTAGGGTGAATATTAACGGAACAAAATGTGAACCACAGTAATTAACTTTAAGGCCTCATGTCAAAGCATTGCATGATTTACGAGAGTTACTGGGAGCACTTAGGTGAAGCCCATGGTAGGCTTAGCCACTCATCAATCAAAGCATTTTTTTGCTCCCTTCCCCATTAACATTATCTGCAGAAGCTATTCGAGGTTTATATATAATTAGCTCATGACTCTCCACTGTAAAGGCAGGCAGAATTGTGCTAGCTTTACCTGTTCACTTCTTTCTTACCTCACAGCTTTAATAAGGTAATTTTATTGTGATTGTTTTGCCATGAAGAAACATGTGACAGCATTTCAAGTAGATACAGCTATTCAGTGATTCAAGTATAGTTATTCTTCCTTGCCACTTATGAATTGAAATTGAACTTGATATCAAAACAGTTTAAGTACATTGATGGACCACAAGTGGAGTAAACATTAGCACACTCCTTTAAAATCATCTGAAACCATGACTTTGTAGCTTTTTAAATATACGTGTCAGTCTTATACACCCACTGACCTAACAGAGTTACATGTGCAAAACTCATGGCAGTATTATATAACTAGGTCCTTGATGTTTTATCCTTAAATATTTATATTTCATTAGCTTTAATAGTCTAATGTCACATCTATTGTACTGACAATCAGGAAAAGCAGTCCTACCATCTGCAAACTTACCAGGTTTTAAATGTAATTTGCCAAGGCATACAATATTGTCATTTTTGGAGTACAGTTGCAATTTGGAAAATCATGCAAAACTGTGCTTATACAATAAAAGTCCTGACTGTGAACAGATATTTTCTATGTTTGCAGTTACCATGAGCTATTGTCACAACTAAATTATGTAAAATCATATTTGCCACACCTTTATAATCTCTCCAGTAAATCCCTGTTGCTGCTATTTCATTTACGAATCCGTTGTTCGCTTGCATATTGTTCATTGATGTTTACCTGTTGTATGACAAATTTTCAGTAGCTTTCTTGTAACGATGGAGTCAAGATGGGTTAAATTCTGTTGTCTCTGGAACTTTTAAAGGAACACTCTCAACTCTGACTTTAGTTTTGTTAAATTTAAATGCTGTTAATTTTATGTTCTGTTAAGTTTAAGGTCTGTAAAGTTTGAGTGATGTTAATTTTAAGTTCTGTTAAGTTTAAGTGTTTCTAAAGTTAAGTGATGTTAGGTTTAAGTTCTGTTATTTTATGTTCTATTAAGTTCTATTAAGATTAATTTCTGTTCAGTCTCACTGAGGTTACCTTTAAGCTCTGTTAGGTTTACTTTCTGTTACGTTTAAGTGACGTTAAGTTTGAGTGATGTTAAGTTCTGTTGAAATATGCTCATTTGAATTGAAAGATACAGTTCTTTTGTTGTAGAGATAAGATGGAACCGACTGAAGGAATTATGGTGGAGAGTTGGTAAGCAACTATTTAAGAATATATGATACTGAGTTTTGTTAAAATATGTGAAGATGCAGTTTATTAGATCCTTAATTTCTGTTGATAATTCTATGAGTATAAATGTTCTACATTGGTCACTTGAGATAATTATTCATAACACTTTTTGCTTTTTAATCTTCCATAGGTAGCACAGAAAAATGAGTAACAATTCCAAGTTATGGATATTATTAATTGTAAGCTGTTTAGTGCTGTCTTGCTTGCTTTTATTTTGCTTTATGGTCATATATGCATAGATGTGTGGAAAAATATACTCTTTACTTTTTGGAACAGCTACTGTTGCTGTATTAACGATTCTGATTGTGTTTTTAATGTCATAGCATGAATTCACTGACCTTTTATAACAGGCATTATCCCCACGATGTTATTTGATGTTACACATATTCATTCCTTTGTTTGTTTGGAGTTTGTTCATGGTACCATTGACTACTTAGCTAGAGATAAATGATGAAGTCGGCTGCTTTACAAACTTTCACATACCATTGTGTAGTTATCTGCAAGGACTATATACTTTCAAGAAACTTTCCCAACTCACTGATAGAGGTTTGTCTGTAGGATATGTTAGGAAAACGCTTCTAGTTAAGGCCTTGGCTCTGGCCAAGCCCTGGCCCTCACTGGTCAGGAGTATGCCAGCAGACCCAGGTGTTTCTGCACTAAAAATGTAATCAAGTCACTTTGGCTTGTTGATCTGGCCTTCTAAAAACTGGATCCCCTTTCGAGGTACCCTTGGAAGCCTTGTCCGGGAAGGTTCTCCAGGTCCTCACTGTGACACAGGGCTCACCAGCTGTTGCAGACTCTGGGTGATGCTACAGTATTTAGGCAATTGATGGTGTGCTGTTCTAAATCACTATGCCTTCTCTCGTGTGCTAATGATTACATGTATTACCTTGCTTACTTCTGCTCGGTGTGAGTTTCTTGCTTTATTACACATATTTTCTTACTTTTATGGTGCCTTCATGTTCATAGTGAGAGATGTGTATGTTATCAAAAACAACAAAGAAGGGGGAATGTGGATCCTCAGAAACATTTACATAATGCACTATTTACACTAAAGTTTTTGCAGGCAGATCATCAATTTTGATCCCTGGCAGAGCGATACCTCTCTGAAGATTTGCATGTGCAGAACCAATTTCTAAACATTTTATGTAAGGATCCACAATTGGGTGTGCAATGGCAAGGCCCAGCTGGTTTACTAGCCTAGGGGAGAAGGTACACGTGTTTTATTGCCAACAGGTCTGAAGTGGCTACCTGCTCAACTGGACAAACATCGATCACCTCCGAGAAGACAAGGCCCCGTGAGAGGAAAAATGACCTAATCACCATCCAGCCCTCATAGCCGAGAAGGACATTTGGGTAATGTAAAGTCAGCATTTCCAGCTAACGGACTCCTTCCTGCCTAAACAGCACAGCCCCTGAGCTCCAGCCATATGAGCTTTGGAACAGTAGCCGTTTACTTCCAAGTGCAGAAGAAGCAGCTCTCTTCCTGGGGACATTGGACACTATCTTTTGTTTTCCTATGCTTTGGATCTTCTTGTCAATGACACGGTTGTGTTTGATGGGTTTTTATTGATTGTGATCTGTATTCTATGTATCTTATCTTGTGTGCAACAAATGATCGATAATAGTCTTAATAAGATAATGGCTTTACAGGTGTGGACTGTTTTGACACTCGGGTACACAAACCCTTTGCACAAAAAACAAAGAAAGGGGGAGATTTTGCAGACAGGTAAAACTTTCCAAATGAAGGCCTTGTTACTCTTGTAAAATCATGGCTCACTTCTGTTACTTCGGCTAAGGACAGAAGGCCTCTGGGAACGAGCTCAGCTGACTTAGAGGTAGAAAAAACAAGTTACTTAACTGCCGTGTGATCACCTTGTGGCTTATGGTGACTGGTTGAATTATTGCTTGTTGTGTTTCTTTGGTATGTATTTGATAAGGCCTTAACTGCTTAAAAGGGCCTGGTTTTTGCAATAAATGAGGTCTCCTTTGCACCTGCCTGGGAACTCTACATCGCTCTATCCTTACAGACCTTTCTTTTGTGCGCTTTGTGCTTCTCTCTCTCTGCCCTTTTAGCCTTTAGCCTTCTCTTGTTTTTATCCTAGCATAGGTCACTGGTTTTAGAGACCGTAACGCTCTTGATTCGATCCTTGCTTTCCTATCGGTTTCTTTTTTTCTGCGTGGCTTTATTTGGTGAAATGGGAAACATGGAATGCCTATTCTCAGGTGACGAGGAGATAGAAATACCTCAGAGTTCTCCATTGGATTTGGCACTGAAACATTGGCAAACAGTGACAGGCAAAAGGACACCCCTTATAAAAGGAGAATTAATTAGGCTATCTACATGGGTGTGGCCTATATACAAATTAAGTAAAGGAGAGACCTGGCCTCAATTTGGAATGTTAGAGGGTGAATTAACATCAAAATTAATGTCCTGACTGCATCAGGAACAGCGGTGGGATGAACTTAAATATGCAGAACTTTTTATGATTCTTTCCAAAAGGCTGGGTTTGCAAAACCTGAAAAAAAGTTTGTAATGGTTTTAAGAGGGAAAGGAAGGAAAGATGAAAAGAAAGAGCCACCCGCTATCAGTGTTAATGAGGTAGAGATGGCAGAACTAGACCTCGTGGCACCTGTGATAAGAGGGGGACCAGGGGGCAGGGGGCCCAGCTGCTGCCGCCTCCCCCCCACCCCCCCTCCACTGTCTCCCCTGCAGGAGTCTACAGCATAGACCAGGGCGGCCCCTTCTCCGCTGGAGTCTGCGGGGCAGGCTGGGGCAGCTTACCCTCCGCTCCCAGAATCGCCGCCACATGCCTCAGCACTTTCGGGATCGGGGGGGGTGGGACGCACGTCTCAGCATTTGACCGCATTGCCCTTGGGGGCGGGGGAAGGAGGCAGGGGGCAGGGGGATGCCTGCTATGGAACTGCCTCTGCAGGAGGGGCTGCGTCCAACGGCACTGCTCTTGGAGGAGATGGCTCCACCCGCAGGGGCGGGGAGTGCGGCTGTGCCTTTCCATCCAAACAGCACATGCTCCGGTTTCCATGGAAACTACGTGTGTCCGGGTTTTCACGGAAACTGCATTCCCCTATGCCAGGCTGGTTCCTGCCTAAGGCTGAGCCCACAGCCTGCTGCCTGCATGGCCACCGAGCCGGTGGCAAGGGCTGGCTCATCTCAGCGCCGACGCAAGGCTGGAGCTGGGGCTGGAAGGGGGCCTAGCAACCCCTGCCTGGCTGTAAAAACTCCTAGTAAAAGCAAAACAGAGACGTATAAAAGTGAATTGGAGAGCACAGCAAGGAAAAAACAATATCCTTTCATATTAGAAAGTCATAGGGAATTGGCACATATCATTGAAAAGTTCCTTGAATATGGGTTATTGGTAGAATGTGAGTCTAGATATAACATGCCCATCCTTCTGGTAAAGAAATCTAATGGTAAGAGTTATCGATTAGTGCAAGATTTAAGGGCAATTAAATTAACAGAGGACATACACCCAGTTGTAGCAAACCCCTACACTCTTTTGACCACGCTGACAGACGAATTATGGTGATTCACTGTCTTAGATCATAAAGATGCCTTTTTCTGCATTCCTGTGCTTAAAAACAGTCAAGAGCTTTTTGCTTTTGAGTGGGAAAATCCAGAGACAGGGAGGAAAACAGCTCACTTGGACAGTCCTACCCCAGGATTTTAAGAATAGCCCAACAATATTTGGAAACCAGCTAGCAAAGGAATTGGAACATTGGAGAAGACAAGAATCAGAACTGGTATTCTTCTTGAGGTCTTCCGTGGACATCGACAACTCAGCAGAGAACGAAAGGAAGACATCTGTCACATTCCAGAGCCCCACACCGTGACAGAGATGCAAGCTTTCCTGGGAATGGTAAGTTGGTGCTGCTTGTGGATACCAAATTATGGACTCTTGGTAAAACCTCTGTATGGAGCACTAAAAGCAGCCGAAAAGGGAATTATCATGTGGACAGAGAGCACAAGGGCTGCATTTAAACACCTGAAACATTCTCCGATATCAGCCCAAGCATTGGGACCGCCAGACTTAACCAAAACTTTTGAACTCTTTACACATGAGTGACTGAATGTTGCTCTGGGGGTACTGGCACAGCACCTTGGAAGCCAGTGAAGGGCTGTGGCCTACTTCTCGAAACAGCTAGACAATGTCAGCCAAGGGTGGTCTGGGTGTTTGAAAGCTGTGATGGCTATTGTCATATCGATCCAAGAGGCCCAGAAATTCACCCTGGGGCAACACATTGTAGTGTATGTACCCCATGCAGTACTAAATGTACTTGAACAAAAGGAGAGCCATTGGCTGTCCCCTAGCAGGATGCTTAAATACCAGGCTGTGTTGTTAGAACAGGATGATGTTACCCTGAAAACAACTTCTCTCATTAACCCTGCCATATTTCTGTCCTCCACGTCAACTGATGATGTGCCTGAGCATGACTGTTAGAGACAATAGAAGAGGCCTATTCCAGCAGACCAGACCTGAAGGACATGCCTCTAGAAAACCCAGATTGGGAGCTGTACACCGATGGAAGTAGCTTCATGAGAGATGGTAAGCGAATGACAGGTTATGCAGTGACAATCATGGACAAGGTGATCAAGGCAAAGGCCCTGCCATCAGACATATCATCACAGAAAGCTGAACTGATTGCACTGACGAGGGCCCTGGAACTGAGTGAAGGGAAGAAGGTAAACATATGGACTGACTCTAAATATGCATTTAGTGTTGTCCATGCCCATGGAGCCATCTGGAAGGAAAGAGGACTGCTGACCGCTCAAGGTAGTGAGATCAAACATGCTGAACAGATCCTTGCACTCCTGCAGAGCATCTGGAAAACTACAGAGGTAGCTATCATGCACTGTAGAGATCACCGAAAGGGAAAAAACACTCCTGAGTTGGGAAATCGCTTTGCTGATGAAACAGCAAAAGGGGCTGCAGGAAAAGGCATTCTTGCAGTAGTACCACAAAAAGAAATTGATCTGTCAGGGTTTACCCCAAGGTATGATCAAAGAGATCACAAGTTAATTGAGTTCCTTAAAGCTGAAATCAAAGAGAGTGGGTGGGCTGTCGCACCAGTAGGGCAGGTTGTAGTCCCACCCGATTCTTCGGGAGATAGCTCAGCAAGAATATGAAAGCACCCATTGGGGAACAGAAAATCTCTTGAAACATCTGAGAAAGGTAGTAATAGGAATGGGAACAAGTGATGTTGTACAATCTGTTGTAAGCAAATGTGAAATCTGCAGTCGAAACAATCCTGATATGAGCAAGACGATTGTGTTAGGAGTAACAAAGGCAGGAGATCTTCCTGGAGATTATTGGCAAATAGATTTTGCTGAGTTACCACACAAAGAGGGATACAGGTACATATTGGTATTGGTGGACACTTTCAGCAGATGGCCTGAAGCTTACCCCTGTCACACTAACACAGCCAAAGAGGTGGTGAAAGTTTTGCTCAATCATATAATTCCAAGGTTTGGGGTTCCTTTAGGGTTGTCATCAGATAGAGGACCACACTTTGTCGCAACAGGGGTTGGGTAGGTTAGCTGAAATTTGGGAATCACTCTGGATCTGCACACACCTTACAGACCCCAAGCAAGTGGCAAAGTTGAATGTATGAATGGAACCCTTAAAACACAAATTAGAAAAATTTGTCAAGAGACATCTATGACATGGGTTCAGGCCTTGCCTATAGCCTTACTGAGGATCTGCATACAACCAAGGCAGAGAGACAACCTAAGTCCCTATGAAATATTGTATGGCAGGCCTTATCAAATTCCACATGTTCTGGGAGAAATTCATATGAGGGGGAAACTTGATTTGCAGAGGTATTTAGTGGCTTTACGTTCCACTTTGCAGAAAGTCCAGAAATTCATCATGTCATCCAGACCCATAGAACAGGACACACCTGCTCATCCGTTCCAGCCTGGAGACTGGGTCTACCTTAAGTGGTGGGACAGTGAGCCTTTACAAGCCAAGTGGAAAGGACCACTCCAAGTCCTGCTGACTACCCTCACAGCAGTCAAAGTCGCTGGCAAAGGACCCTGGATTCACTCCTCCAGAGTTAAGAAGGCTTCTGCTCCTGAAACAACCGGGAAAACAGAGACTGATACAAACGAGGATGATGTGTTCTAAATTGTTCTTTTTGTGTCTGTTATCTGCACAGGTGGTAACCATGATGCGAGTTTGGGTTCTTATGTGGACCAGAGTTGGAGGGTTAGCAAGGATTTAGATGAAATTTGGGAACAAACTCAAATCTTGCATCAGGTAGCTTTCAAAAATTACACACTGTCTATATCTTTGACATCCTCACTTCATGGTTACCAAACTGGCCCTGGATAAAAGAAGTGTTCATAGTAGCTGTAATTATAATTATTATTTTTATGATAACTGGCTGTGTAAGTCGGTACTGTTGTTAGATACATAGAGACTCGACAAGGTAGAGGCCTTGTCAAGCCTCTGAAGGGGGTAATGATGCCAAAGAGATTTTTGCTTTTATACTTTTTATATATTAGTAGCCCTGTAGCCTTTTACTGTATAACCTTGTAGATCCTTAGCTAGCAGTTTCCCTGTCCCATAGACAAAACAACACCCTTATCAATGCTGGTGTTCTGGGGACCAGGGACATTTCTCTGTCCCATGTCTCCTACAAGCATAAACAACAGTAGAGCTAGAACTTTTAGGGGGGGCTTCAGTAGGAGGCCGAACCAAGGGGGAATTACCTCATTAACTGTATTTCTAATTGGGAGATTTTTGTCAATAATGTTAATTTGCTAAACTTAGAAAAGTGTTGGAGGCCATTGGCGGGGGACCATCGTGCTTTGCTGTGGACGGATGGGCTTTGGCGCACATTTTGTACCCTTGGAAGACTTCCAATAAAGGTAACCACTTTCCTTATCCTCTTAACATTGTCCAGCTTCTGATTTTAGGTAGAAAAAGGCAACAAAAGACTCGAAATATGCTTTTAGCATTGTTCATGCCCATGGAGCTATATGGAAAGAAAGAGGTCTATTAACAGCACAAGTATCTCTGATTAAGTATAAACAAGAAATACTGTCCCTCTTCGATGCTATCCAACTGCCTAAAGAAGGGGCTGTACTACACTGCAAGGCAGACCAACATGGAGATTCCCAAATTCATGTAGGTGATAGACTTGCAGATAAAGCTGCACGAGAGGTTATGCAAAAAGATATCCTGGCATTAATACCTGAAAAAGCTATTTCGCTTCCAGAAATTAGCCCTGGATATAGTCAAGCAGATTTAAAATTAGCTACTTATCCAAAAGCCCAGAATAAAGAGGATGAATGGCTAGTGACTCCCAACAATCAGGTCATAGTCCCACCACAACTGATGTTGCAAATTGTAAAAGAGAAAGACCAGCAAATCCACTGGGGAATCGATGCTATGGTGGCGAGTCTACAGACTCAGATACTCAGTTTCCATATGACAAAAATTGTCAGGTCTGTTACAGAAAAACTTCCAATATGTCTCAAAAATAACCCTTTGAATTTAAAAAGACCACCTCCAGGGATCACTAAAAGAGGAAACACTCCCTGAGATTACTGACAAATTGATTTTTCTGAGCTACCACACCAACAAGGACACATATCTCCTAGTATTAGTGGATACCATTTCTGGGTGTCCGGAAGCTTTCCCCTGCCGCACCAACAAGGCTACTCCTCAAAGAGATCATACCGAGGTTTGGGGTGCCTATAGGGATGTCATCTGAGAGGGGACCCCATTTTATATCTGAAGTGTTGCAGCAACTTAATGAGCAGTTAGGTATTGGGATCTACATACTCCATGGAGATCGAAATTTAGAGGAAGGGTTGAGCAAATGAATCAAACTTTAAAGAGACAAATTAGCAAAATGTGCCAGGAAACTTTTTTGAAATGGCCACAGGTGTTACCATTAGCTTTGTTACAAATTAGAGTGCAACCCGAAACTAACCTAAAGGTGAGTCTGTATGAGTTAATGTTTGGGAGACCATATTCTGTTACAGCTTTCTCTGGATCTGAAGAGCAAATTGGGAATCTGGAAGTAGAACAATATTTAATTTCATTGGGAAAATCTTTGAATGAACTAAAAAGGTTTATCATTCTCTCAGAACCTCTTACCCTAGACACCCCAGTTCATTCATTTCAGCCCAGAAATCAAGTATACATCAAGACCTGGAAATCAGAACCACTTCAGGAGCAGTGGAAAGGACCTTATCTAGTTCTGTTGACTACAAGAACAGCAGTGAAGGTGAAAGGACTTAACTCCTGGATTCATTGCACCTGAATTAAGAAGGCTCTTGACTCAGAGTGCACAGTGGAAAACACCAGACCTCTGTGGCTGAAAGTTTCAAAGATATCTGTAGACAAGTAGTGAAATGTATAAGCTAATGTTTATGGGAATCTTTTTATGTGGAGGTGTGGAAGAAAATTTAATATTAACTTAAATCCAAGGGTTCAGTAAGATGTACAATCTCTCCAGCATTACAGCCTACCTCCCTATTCCTGGTTCAGCAGGGGAACCTATTCCTTGGGGAATTATCCCTATAGATCTGTCAATGGTAATTCGCTATGATAATCTGACTAAGGCGATAGCAAAAGCAGACATCACCCACTATCTGGATGAGAAAGAGAGATGAAGGCGATGGGGAGATGGCCTTCTTGAGGATCCAATAGTTTGGAGGCCAGGAGATAACAGAATTATTTTCGGAAAAGAAAAAGGTAAGGAGTGCCCAACAGGGTCCCATAGCCTCGACCAACATTTTCTGAATTTTGCCTTAGCAGCCTCAGGAGAAGCAACAAGGTTGCTAGATTTATGTGTTACTAAGAATCACACCCAAAATGTTTCAAACTTGCCAGAATGTCAAACACTCCGAAGCAATCTTCAAACTTGGACAAAGTCCTTAGAAGGATGATGGAAATACCTAGGAAAGGTAGAAGGGTGTCTGGATTTGGGAATCCCATCTATGTATAATCTAAGCGAAAATCAATGGAGATGTGGAGAAAAACAAAACCATGAAAGTCAGTCCAGCACCATAAGTTGGATAGCCAAATCAGTTCTAAATTGTAATAACAAACCTTTAGATTGCATTATATCTCTGGAAGTTCCTTCCTCAGGTTACACTGTTTGTGCTACTTCGGATGGATATGGACCACTCACCTCACACTTGAACTGGCCACCAGGCAAGTTACCTTAGGGTTATTAACCCTATGTCCAACCTGGAAAAGAAGCCCCATAAAAGGCCAGTACTGGAATAAGGTAAAATGAGATATTGAGGATGAATGGACAGGGCCTTCAGCTTCCATGCAGTTTGAATGGGCCCTACAGAGATTTCTCTTACCAGGAACTATGGCTCTAGAAAACAGAATCTTGTTAGATAATCTAACTTGGCAAGTAAGGAATCTATCTGAACCCACAGAAAGGGGATTTCAAATTATGAATAAGAAAATACAGGCAAATACTAAATTTACATAACAAACCAGACTGGCCTTGGATCTATTGCTGGCCATAGAACAAAGGCTTTGTGGGTATTTAAAATTGGATAGAGAACACTGTTGTATACATATGCCAAATGTAATTGAAAATCTCCAAAAACAACTTGACAAAATGTGACAAGTTGCTGAAGATAGCAATGCTATCCAAAAGGCCTCTGAAAATAATTGGCTTGTCGCTGTTGTACCGGGGACGGAGAGAAATCACGACACAAAGTACGATCCAGGAAGAAAATGGAATGACATTATTTATTAATATACAGACTTGTTTTATATCTTAGTATACTTGAATGCCATAAGGTCATTGGTCCTTTGGCCACCCACCTCTCAGGGTGATTGGCTGAACCCTACAACACCTATTTCAAAATATTTCTCTAGTCAGTATCATAACAATACTACATAACAACTTCACAGGTGCAAGATAAAAGAATTCGTTTACAAAACCGTCTCACTGTTTTTCATAGCTTGCGTGGGAAAAGCAGGCTCTCACAGAATGCTGCAGAAAGCTGGAAAATTTCTCTGCTGAAAGCTTTTCAGTATCCACATTGGCTTAATAAAATTCTTCAAGGAATAGGGGAAAGGTCCCCGAAAGGATGGCTGGCTGGAATACTGGAAACCGTCATAAGTGTAATAGTACTTGTACTAATTATTATAGTAATTACCAGTCTTGCTTTTAGTTGTGTCCGCAGAATAATCAATCTTGATTTGCGAGAATGTATGCGACTATAGATAGAAATCGAGTTGAAAGTTATCAAACGGCCTTATGCAAGTTGAAAAGTTTCAAAGGGGGGAATTGATACCAAAAGTGTTAATTCAATTTCTACTGTGCCTGTGAAACTTTTAGCAGAGAAACAAGGCATGCAAACACTGCTTTCCCGGCAAGGACGGTTGGAAGATAAGAAGATGACATCTGGCTCAAGAATGCAGTAATAGACAAAACAAAGGACTGAATCTGGGAACTTGGGGTGGGATTTATGGTAATGGGTAAATTGTAATATGCATGTAACAACTGTATATAAACAACAAACTTGTACAATCAGGTGTCTGCGAAAGGTCGGGAGTATCCCCCATTGGACCTCAGGCCTGAATAAATGATGCCCTCTTTAACACAAAATTAGTGTTAATGAGTCTTATTCCAATAGTTTGGAAATTTGGTGACAATGTGGTGCTTAGAGACATGGTTTAGCGGTGGACTTGTGCGGGAGCTCAGGACTTCTGAACAACAAATCAATATGATTTCGCAGAAGACCCCTTATTGTTTACATAACACTCTACTTATACATTTTACAACTACTGTACATGCGATCACGCATTACTTGATTGGTCCCTCTATCTTGTCCATGCGCTCTGCACGCACTTTTCAGAAAATATGATTGGTTCTAGTCCAGTGTGGCACAGTCTTTCTTTATCTATTTCTTGCTGTCTTGGGATTCTGTTCTTCAGCTTTTTCTTTCCCAATTTAGTGCAGTTTACATTTCAGTAACCTTGATGAATTCCTGAGGGCTCTGATAAGAATAACTAAAGATGGTTTGGCTGGGGCACACTTCAGGGCTCAAATACCTTACAATTCCCCCTTTTTAATTCTTGCACCAGCCAAACCCTTTCTACTACGTCTTCCACCAAACGGATCGCCAATTTCATTATACATGAAATAACACAAAGCAATACAGTAATGGCTAATAATATTTACAAAGCTCCCTTCACAATTCTTACACCTGTGCCCATGTGCCAATAACAAAAATCTATAGCAGTTCTATTCTGCAATGTACTATCTACATCAGTGAATATCTGATTTAACTGTTTAACTGTTTAACTCTCCAGCATCCCAACTTATTAAGCGTAACCAGAGTTGGAGCAGCAGCAACACCTAAGGTAAAAAGGAAAAAACCAAAAAAACCCCAATGTTTATTTATCGGTAATATTAGGGACTGGAGTCTCCTTCTCAAGCCAGGGGCGAACCCATTTCGCTGGTATCCATCAGGGTCCTTTATCTGTAATGACACAAGCATAACCCCTTCCCCCCATTAATAACTCCACAGGTCCTTCCCGTGACCCTGACATAGGATTTTTAAAACGAACTTTTGGTCAGTGCTGTATCAATTCAGAATCTTGCTGCAAACCTGAGTAATGTGTTAATGCTGGTGGGTCACTGCAAGTACCTACTAACTGTAGATGATTCATAACATAAACTGCTTTCAGTACTCTGTCCTGCGGGCTCAGCCCATCCTCCCCCGTTTTTTGTTTATCAAGCAGCCCTTTCAACACCTGATGTGTTCTTTCAATTATGGCTTGTCTGGTAGAGTTACCTGGAATGCCCATGCTATGCCTCACTCCTCAAAGAGCCAAGAAATCTTGGGTTTATTGGGCTATATAACCTGACCCGTTATCTGTTTTGATTTCTTGAGGGAAGCCCATCACGGCAAAACAGCCTCGCCAGTGTCGAATGACAAAACGAGATTCTTCGCTTGTCATAGGAGTGGCCCAAACCATGGCAGAAAAGGTATCTATGGTTACATGAAGGCATTTGAAGCGACCAAAAGGGGCATAGATAGTCACATCAGTTTGCCATAATTGCAGAGGCCCTAGGCCATGAGGATTAACTCCAGGACCCAATCCACCAATCATACCCTGACATTGTGGACAGGTTGAGACAATTCCTTGAGCATTCTGCAGCGATTTTCCAAATTGTTTGTGTAAAACCTTTGTGCTTCGGTGAAACTCAATAATATCTGGTGATAACCAAAATAGTGTTCAATGTCCTCAGAAAGGGAGCTGCTGCTTCTGCACTTGGAAGTCACTGGCTACTGTCCCAAAGCTCATATGGCCATAGTTCAGGGGTCGTGCTGTTTAGACAGGAAGAAGTTCATTAGTTGGAAATGTTGACTTTATGTTACCCGAATGTCCTTCTCCTCTACAAGGGCTGGATGGTGATTAGGTCATTTTTCCTCGTATGGGGCCTCATTTTCTCAGAGGCGATCGATGTTCATCCAGTCGATCAGGTAACCACTTTAGACCTGTCCGTAACAAGACACATGCGTACCTTCTCCCCTAGGCTAGTAACCAGGCACCGAGCAGAAGTAAGCAAGATAAGACGTGATCAGTAACATACGACAAAAGAATAGTGATTTAAAACAATACACTTTCAATTGCCTAAATACTGTACCATTACCCAGAGTCTGCAGTAGCTGGCGAGCCCCGTTCCAAAATGAGGACCTGGAGAACCTTCCCGGGCAAGGTTCACAAGTGTACCTCGAAAGGGGGTCCAGCTGTGATAAATCCAAATCAGCAAGTCAAAGTGACTCAAGTACATTTTTAGTGCAGAAACACCTGGGTCTGCTGGCATGCCTCCCGACCAGGTAGGGCCAGGGCTTGGCCAGAGCCAAGGCCTTAACTGGAAGGGTTTCCCTAACATATCCTAGAAACAAGCCTCTATTAATAGCAGTTGGAAAAGTTTCTTTAAAATGACATATGTCTTGCAGATAACAACACAACGGTATGTGAAAATCTGTAAAGCAGCTGGCGTTGTCATTTATTCTTAGCTAAGTAGTCAATGGTACTATACATGAACTGCAAACAATCAAAGAAATGCATATGTGTAACATCAAATAATATCTTATGGATAATGCCTCTTACAAAGAATTGGTGAATTCATGCTATCATATTAAGAACATATTCAGGATCAGTAATACATCTCCAGTGACTTATTAGTCAACAATATCCATAACTTGGAATTGTTACTCATCCCTCTCTGCTACCTGTGAAAGATAAAATAGCAAAAATTGTTATGAATAATTATCTTAATTGACCAATACAGAACATTTATACCCATGGAACTTTCAGTGAATTTAAGGATCTAGCAAACTGAATCTTCACATATTTTTACAACTTATTATCTTATATTTTTAAAGAGTTGCTTACCAATTCTTCATCACAATTGTTTCAATTGGTTCAATCTTATCCGTATAACAAAAGAACTGTATCTTTCAATTTAAATGAGCATATTTCAGCAGAAGTTAAACTTAACTTCACTCAACCTTGTCACTTAAACGTAGCAGAGTAAATTAGACAGAACCTAAAGTTAACATCATTGAAACTGAACAGAAATCAATCTGACTAAAACTTAAACTTAACAGAAGTTAAAATAACAGAACTTAAACTGAACACACTTAAACCTGAAACTTAAAAGCACTTAAAATAGTCAGAAATTAAACTCAACAGAACCTTAAACTAACAGAACTTTAAATATAACAGAATCTCAAAATAACAGAACTTAAACTGAACACACTTAAACCTGAAACTTAAAAGCACTTAAAATAGTCAGAAATTAAACTCAACAGAACCTTAAACTAACAGAACTTTAAATATAACAGAATCTCAAATTAACAGAATTAAACTTGACATGACTTAAATTTAACAACAGTTACTTAGCACAACTTAGCCTTAACATCACCTAAACTTTACAAAACTGAAACTTAGCAGAACTTGAAATCATCACTTAAATTTAAGAAACTAAAGTCAGAGTTGAGAGTGTTCCTTTAAAAGATTCAGATACAACAGAATTTAACTCATCTTGACTCCATCATTACAAAAAGGYTACCAAAAATCTGTCATACAACASTTAARCATTAATGAATAATATRCAAGCAAACAACTGATTTKTAACTGAAATAGCAGCAGGATGGATTTACTAGAGAGATCACAAAGGTGTGGCAAGGACCTTGTGATTTTACATGATTTAGTTGTGAGAATAGCTCATGGTAACTATAAACATCATTGAAAATATGCAGTCACAGTCGGGACTTTCCTGATATAAGCACAATTTTGCAGGATCTCCCAATTTGCAGCTGTACCTAAAAAGAAGTGACAACATTATATGTCTGTCAGTACCTTTCTGGTATAAGCATAAGTTCGCTAGGGTCTTTTAAGATGCAGCTGTACTCAGAAAAATGACAACAGTGTATATATTGGCAAATTGTACTTAAAACTTGTCTTTCATGATTGCTGGTACAATAGAATTGACCTTGGGATATTAAAGCTAATGAGATATATTCATGGCAAAATATTTGCAATAAAATCAATCTATTAAAACTGTGGGGCAAAAAAGCAAGCAAAGCATTAAAACTGGCACAATTTTGCCTGTCTTTACTTAAAATCTTTAGAAGGGCAGTATACACCCTACATGACAAGTTGTACCAATAATGCAATATATAAGCATTTCGTTGAAGAATTTTGAACCTTGCTAAGCAGCCTCAAAGCAAGGAATTACGTAATTCCATTGGCATGCAGAGATAATCACTCCAATAACCAATCCTGCCAGAAACTACTGCTTACTAAAAATAGTTACTTTTAACAAAAGCCAAAAATGTTCCTGAGATGCAGTAGAATGCATTTTAAAACAAATTAAGTGTTTCCAGAAGCTCAAAATGAGACAGCAGTTCTCCTAACTGTGAAATGTAAACATACGGTCCTCTTGCAGGTTACTTTAGCTCTTCACTTCAAAGATGACACATACAGAAAGGTTTCTCAGCTATCTCTGACACAAAAGTGATGTCTGTACTGTGAATGTGTTTAAGTTGTTAACAAGCCATGAGTCAAAAAGGCACTTTTGAAAAAATATGCATGGATGGAGCTGCATAGCCCTGAACGGGCCTCCCGGCCCCCCCTCACGCAGTGCAGGTGTCCGAGTCTTCCAAGCGGAGCGCGGGACAGCTGCCAGGGTTCGCCTTCCCCCGCCGCTCTCTTCGACTTGGTGATACACAGTGAGAATGCAGCAGCGGGGGGAGAAAGGGGGGGAAAGAAGCTGCTGCCACTCCTGGACGCTCTGCCAGGGCCACAGACAGAGCCACTGCAGCCACCGCCAGAGTTTTTCAGCTTCAGTTTGCCTTAGCACCATTGTTATTAACTTCCATACCGTGCTAAGTCCCTTAGTTTCTTTTAATCCATCACTTACAGCAGCCCAGAGAGCGATTCCCAGCCTTTCCCACTCAAGGGCGTTGACAACACTCCCAAGGGTGGCAAAAAATCCTCTCTCTCGACCCCATCTTAACAGTCTTTTCAAGACCTCTGGGTCATAATTAATTTCTCTCTCGGAGAGAATACACTGGAGGACCCTGAAGGTGTCCTGTTCTTCTTTTGACAGTCCCTTTCCCATCCTCCAGCCCCCGGTCGCTCACCTCTTCGGGTGTACCCGCTGCAGCGTACGCTTTCCAGAGCTCTTTTCCCAGGAGCTTTCTTCTGCCCCTGGACTCCAATGGAACCGTCCTCCGACTCCCCCCTGCCGCGGTCCTGCCGCGGCAGGCTCCGACCGGGGTCTCCCGCCTTTTCACTCCGCAGAACCCCTTTCAGAATCCAAAGGTCTGCTGGTCTGCTTCATTATCGCAACATGTATCACGTCGCGGGGTCACCAGCATGCAGGAGCTCAGGACTTCTGGACAACGAATCAATATGATTTCGCAGAAGACCCTTTATTCTTTACATAACACTCTACTTATACATTTTACAACTACTGTACACGCGATCATGCATTACTTGATTGGTCCCTCTATCTTGTCCATGCGCTCTGCACGCACTTTTCAGAAAATATGATTGGTTCTAGTCCAGTGTGGCACAGTCTTTCTTTATCTATTTCTTGCTGTCTTGGGATTCTGTTCTTCAGCTTTTTCTTTCCCAATTTAGTGCAGTTTACATTTCAGTAACCTTGATGAATTCCTGAGGGCTCTGATAAGAATAACTAAAGATGGTTTGGCTGGGGCACACTTCAGGGCTCAAATACCTTACAACACACTGTAAACATTTTTTTGTCAAACTTTTGTTTCTCTGTGTGTGTAGGGAAGTGGGTTCTGACGGTTTAGTGCTTAACAGTTATTTACCTTTGTTTTTCCCTTGCCTGGTGGGCAGCTATTTTGTTTGTTAATAAACAGTTGTGTTGGTTTTGCAGAGCCTGCTTTTTTGGTAGCGGGGGGGGCCACAGAGGTGGCTTCTGTGAGAAGCTGCTGGAAGCTTCCACCATGTCCAGCACAGCCAATACCTGATGGCTCTGACGATGGAGGTGCCGCTGGCCAAGGCTGGGCCAATTAGAGATGATGGTAACACCTCTGTGATAACATATTTAAGAAGAAACCAAAACAAAGTTTGGGGGGCAGTTGTAATTTTCCAGCTAGAGAAGAGTAGGAGTGAGAACATGTGAGAGAAACAACAATGGAAGCACCAAGGTCAGTGAAGAAGGAGGGGGAGGCAGTGCTCCAGGCGCCAGAGCTGAGATGTCCCTGCAGCCTGTGGTGAGGACCATGGTGAAGCAGGTTGTCCCCCTGCAGCCCATGGAGGTCCATGGGGGATGCAGAGATCCACTCACAGCCCATGGGGAAGGTGCCCATGCCGGAGCGGGTGGATACCGGGACGCTGTGATCCAGAGGAAGTCTCAGTGGAGAGAGAGGCCTTGCTTCCAGGCTGGAGCAGCCTGTCCTTGGAGGACTGCCCCCCGTGGCAGAGTGACCCACGCTGCAGCAGTTTTGGGAGGACTGTCTGCCCATGGGATGGACTCATGCTGGGGAAGTTCACAGAGAACTGTCTCCCGTGGGAGGGACCCCACGGTGCAGCAGGGAAACATCTCCTGTCCCTGAGCACTGGAAAGAAACATTTTGGGTGATGAACTGACCAAAATCCCCACCCTGTCTCCCTGCGCTGTTGGTGGGAAGGAGGGAGGGGTTAGGGGGAGAAAAGGGTGTTCTTAAGGACTTATTTTACTTCTCATTCTCCTACTCTGATCTTGTTAGTAATAAGTTCACTTTGTATCATTAAGTAGAGCCTGTTTAGCCCTTGAAGTGTTTTCTCCCACTCCTTATCTCAACTCATTAACCCTTTGTTAAATTTTCTCTCGTCTGTCCAGTTGCAGAGCAGAGGAGAGTGAGTGAGTGGGCTTTTCGTGGG
Source organism: Amblyornis subalaris (assembly GCA_018881555.1). Lineage (NCBI taxonomy): Eukaryota > Metazoa > Chordata > Aves > Passeriformes > Ptilonorhynchidae > Amblyornis > Amblyornis subalaris. Next base: position 152,572 of record JACAXG010000356.1, read on the forward strand.
TGCCTGGCATTTGGCCAGTGTCAAACCACGACAACAGTTTAATTTTTTTTTCACTTTCCCCTATTGGTATTCATTCCCTATTGGTGGAAAAGGGATTCTTAGAAAGCTTTTGAAGAGAAAGACTCAGTCCAAAGAGTCTCTCTCCTAAATTTGTCTCAAAACCGAGCCAAAAATTTGACAAAAAAAACTGTTCAGAGAGTGGAGGCAGTGTCGGAGGAATACACCTTTCCCAACACATGGTCCAAAGATGGTGGCCTTCCACGTGGGGGGGTAGCAGACCCTACACCCCCACAGAGCAGTCCTGTAGCAGAGAAAAATTCCAGTGGCTACCTGGTGTTGACCTTTTTCCCTCCCAAGGCAGTCACAAGAAGCAAAAACAGCTGGGCTGGAGCCTTCTGGTGTGCTTTCTCTCCCGGGCTTTGCTTCTCAGGGCTTGGGGCTGGGTGCGGAGCCGCTCCACTCTCCACAATCCTTTCTTCTGCTGATTTCAGAGCAGCAACCTGTTCAGTTCAATTCCCTGCAGTCAAAGAAATGCTGCTTCAGCTTCTCCAATTGAGGGGAAAAAGGAAAAGTGTTCTGCCTGGGCTAAACCCCAAGTCAGCCAAGCAGAGAAAACCACGTGGCTCAGGGGTGTAGGAAAAAAAAACCACTCTGCAGTGCGAGGCTCAGCAGGAGGGCAGCCCCGATCCCAACTCTTGGGCAGCAGCAGACACACAGCAGAACACAGCAGGGCATGCCAGAACAGCAGATCTGGCAGAAAAATGGCTCTGGTCTCCTCTCCCTCTGCACTGCATGCTGTGACCACATTCCCAATCTCAGAAACGGAAGAGAAGGGCGGGACTTCCTACCCCCCGAACCAGAAGAGAGGGAGCATCCTCCCGGCCTCCCCTGAACCGGAAGAGAGTGACAACATTATGGTCCTCCAAACTCGAAGAGAGCGAGCAACATTTCGATCCCCCAAACACTGCTAGGATCTTGGCCGGGCTCACATGCCCACCAACTTGGGGGGTGGGGGAAAGAGAAAATAATTATTTTTGGGCATAAGCAGAGGATTATGGAGTAGATTATCATAATAGATCACTCCAGGACACTTTCATTTTATAGTTTACCTTTACTATGTAACCAGTATCCATAGCTTTCTTTTAATTGCTATTTAGACCATTGGCTTGTAGTAGAGCATTGATAACAAGGAGCTAAAAAAATGAGCAAAACTAGTCAGCTGTGGCTTGATTACCTTGACCTGTGACCCTCAGGACAACAAATAAGTAGAAACCTGTCCAGATGAAAGAGTCTTAAGTCTCGCTTGGCGAGAGCTAATTGCATGGATCCTCCAGTATCAAGATAAGAAATGGATGTCAGCACAAGTGGATTGCGCAGGCATTAAGACCTGCCAGCATGATGGTTCAATCAAAGGACATGATGAGGATGGCGACGGAATTGTATAAAATTGAAGCAAGCACCCCAAAAACACCAAAATAAGCACTGCGGTTCTGAACATTGAACACTAGATGGTAATTTTGCTCCACGAAAAACCAGAAGGGACAAAAGCCAAGAAATTCTGTGTGACGTGCTGACTGCATGCAAAGTGGGGAAGACTTTTGGGAGGGATTCGGGAAGTCTTTGAATATTACCATGCAGATAAACCTGAAGGAACAATGCCTAATCAAAGGTGTTTATGGAGGGACATCTTCTTGAAATTGGAATAAAGGAATGCTTTCTTAACAGTTTATGCTGTTAAGTGATTTTCTTGGAATCAATTGTCTTAAATCAAGGCACACATCAATATAAAACTATAAATAAATGACCAGAGGATATCTCACCGGGCATGTATAAAGTATAAAAGCAGGAAACAGAAGGTGCCATGGGTCCCTAGGAAATGCAAACGCACTCATGGAGCCAACCACAGGGGCCACAGCACTCCTATGGGGTGATAACACACTGGTCTTTGAAGATTTGCATGGTTTCAGACAAGCAAGTATCTGTACTTCCCTCTAGCTGCAAAACCAGTCATGAGTAAACTCAAGGTCGCATGATCATAGAATCATTAAAGTTGGAAAAGACCTTTAAGATCATCAAGGCCAAGCACGCACCACCACCGTGTTCACCATTAAACCATGTCCTCAAGTGCCATGTCAACACATTTTTTGAACACTTCAAGGGATGGTGACTCCACCACTGCCCTGGGCAACCTCTTCCAATGTTTGACAGCCCTTTCTGTAAATAAATTTTTCCTAATATCCAATCTAAACCTCCTTGGTGCAATGTGGGGCCATTTCCTCTTGTCCCATTATTTGGGAGAAGAGGCTGACCCCCACCTTGCTACAGTCTCCTTTCAGGTAGTTGCAGAGAGCAATAAGGTCTCCCCTGAGCCTCCTTTTCTCCAGGCTAAACACTCCCAGCTCCCTCAGCCCCTCCTCATTAGACTTGTGCTCCAGACCCTTCCCCAGCTCCATTGCCCTTCTCTGGACACACTCCAGCACCTCAATGTCTCAGCAGTGAGACCTTTGCCTCCAGACTAACCCCAAAAACACCCCCAAGCCAAAATTGGGTCAAATTGGGAAAGGAAATGGACCTGGGCAACAATGACAAATTGATTTTTCACATCTTTCAAGAAAAGGGAGGTATCAATATTTGTTGGTATTAACAGATACCTTTTCAGGCTGGCCAGAAGCCTTCCCCACTAGAACAGCAAAAGCCCAAGAAGTAACTAGAATATCGCTGCAGGAAATAATACCACGCTTTGGAGTTCCAGCCACGATGTCCTCAGATAGGGGACCACACTTTATCTCAAAGGTGGTACAACAAATTAGCCATCATTTGGGCATAGATTGGCAGCTTCACACCCCCTACCATCCTCAGTCAAGCGGTCAAGTGGAGAAAATGAATCACTTGATCAAACAACAAATTGTGAAGCTAGGACAAGAAACCAACCTAGCTTGGCCCCAGTCTCTCCCACTTGCTTTGTTGCACATCAGAACTAAACCAAGAGCCAAAAAGGGACTAAGCCCTTTTGAAATGCTCTATGGGAGACTGTATGGGGTGCAAAAGGGAATGTCCACTCAAACTGGGGAGGAAATGATGACCAACTACATGATAGCATTAAGCAAACAACTCAAAGATTGAAAAACACGTGGCTGGAACCCGAAGTAGGGGGCTAGATGGACTTGTACATAATATACAACCTGAAGATTACATATATGTAAAGTCTCTTGCAGAAAAAACTCTGGAACCACAGTGGGAAGGGCCGTTCCAGGTACTTCTCACCTCCTTTACTGCAATCAAAATCAAGGAGCAGAATGCCTGGATTCATCACACACGAGTAAAGAAGGCTCCAGAGGCCCCTTGGAGAGTGACTCCTGGTGGTAACGAACTGAAATTGAAGCTTACTAGGGCAAAATGAAAATTATTTTTTTCACGGTTATGATCGTAACTCTGAGTTGGGAGGTTGCTTATGGACAAGGAGACATCTGGTCCCAAGGAGGAATAACATTTGGGACCCCAGACAAAGCAAAGACACTGTTCCCACATTGGAATATAACCCTCCAAGCTGTAGTTTTGCAAAATCAGCAACTATATAGAAAAGATAAATGGGGAAGTATTGATAGTATTAAGGAATCACACTTTTACACGACTGCAGCAGCATTGCCAGATAGCCCATATTGTCTTAATGGTACTAAAGAACTAACTAATGTAGGATGCCGAGTGTTTGCAACTCGAATAAGACGAGAAGGGGACACAAACCAACAAGACGCAATTCAATGTAGTAGACCCACAGGGATAGTTACAGAAGTTTATCAAGGAGGAGGATCATGGAAATACCAGCCCTGTGTAAACACCACTGCACCCAATCAGTACGGCCCAGTATGCTGGTTGAATTTTACAGCAAATCATACAACATTGGTGAGATGTGGTGTAAAGTTCAGGACTGGCACAGACTGGGGATTTACTTTTGAACTTTGAATTTTATCAAAGCCTCCTATAAGCACTACCACCCAGGCCCGAATAACCCATGCCACACCACCTAAACTGGAACCCAAAGTTTATGAAATTGCTCCCTATGTAATAAGGAACACTGGTCAACAGCAATTATTGTTTAACCCAAAATGGTCTCTTAAACGTGTTGAATTGTTAATGCAAACCAATATCTCCGAAATTCAGCCAGCATGCTCTCCTCTCCTACAAACATCCTTTAAAGGATGGACAGCCTGGCTACGGAAACAGGTATCTTCCTTCCGGAGCAGAACACAAAGAGACTTAACTGGAGTACTAGGAACAGGATTGGGAGTGCTAAATGAAATAGATTCGGAGATATTAATGAATAAATTGGCTACAGCCACTACTGATTTGACAAAATTAAAACAACCCTTACAATTTTTTTTATTAGCATTAGGAACTGGCCAGTGGCAAATTTCAAAGGTATTACCAAAATGGGAAAAAGCAGAAGGACAGGACCATAAATTAATAATAGATGTACTTGGTAAAGTCCAGGATAATGTGTCCTTAGCTCTTAGTTGTATACAGGCACAACTGTGGATACAATCAGTGGCCGCCTTAATAATAAGAGAAGAAAGTGAAGGTGCTTTCCCCATTGAAATTTGAATGGCTATCTGGGACAATGCCACTGACCTAGAAAGGAAGCTCCAATCCTGGTGGACCCTAGTAAATTTTACATATGACCCTATTGCTAATACAGCTGTAGCCTTTGTGCTTATTATACAAAATGTCACAACCTATGTCATCCATCCCATCATTGCATTAGGATTGAATCATGAGGGAACAGTGCTTTATCACTCTGAACATAGAGTATGGGCCCGGATGGTAGATAAGAGATGGCAGACTGTAAACTTAGAATCCTGTGTTACTCGAGAGCAGCAAGGGTTCATTTGTGAAACTAATACAATTGATGCCAAGGACATATGTCTTGACGTTGAGCAAGGCATTTGTCACTTCGAAGTCCATCCAGACACTAGTCAAAAGACTGTACTTGTATATATTGGCCAAGGTTGTTGTCATGGTTTGACCCAGTGTGAGACAATTTGATTGGTTAAAAACAAGTAAAGGACAATTCTATGAGCCACTTAGTGTTCCTGTGATGTCTCTGTGAAAGGAATGCTATAAAAAACATCTAGGAAGTGATGCAGACTTGCCCTCACTTCCTCTCTTGCTCCCTGGCTCCCTGATGATTCACGAGAGGCAGGGGCTCTCCCCTGACCCCTGGGCCAGGGGGCCCACGGCCTGGGGGGCCGGGGGCAGCCGGCCTCACCCCCCCACCGGTGCTGTGCCATTCTGGACCTGAGAGGAGCTGGTCTGATACCATCTGGACCAAAGCCAAGTCAGAGAAGCAGCTAAGCTAAGCCAAGGCTGAGGAAAGCCAAGAGAAACTGAGCAGAGCCGAGCTACGCAGAGGGAGCCGAGATGGTGAGATCGAAGAGTGACCTTGCTCTTAAGATAAGAGTTAATAGCGGCCAAGAGACTTGTTAAAATTTGGATGGCTGCCAGTGCAGAACATACAGGGGAGAAGGAATGAGCTCGGGGAAGCCAAGCCTAATATAGTGGCATTATCGGGAGCATGTAATTGTTATAAATACTTTTGTAGGCATTTTCTGCAAATATTAACCTCTTCTCTAAGCTAGAGAGAAAGGAAAGCAGTCACATGAAAGACTAAATATGGAGTCCGGTATCCCAAACGGAAGAGAAGACAAGGAGTGGCAGGAAGTGCTAGAGAAGCCATCTTTACAAGCACTGAGATCTATCTTTTCTGTGAGCTGTGCTGTGTGATCTGGAGTAATACCAAACTAAATATCTTTTTAAATCACAAATGAGCCATGGGGGAGTGAGAATTTCAACAGAACATTTTAATGTTGTGTACAGGTGAAATTTGCAACCTTTACAGCTAGCGTTTGCAGCCTTTTGCAGCCTTTGGAAATTATGAGTAAAGCAAGCAGGAGCCTGTTGCCTTTAGTGCCTTTAGGCTGGAATGACTTACTCTTAAAATGTTTAACCCCAACAGACTTTTCTTGTGACCCACAAACTGCAGAGTGTATTGTGGGAGAGAAGATACACCACTGCAAAAACCTGGGCGGGCTGTGGTGTTTCTGAAAGGTTTGGAACCACGCCGAAGATATTTCTTAGGAAACTGTCTTCAGGGGGATGGATCCCACTACACTACAGAAAGAACTCTCTTCTCTTTATCCTATGAGGTGGCAATAAGAACTCTTAATCATAACATCAGAATCTCATGTTTGTCTTTTGTGTGATCAGTAAGAAAGATTGGAATGTATGGGGGAGAATGATATTTGTACATTATGCCTTAATATTTTTCATTATTTTTTATTCTTTCTATTCCTAGTAGAGTTAGTAAATAAATAATTTAATCATTTTTCAAGTTTGTAGCCTTTTTTTGCTGTCTCTTCTCCTCTGAAGAACTAAGCGTGGAGATCTGGAGTTTGCCTCCAACTCAACCCTTCACAGTTGTGTATGTTTAAGGACCATTTGTGCCTTTGTGAAGATAATGACAATGTACCCATGGCTGTTAAGAATCATTTGAATTTTTGTATTTGTAATTTTGTTAAGATTATTGGGTGTGACTTTTCGTATTTAGCACCAGTTGTATCCCACCAGCTGATAAAGTCCAATTATATAATGTATTACAAATTATCACCCACACCTATTGGGATGGACCTCACGTTAGTGAGGCAATTACTGAAACATTCAGACTTAGTTAAAATTTTGGAAGAAATCCAAGAAAGTGGAAAGAAAACTTTAATTACCATTTATTATGATATTGAAAAAATAAGCAGAGTATTACAAAGGGTAAGACAAGATATAAGTCATCACTGGTGGGATGTATTTTTTGGATAGTTACCTATTGCAACTGGTACTTTAAGTGCATTGTGTCACCCCATTATTGTTTTTTTAATCTTGATTAGTAGTAGTTTTGTTTTATTTATTATTTTGGTAGTGTGGAACTGGAGGATGTTACAACGAGTAGCAATTTTGATCTTTTTATTAAATATATATGGCAAAACACTGAGGTACTTTTTGTAGAAGCTTGTTAAAAGAAGAATTTGTATATTAAAAATCAACATATTAATAAAAGAATTTATTTAGTTTTAGAAAAGGGGGGATTGATATAAGGGAATTAAGGGGTTAAGGGCTCACCTGCAAAACCATATCCACCTGCAAGAGCTGTGCTGTTTGCTAAACAATATATCGTTCACTTAGCTTAATTGTGCTTGCTAAGGCAGAACGAGGGAGGATGCCAAACCACTGATAGAATGAAGGAACCGTGACTCAGTTTCCTGCTTTCTGGACCCCTGAACTGGTTGGAACTAGCCATAAAGTTTGGACTGAGACCAAAGGACTAGAGAGCATGCGCAAGGAGGCGAGCTGAAAAGTTCAACTCCGAGGAAGACTCGCTTACTTCATCTTGGGACCCCTGCCCATGACCACCAGGAGGCACTGCGCAAGCACAAGCGTATGGAAATGATCTCAGAGCTCATTATCATGGGAAGCGGGAATAGGTTATGTATATATATAGGCATATCAGGGAATCTTAATACATATGCAATGTTTTAAGAAATAAAGAGCTTTGTTGCAAACGTTGCACATGCCTTAAGAGGAGCTATCCTCCATGTGCCCAGCATGCTGAAATAAACATACCTACTTTATAACTTTTGAGTTATAGAGTTATTATCCGTGCATCAGCAGAAGAAAAAGAGTTTATTCCTAAAAAAACCATCATGGCAATGAAGATATACAGCCCGTCGCACCACCAACAAAATACCACCAGTAACCGGTAGTAGAAGGGCCAGCAGGGAGGAATCATCAGTTCCTTTGCAGATACCAGCATTCTCTTGCTCTGCAGTGAGGGGAAAAGCATTTTCTATCACGCTCCATCTGTGAAACTGCAAAAAGAGATGCAAGAGCTCTTTCCTATGCATTGAGGGGCAAATAAGTTGTTATGGGTTCAACAAATGAAAATTTTTATTTTTTCTTCCCCCATCTAGCAGGGAGACTGTGTACGTGGGGAGGAGCTGGCCGGGAACTAATAAACGATACTTAAGAACAAAGAAAGTTGTCTATCCACCCTCATTCCACACTGATCACCCAGAATGGGCGATACTTAAAGACAAAAGGGATCACTTGCCGAACCCAGATGCCAGAACAATTTCCCCAATTAAAGAAAAAAGAGCTGGAAATGTTGGCAAGGGGGTTGTTTCCCCACAGGCTGGAGCTTATCATCGTGAGAGGTGAGGGGACTTTTCGAGACTTTGGTGAGAGGTGGGTGGAGACCAGGCTCGCTGCTTTCTTCTGGGCTCGGTGTTCAGTGAGCACAGTCGTGTCTGCAGCGGAGTGCCAGTTTTGCTCCGGGAACTCTGCTACACTGCGACGTCTCTGCTGGCTCACCCCAGAGCACAGATACACTGTGACGTCTCCGTGAGGGTCCCGCCGCGGCACAGGGTACAGAGTTACGCTGTAACCAGTCGCCACCCGGAGCTGCTAGCCTCTGCCGTCTCTGCCACCAGCCTGGGTTTCTGCTGCACGTGAGTCGGCGCCGGGGTCTACTCGTTTCTGCTGTTCCTGCCTTCCTCTGGCCCCTTGGTGGGTAATACCGAGGTCCATCACTCCCCAGTCAACCCTGCCTGCCTGTGCTGCCTGCTGCCGAGGTTGGTGCTGAGCCGGGCTGCTGCCCCGTGAGTTCGCACTGGGAGCGATCTCCCCTCTCCCGCTCGCCGGAGCCACCATTGCCACGTGGAGAGGTTGCCATGCTCACACCACAGCGCCCCCTGCAGCTGCAGGGGAGTCACCGCAGCCTCTCTGCCTCAGCAGAGAATTGCCGAACAACAGACAACGGACTGTTACTGGGTTTGTCTGTTGTCTTATTGTTGCCGTTTATCTGTCTTGTTATATATATATATATGGATATATAATCCTAGTAAAGAACTGTTATTCTTTTTACCACATCTTTGCCTGAGAGCCCTGTAATTTCAAGGGTATAGTAATTCGGAGGAGGGAGGGGGGTCATCCTCTATCCCAGGAAGGTTTCCCACCTTCCTTGACAGACACCTCTCTTTCAAACCAGGACATAAGTGTTTTCAGATACTTTGTTACATGCTTTGTTAGAAAATTAACTATGCCAGGGTAGCTTTTACTGCAGATGACTTGCTGTAGCAGGGTATCTTACCCCCTACAAAAGCTTATCTGTTGTTTGTTAACCAGTCAGATAACTCAAACAGGACAAGCAGTCTTGTAGTGAGTTATTTTGGTGCCAGGGGGTTTACACTGGTCTGGCATCTCCCAACTGCCAATAAATATCTTACTGTTGAAGTGAGATCTGACAAGACAAGCTGTATTTTTGACCGACAGCCATTCACTTTACGACTATAAAAGCTACACCAAACTTTGACAAAACAGAAATCTTCTATACATTTTTCTGGAAATGTATGGAGTTTCTCCCATGAATGGGGACACATGCTTTGTGATTACTTCCCAAGGGGTTAAGTGAAGGAATCTGTGTACATTATCAGCGTTTCAGTGGTAAGTTACATTTGACTCGAAATCAATGCTATTTTTTTTGCTAGCTATTGTATAGGTACCCTGATATAGTGCTGTACTGGTTTTGCATGGCCTGGTTTTTGGTAGTGGGGGGGCCAAAGAGGTGGCTTCTGTGAGAAGCTGCTAGAAGCTTCCACCATGTCTGGCAGAGCCAATCCCTGATGGCAACTTCAAAGATGGAGGTGCCACTGGCCAAGGCTGGGCCAATGTCATGGTCTGGACAAACTTATGAGGAAGACTCAAAGAGCTTCCTCTGCAAAAGATAGGGTTCAAAACTCCCTTCCCCTCCCCTTAAGAATTTCTGGGAGGAAAGTGAAAAAAACCTGTTTATTTAGCAAAACCCAGCTGCTGGGGGGGGTGCACGCAGGCACCAGGGGAAGGGAAAATAAAATAAAAAAAAAAAATGAATAATGTTAGATAGTAAACCTCTCGTGAGGAGGATAACCTGAATGAATCAAAGTCCTGAGTCCTTGGCAGGTGTGGTCTTCTGCTCTGTCTCCAGCTAGCTGCTTGAGTATGGAGTAGGCCCTGTCCAGGCCCGGGGGGTGTAGGTCCCAGAGAGATGGTATGTAGAACAGAGCCCAGTTGTCTGTTGTACAGTTCCAAAGGAAGAAGAAAAAGAAAATACAATCCTAGAAAAAAAACCTATCTTCTTCCAGTGCCTCAGGCAGCGGAAGGAAAAAGCCAAAAGCAAGTTTTAACTCTGTCCAAATATCCCTCAGCTGAGTGAAAACCAGGCGAAAGCTCACAAGAAAAAAAGGTAAAGGTAAAAAAGTGTCCCTTCGCCTTCAACTATAGAAAGCGACTGCCGAGATGTTCTCTCCTCAGAACCATAACATAGCGAGCTGATAAAGGTGAAAGAATGTAAATATCCTTCGAAGAAAACCAAAACATAGCTCCTGGCTTCTCGAGCCAGCTTAAAGACACAGAGTTAATACTTTTCATTAAGCAGGCGATTGGGCTATATAGCATCATAAAGTCACTCCAGGACAGCCAATTAGAAATGGTGGTAATATCTCTGTGATAACATATTTAAGAAGAAATAAAAACAAAGGTTGTGGTGCAGTTTTAATTCCAGCTAGAGAAGAGCAGGAGTGAGAACGTGTGAGAGAAACAACAATGGAAGCACTAAGGTCAGTGAAGAAGGAGGGGGAGGCAGTGCTCCAGGCACCACAGCCAAGATTCCTCTGCAGCCTGTGGTGAAGACCATGGTGAAGCAGCTGTCCCCCTGCAGCCCACGGGGAAAGCAGAGATCCACCTGCAGCCTGTGGAGGAACCCATGCTGGAGCAGGTGGATACCTGGGAGGAGGCTGTGATCATGTGGGAGACCCGTGGAGAGAGGAGCCCTGCTCCCAGGCTGGAGCAGCCTGTCCTTGAAGGACTGCACCCTGTGGAAGAGTGACCCAAGCTGCAGCATTTTTAGGAGGACTGTTGCCCATGGGATGGACTCAGGTTGCAGCAGTTCACAGAGAGCTGCTGCTTGTGAGATGGAGCCACATCGGAGAAGTTTGCGGAGAACTGTCTCCTGTGGGAGGGACCCCATGGTGCAGCAGGGGAACGACTCCTCTCACTGAGCAGCGGGAGAAGCCACGGGTGATGAACTGACCATAACCCCCATTCCCTGCCTCCTTGCATTGCTGGGGTAGGAGGTAGAGCTGGGAAGGAGGGAGGGGTGGGGGGAAGGTGTTTTTAAGGGCTTATTTTACTTCTCATTATCCTGCTCTGATTTTGTTAGCAGTAAATTCCCTTTATATCTCTAAGTTAAGCTTGTTTTGCCCTTGATGGTATTTAGTGAGGGATTTCTCCTGGTCCTTATCTCAACTCATAAACTCCTCATTAAATTTTTCTCTCCTTTGTCCAGCTGCAGCAAAGGAGTGAGCAAGCGGCTTTCGTGGGTGCTTGGCATCTGGCCAGTGTCAACTCATGACAAATGCACTGTTTAATATTATGCTATAATTTACTAGTAGTTCTTTTAGCTTTATACTGTGTAGTAAGTAATTCTGATAAAGATCTTTTGTCTGTTCTCTTCTTTGTTCATTTGACTTAATAAATAATTCATTTTTATATAAATATATATGATTTGCCATGATTAGAACTTACGGGACAAAGTGATTCCTTAAATTTAAAATGTTGCCAAAATCTGAGACTAAGGAAGGATTTACCTTCATTTAAATCCCTGTGAAGGAGTTTAAACACACAGGAGTCCTTTCCATCCCTCAGACTCAAAGAGAGCGCTTCTTTAATAAACTGTCTGAAGCTCCCACTCTCCCTGTGACACTTGCCTGAGCCATGGATTGTTTTAGCAGCATCACTAAATGCACTGCAGAGAGCAGAGCATGGTTTTGCCTCATTAAAAGCAAAACAACCTAAAATCCACTCTCCAGGTTGCAAGCTGTTGTTACGCCTCACGTTACCCAAAAACCTGGGACTGAACCAAGATTCTGTTCTCTGGGTAGGCGCAAAGAGAAAATTCAACCAAAATTTTCCCAAGAGGTAAAAATAACACACAAAAGTTTACTGGCAGAACTACAGAAAATTAGGGAACATTGGCAAAAGAGTAAAGGGTACACAACATCACTTTTCCCGGCATAAACTTAGCCCATTAAACATAGAAAACCTTACAGCCCATCTGATGTTATGTTCTGTGAGAAGAAAGTTAGAAAAAGAGGGGAAAAGGGAGGAAAACAGGAAGATAGGACAGATATAGAAAAACAGGCATAGCTACCAACACCTGGGTTCCAGCGGTGAACTTCTCCAAGATGGAGGTAGGTGAAAAAGAGAGAAGCCACATGGTGAGGGCTTCTTAACCCCTTGGCCCCGCCCCCGGGCCTGCCCTTCCAGGTGGGACCTCTCATGTCTTGGCCACTCAGGGGTGGGTAAGGTGACACCAAGGGTCTGCCTCCAGTGTCTCTTGATGGACAGGCACTGCAGGAGTGGGGCAGGGGTATGGGGGTGGGGTGCTGTCCTACTGAGTGAGGCCCGATCCGCCCCCTTCCCCATGATTCCAAGCTCCTCAAGATGTCTCAGACTATATCCTCTCTCTGACAGCTGTTAGCCCATAGATCAGACTTAAAGTGGTTTTTAGCATTATCATAATTTTTCAAGTGTAGTTTTACAAGACCAAAGTGCTCTGATGAGACCCAAAGCTTTGCTGTTGGGTTACCCAGAATACTCTGCAAGAATGGGCTTGGGGACAACCAGGCACATACCAAGAGAAATTAATGAAGTGATAGAAGACACTACATATAGTGAAAGAAGAACAGTAGGTTGCAAAAGCAAATGAAAACAAAACACCACACTTGCTCAACTCATGGCAATAACTATAGGCAAGGCAAGGGGAAATGAACATGATCTTTGGCTCATTTTTGGTTTTGCACAGCTCTTTCACAGGCAGCTGCAGGCAGAATGGGCTGTGTGAGGGAGTGACAGGAAAGCAGGGGCATTCAGGGCAATGCAACTGCAGCTTCGGGCATCTCCAGACTTTGGCCCCTGGGTGAACAGGAGCTGCGGCAGGATGCAAAAGAGAAAACCTCTTTATTTAAGGAAATTTATCATCTTATGCTGAGACCCAAGAGCATGAGCAAACCTGAATGCAGAGAGCAAAGTTGCCCTGTGCTTTCCCAATGTAGTGCATCATGAGCATCATGCCATCAACTTTAGCAGGGACCAGATTCTAGAGCAGGAACAGACACACACACACTGAAAAAAACCAGAACTGCCGGGTTTTAAAGCTAAATCAGTCCCCAGATGAGGCTTGAGGCACAGCCCCATCACCCCAGCAAAGCAAGGCAGGACTGCAGCTTTTCCACACAAAGAAATTCAGCAGTAACCATTCACAACCAGTTGCATTTCAAAGCTGGAAGATGCAATACCAAAACTGTTTCAGCTTTTGGAAGGGTTTGGTTATTTAGATTTTGTCCCATCAATTGGAGCATCCCTCCCCTGAAGCCCTCCCAAAGTTTCCCCTTTCTCATTGGACTGCCCTGACCACTGCGAAATTCGCCTCAACCACAGTAACGTATGTTTTCAGCAGTATTTAGGGATTCTGCAGGCAGGGTGGGATGAAGAATTAATTTTGGGAAAAAAGACCTAACCATTTTGTTGAACAAGCAGATGTGAAGCTGAGCCAGAACAGATGTTTCCGCATAACCACTAAGGAGCAGGGCACACATGGGAGCATCTGTCACGTGCCCAGGATCAGAATGACCATCTTGACCTTGCCTTGCTTGACAGGTGAAGAAACTACCCAAGATGAAAGTTATGCCTCACCATGCTCTTTATAGCAATAGCACAAGAGGTAATGGTTTTAAACAGAGTTCCTCCTCACCTTGAGGCTGCTGCCCTAGTATTTTCTCCCACCAAGCCCTCTCCTCCAGGATCCTCCTTCAAAAAGCACCACACCACAGCAGGAGAGTATCAAGCCCAACAGAGATAGCTCAAGTCAGCCCTGTGACAAGGACCTCTTCTTCAATCCAATGCATCACTGAAGCATGACAAACCATGTCTACTCAGCTCTCCTGGCATCACAGTTATTCCCCCAGCCTGGGGGATGCTACTACCATCCTCACATTCCTCCTCTCATGCACATTTGCAAAACAAAGGGAGTACTGTGGAAAATTTCTTGGCAACAAATAGCTGAGAACCAGCTGCCAGATGCAAATCTGGTTTTATTTTCCAAGTCAAGTTTGATACCTATGTGGGATTTACATATTTAACAGCACTATGCCAGATAACACACTAATGATGCTGGGCGAGCTCAGTGCTCTGCACTTTACCCCACTCATTCCATAACACACAGGAGCCCCAAACTTGGAGCCTGCTCCTCCTGGGGCCCACACATCTTTCCCCCATCCTGAAAGATAGGAGCTGCTTCCCAGGCATCATCTGGGAAAACCCAAGTGCCATTCACAGATGGGGATTTTCAGCCCCAAAAGAAAATTTATTTCCTGGTTTCCAGTACCTGAAATGAAGGCTCGCACACCAAGAGGAAGTGAGCAGCCACAGCAACGATGCTCTGCAGCAGATATGTGGCTTTTCATCATTTCTTCATTCCCAAAAACCCAATTCAGACTCAAAAGAATAAATTGTGGTTTTACCCAAACTGTGGCTTTTTCTCTGCAGCTTGGCAGCTGGCAGCAGCACACCAAGGGACTTGCTCCTGTCACCAAATCTCAAAATACCTGGAATAAAACTCCTTAACACCAACTTAGTGTTAAGAAGGGCATCATATATTCAGGCCTGAGGTGGCACAGGGGGTAACTCCTAACCTTGCACGCACATGTGATTTTACAAGTGTGTTGCTTATATACAGTCACTATATGCATATTACAATTTGCCCATTACTGTAAAACCCTCCCAAGTTCCCAGATTCAGTTCTTGTTTTGGCTATGCCTGCATTCCTGAGCCAGATATCTCCCCCTTATCTTCCAACAGTCCTTGCTGGGAAAGCAGATTCAGCATGCCTTGTTTCTCTGCTAAAAGTTCACAGGCACAGTAGAAATTGAATTAACCTTTTTGGTATCAATTCCCCCCTTTGAAACTTCTCAAATTCCTTAAGGCCATTTGATAAGTTTCAACTCGATGTCTATCTATAGTTGCATACATTCTTGCAAGATCACAATTGATCATTTTGCGAACACAACCAATAGCAAGACCGATAATTACTACAATAATTACTAAAATTATGATGGTTTCCAGTATTTCAGCCAGCCATCCTCTCAGGGACCATTCCCCTATTCCTTGAAGAATTTTATTATTTTGAGAGGCCTTTTAGATAGTGTTGCTATCTTCAGCAACTTGCTGCATTTTATTAAGTTTTTTTGGAGATCTGTTACATTTGGGATGTGTACACAACAGTGTTCTCTATCCAATTTTAAATACCCACAAAGCCCTTGTTCTATGTCCAGCAATAGATCTAAGGCCAGTCTGGTTTGTAATGTGTGCTGGTTTGACTGTAAACCAGCAGGGGAAATTAACCCCACACAAAATACCTTGAGAGATTTTAGGTCAAAATTACAATTTTAATAAAAAGATTAAAATAAATGTAGGAATACAGAAACACCAGCCTAAACAAACCAACAGAGTCACAGTACAACCTGACACCCCGTTGACCAGGGTGGTAGCTATGTAGTCCAGTTAGGCACCAGTCCTGTAGAAGGTCTGGTCCGGAGACCTCTGGGTTTCCAGTTGTCTGGTAGTCCTGTGGTCTGGTAGTCCAGTGGTCCAGTGGAGTAGAGTGGAGTCCAGTCGAGTGGAGTAGTCCTGAGTCCAGTTGAGTCCAATCGAGAGGAGTGTCAAGTGCAGTCCAGAGGAGTGGAGTGGAGTGAGTTCTCCCATCTCAAAACCTTGCTTTTATATCATGGTTCCTGGCTGGTACCTCCCCCAGGGGCAGGGACTTCCACAATGGAAGAGGATTTTCCTGACGTTCTATTGGTTGCTTCGGCAATGAGCTCACATGTGGCTCTTGAAGGAGTGCATGGTTTCTGACATTCTATTCTTATCAAGTCCAGTAATGAGCCAATAATCAAGATAATTCACTCAGGGTGGTTCTGAAGTTCTATTGGTCCATGCTTATCAAGCCCAGTAATGGGCCATTAATCAAGATAATCTACTGAGGACGGGTGGTGTAATGGACCATTAGCCGAGATGATCTATTTCGGATGGGTGGTGCTTGCTGTCGGCCGGAGTGGTTATCTCAGTTGAGATAAGGAGTACCTCAGGGACTAGGTGTGTAACTGTGTACTATCCAGCTTATGTGGGTGGTAATAGAATATATGGTTAACCCAGGACAAATGTCAATTTAGTATTTGCCTGTATTTGCCTATTTATAGTTTGAAATCCCCTTTCTGTGGCTTCGGATAGTTTCCTTACTTGCCAAGTTAGATTATCTAACAAGATTCTGTTTTCTAGAGCCATAGCTCCTGGTAAGAGAAAACTTTGTAGGGCCCATTCAAACTGCGTGGAAGCTGAAGGTCCTGTCCATTCATCCTCAGTGTCTCGTTTTACCTTACCCCAATACTGGGCTTTCATGGGGCTTCTTCTCCATATTGGGCATAAGGTTAATAACCCTAAGGTAACTTGCCAGGTGGTCGATCCAACCAGGAGTCGGGTGGTCCAATATCAGTCTGAAGTAGCCCAAGCAGTGTAACCTGGGTGTGGCGAGGCAGCTCACACCCCCCTCACACCTTCCTTCTTGCTGTCAAGAAGGTTATCTGCTGTTTGCATAAGTTAGGGAATCTCCCCTTTTTTCTCAGTCTTGTGAGACACTCAGGCGCCCAAGGCTGACAGGAACCGCTGACGATACACAGCTTGCTGTGAGGGGAGATTATGCTGGAATTTGTGACTGACAGACACTAAAATTTTACAACTATAAAAGATCTACCACAGATCTCACAAAGCAGAAACCCTTCTACACACCTCTTAAGGTGTGTAAGAGGGGAGACCCCTCAAGTTCCGGGACGCTGGGCTTGAGCTAAATCTTCTCTTCTAGAAGTTGGGTGAAAGAACCCTTTGCACACCACATTGGTTCGGTAAGTCACATGGCTTCTAATCTACACTATTTCTTCGCTAGCAGTAATAGATGTACCTTTATCGTGCACTGTATATTTATATTGTAACCTACTAGTAGTAATTCTTTTGTTTATCCTGTGTAGTAAGTAATCTGTTAAAGTCCTATGTCTGTTTTTCTTGTGTCTATTCAGTAAATAATTTGTGTCGTAAGAGACCTAATCAGTCATGATTAAAGAACTTGCAAGCGAGAGTGAATTTTGAGGTGTGGGCTGTCTCAAAAGAGCTGCTGCCTACTGCCAGAAATCTGAGCAAAGGCAGAGGCCATCAAAAGCTCCCTCTCCCATTTGTAACACTGGGGAAGGAACTTCCAGAGATTTAACACAATTTAAAGGTTGGTTACTGCAATTTATAACTAATTTGGCCATCCAGCGTATGGTGCTTAACTGACTTGTTGTTTTGTTTTTCTCCACACCTCCATTGACTCTTACTTAGATTATACATAGGTGTGATTTTTAGTAACACATCAATCTAATAACCTGGCTGCTTCTCCTCCTGAGGTTGTGTCCTGGCTTAACCAAAAAAGGATGTATTCTATCACCGCCCACATAATTCCTTGATAAGATGGGTCGTTCACAGTTAGGTGGTTACACACTTGGTCCCTGAGGAGAGGCAGATCATATGAGGTGAGGTAGTAGTACTTCTTATCTCAGCTGTGATAACTTCCCCGGGAAGCAGCAAGCACCACCCATCCTGAGTGGATTACCCCTGCTAATGGCCCATTGCTGAACTGGATAAGCCCCAACGAATAGAATGTCAGAAACTTCCCCTTCCATTGTAGAAATCCCCGCCCCTGGGGGAGGTACCAGCCAAGAAACACCACATAAAACAGGCTGGGGGATGGAGACAGATCACCACTGGACAACCAGAGGACAGGACCACAACCACTGGATACCCAGAGGCCTAGACCCACCAACACCACTGGACACCCAGACCACTGGATACCCAGAGGACCAGGCCTTTCTACAAGACTACTGCTTTCAACAGCACTGCAACCACTGGACAACCAGAGTTCCAGACCTTCAACAGGACTGCAACCACTGCCAGATTGTACTGTGACTGTCGGTTTAGGCCGGTGTTTCTGTATTACTGTATTTATTTTAACATTTCTATTAAAACTGTAATTTTCACCTAAATCTCTCTCAAGGTATTTGTGTGGGGTTAATTTCCCCTGCTGGTTCACGTTCAAACCAGCACAGGCTGCTAAGGTTAAATCCAAAAAATATTGGTCGAGACTATGGGACCCAGTTGGACATTCCTTACCTTTTTCCTGCCCCAAAATAATCCTATTATCCCTTGGCCTCCAAGCTGTTGGATCCTCAAAAAAACCATGTCCTTGTCTCTTACATCTCTCCTTCTCGTCCAAATAGTGGGTGATATTTGCCTTTGCTATCACCTTAGTCAGATTATCATGTTGAATCACCATTGACAGATCTATAGGGATAATTCTCCAAGGAATAGGTTCCCCTCCTGAACCGGGGATAGGGAGGAAGGTTGTAATGCTGGACGGATTCCACATATTACCAAACCCTTGGATTAAAGTCAATACTGTATTTTCTTTAACACCTCTACCTAAAGATAAAAAGTTTCTCATAAACATTAGCTTATACATTTCACTACTTGTCTACAGATATCTTTGAAATTTCAGCCACAGAGGTCTGGTGTTTTCCACTGTGCACTCTGAATCAAAAGCCTTCTTAATTCGGGTGCAATGAATCCAGGAGTTAAGTCCTTTCACCTTCACTGCTGTTCTTGTAGTCAACAGAACTAGATAAGGTCCTTTCCACTGCTCCTGAAGTGGTTCTGATTTCCAGGTCTGGATGTATACATGATCCCCAGGCTGAAAAGAGTGAACTGGGGTGTTGTTCTTGGGTTCGAATAAACACACGGAGACAGCTGTCAGGGTTCTCCAACAGGCAGAGGCCAAAAGGGAGGAAGAAGAGAGAGCCGGCCTCTGCCCTAACTTTATTTATATGTTTTCAGAAAGTACCGTGGATTGGAGGATAGGAATGCCACCTCCTGCTGTCCACTGGCCAATAGAATTGTCTATCATATAGGTTAGGAATTCATAACAATCTTTGCCGGTTAGGTCAACAATACTGTGTTTATACAAAAGTGCGTGAGAAACTATTTCGCTGAACCAAAAACACTGCACATCTGAAGAACTGCAAAATGCAGGGCCACATCTCACCCTTTTTCCATTAAAAAAGAAAAGGAAA
>JACAXG010000356.1:176919-190002 GCA_018881555.1 Amblyornis subalaris
CCGCTCCGGGATCCGTGGATCCCCCCCCCCGCCGCCTCCGCCGCCACCGCTTTCGCGGCCGGGGGGCGGGGGGAGCGGCGCCCGGCCGGGTCCCGGCCGCGCCTGCATGGAGGGGGGCGGTGCCGCCAGTTCGGGCGGCCTGGGCGGAGCCGGCTGGGGGCCGGGCGGGACCTGACGGCCCCGCGCCGGCCGGGGGGGCCGCGCAGCCTCCGAAATCGCGCCAAGCAGGGTACCACCCAGCGCCCGCAAGCCAAGCGCTGGCATGCCCCACTCTGATCGAGGGGATCTGCCCCCACCGGCAAGCGGCGGCTCGGCCAGGTCGATGAGATCTCCTGCCTCAGACGCGGCAGACACAGACTCTGCCCGTGCCGCCTCCTCCGGGCCGGCGAGGGACCCGCCCACGGCTGCCGCTTCCTCTTCTGAAGCAACCGAGGACGGCGCCAGTTGGATTTGAGCCACCCCGGGGGGGTAACGAGTGCAAACACCGCAGTGGGGGCATTCTGCCGTGACAATGGCGCGAGCCAAAGGGTCCGCCCCCTCCCCCTGCCCCGGGAAGGCACAAAGGAATGGGCACACGCCTCCGCTTGCCCCGTCCCACAGCGCGGGGTGGGGGGGATCGGCACTGCCAGGGTCCTGGCGTCCGAGGGGGGGGAAGAGGCTTCTCCGGCGCTCCCCGAGGCCAGCTCGTCCTCGGCACCGTTCCAGTTCTCCCCCTCCGCCCCGGTCTGGGCCAGGAGAGGGGACTCGGGAGTCATCTGGCACCCGGACCTGTCCTGAGACCCGGGCTCCTCCTGCCCATCCCCCACCTCCTGTTCGGGGAGGGCTCCCGGCTCATCGAGGGAGCCCACGGGGGTGGAGGCACCCGACGAAGTGCTGCTGCCCCGTATCGCAGCATTAACACATTTCCAAGAAATCAACAACGCAGCCATATCTAGCTGGAAATCCAGAGCCAGGCAGTCGAGAATGGCTCTACCCAGCTCGATCCAAGCCAGCTTGGAAAGCACATGACCAGGTTCTGTGAAAAAACCTCTGTCTTTTCCCCAAAAGTATAATCTTTGCAAGTCCGGTCCAGGGACCAGGACATCTGCTGTTTCAAGCGCAACCTCCAAGACTTGCAGTGCCAAGGTATCACATGATAAATTCACGATATCCATTCTAAACAGCCCTTTACCTGGGGGGAAAACCCCTGACAACTTACGAAACACCGTACAGGCCACCAGATGTTGTTCTCGGGTTTGAATAAACACACGGAGACAGCTGTCAGGGTTCTCCAACAGGCAGAGGCCAAAAGGGAGGAAGAAGAGAGAGCCGGCCTCTACCCTAACTTTATTTATATGTTTTCAGAAAGTACCGTGGATTGGAGGATAGGAATGCCACCTCCTGCTGTCCACTGGTCAATAGAATTGTCTATCATATAGGTTAGGAATTCATAACAATCTTTGCCGGTTAGGTCAACAATACTGTGTTTATACAAAAGTGCGTGAGAAACTATTTCGCTGAACCAAAAACACTGCACATCTGAAGAACTGCAAAATGCAGGGCCACACTGGGGTGTCTTGGGTAAGAGGTTCTGAGAGAATGATAAACCTTTTTAGTTAATTGAAGGATTTCCCCAATGAAACTAAATATTTTTCTATTTCTTGATTTCCAATTTGTTCCTTGGATCAAGGGAAAGTTGTAACAGAATATGGTCTCCCAAACATAAACTCATACGGGCTCACCTTTAGGTTAGTTCGGGGTTGCACTCTATTTTGTAACAAAGCTAATGCTAACACCTGTGGACACTTCACGGAAGTCACCTGACACATTTTGCTAATTCGTCTATTTAAAGTTTGATTCATTTGCTCAACCCTTCCTCTAGATTTCGATCTCCATGGAGTATGTAGATCCCAATACCTAACTGCTCATTAAGTTGCTGCAACACTTCAGATATAAAATGGGGTCCCCTATCAGATGACATCCCTATAGGCACCCCAAACCTCAGTATGATCTTGATGCCTAAAGATTTTTAGCTTTTTCATATATTTGTATTTTTGTAGATTTTTAATATAACGGTATAGTTTCTAGCACTTTCTTAATCTTTCTTACACTAATAGTTACCCTTTCTCACACATTATGTCACACTCTTGAAACTCCATTTAGTCTTATTTACAAGAAAAGAATTTCTAACAAGGACATCTTGTTTTGCACCAGCACCTGGGAGACATAACAAAATATAGGGCTAAGAACCCTTGGAAGGACTCCAATGGGGCAGGTCCAAGGGTGGGTTACCAGGACAACCGATCTCCTATTGGATGTACTTGCTAGATATGCCAATTAATTAAACTTATAAAAATTTTGAAAATCCAATGCTGAGAGTGCTCATAGCTATATTTTGTGCACCCAAAAGCTTTCATTAAAGAACTGCTCTTTATGTTATTTTAATATTGTTTGGAAAGTCTTTCTTTCAGCTCTAGGCATCAATCCCTTTGAGGAGTACCTTGATGAGTTCCCTAGCCTTGTTGGTGCAGAAGGGGAAAGCTTCTGACCACCCGAAAAAGGTATCTACCAATACCAGGAAATACCTATATCCTTGTTGGCATGGTAGCTCAGAAAAATCAATTTTCCAGTAATCTCTGGGAGTGTTTCCTCTTTTAGTGATCCCTGGAGGTGGTCTTTTTAAATTCAAAGGATTATTTTTGAGACATATTGGAAGATTTTCTGTAACAGACTTGACAATTTTTGTCATATGGACACTGAGTATCTGAGTCCATAGATTCGTCACCATAGCACCGATTCCCCAGTGGGTTTGCTGGTCTTTCTCTTTTGCAATTTGCAACACCAGTTGTGATGAGACTGACTTGATTGTTGGGAGTCACTAGCCATCCACTCTCTTTATTCTGGGCTTTTAGATTAGTAGCTAATTTTAAATCTGCTTGACGACTATACCCAGGGCTAATTTCTGGAAGTGAAATAGCTTTCTCAGGTATTAATGCTAGCATGCCTTGTTGCACAACCTCTGTGCAGCTTTATCTGCAAGTCTATTCCCTACATGAATTTGGGAACCCCCACGTTGGTGTGCCTTGCAGTGTAGTACGGCCACTTGTTTGGGCAGTTGGACAGCATCAAGGAGGGACAACATTTCTTGTTTATATTTAATCGGAGATTCTTGTGCTGTTAATAGACTTCTCTCTTTTCATATAGCTCCATGGGCATGAACAATGCTAAAAGCATATTTTGAGTCAGTCCATATGTTTACTCTTTTTCCTGCTGCTAATTCCAGGGCTTTTTGTAGCCCTATGAACTGTGCCCTTTTTGCTGAGGTGTCTGCGGGAAGTGGTGCAGCTTCTATTACCTTGGTTGTCGTGACTACTGCATAGCCAGCTCTTCGTTTTCCATCTTACACCAAACTACTTCTGTAACTCTCTCTCTGGATCTTCAATGGGTACGTCTTGAAGGTCTGGTCAGCTTGCATAAACTTGCTCAATTGTTTATAAGCAATCATGGGTTAACTGCTCTTCTCCTTGCTTTGGGGTATTCAGAAATTGGGCTGGATTTACTGCTGTGGTTACTTTCAACTCCACATCTTGCTCTGTTTTAACAGTCTGATATTTCAGCATATGACTTGGGGAAAGGCAACGCCCCACTTTTTTGGCCTAATACAGTGGTTATGGAGTGTGAAGGGTACACTACTATCTTTTGTCCCAAAGTCAATTTCCTGGCCTCTTGGATGAGGAGAACAGTCACTGCTATGGCTTGCAGACATCTGGGCCATCCCTGGCTGACAATGTCAAGTTGTTTTGAAAAGTACCCCACGGGCTTCTTGAACTCTCCTTACTTCTGAGTCAGAACTCTAAGGGAGAGGTGCTGTCATTCGTGCACAAAAAGCTCAAAGGGCTTTGTTAAGTCTGGAAGCCCTAAGGCAGGTGCAGACATTAAGGCCATCTTTAAGTTACAGAATGCATGTTCACTCTCAGGAGTCCAAATCAAATGTCGTTCTGGGGCCTTCTTTAAAAGCTCATACAATGGTTTAACTAAAAGTCCATAATTTGAGACCCACAATCTACACCACCCCACCATGCCCAAGAATGCTCTTGAATCTCGGTCAGTCGCAGGTTGGGAAACCTGGCAGATGGCCTCTTTTCTGTCTGTTCCCAATTCCCGCTGTCCTGGAATTATTTCAAACCCTAGTGTTATGGGTTCGGCAAATGAAATTTTATTTTGCCCCATCTAGCAGGGAGACCTGTGTGGGCAGGGAGGGGTTGGCTGGGAACTAGTGGGTGATACTTAAGAACAAAGAAAGGTGCCTACCCACCCGCATTCCAGAACAATCACCCAGAATGGGCGATACTTAAGAACAAAAGGGATTGCCTGTGCTGGGAGTGTTGGCGAGGGGGTTGGTTCCCCAGAGGCTGGAGCTTATGATCCTGAGAGGTGAGGGGACTTTTCGAGACTTTGGCGAGAGGGAGTGGAGGCCAGGCTCGGTCTCTTCTCCGCTTGGCGTTCGGTGAGGATGGTCGTGTCTGCAGCGAGTGCTGGTTTTGCTCTGGGAAAACTGCTACACTGAGATGTCTCTGCCGGCTCGCTCCAGAGCACGGATACACTGTGACGTCTCCACAGGGGTACTGCCACGGCACAGGGGACAGCGTTACGCTGTAACCAGTCACCGCCTGGAGCTGCTGGCCACTGCCATCTCTGCCGCCAGCCTGGGTTTCTGCTGCATGTGGGTCAGCACCGGGGTCAACTCATCTCTGCCATTCCTGTCTTCCTCTGGCCCCTCAGTGGGTGATACCAGGGTCCATCGCTCCCCAGTCAACCCTGCCTGCCTGTGCTGCTTGCTGCCTGCTGCCGAGGTTAGTTCTGAAATGGGCTGCTGCCCTGTGAATTCACACCAGGAACGATGTCCCCTCTCCTGCTCACCCAAGCCGCCATTGCAACGTGGAGAGGTCACCACGCTTGTGCCACAGCGCCCCCTGCAGCCGTGGGGAGTCACCGCACCCTCTCTGCCTCAACAGAGAATCGCCCAAAGACAGAGAAAGGACTGTTACTGGGTTTGTCTGTTCTCTTATTGTCACAGTTTATCTGTCTTTTTATATATAGATATATAATCCTAGTAAAGAACTGTTATTCTTTTTACCACATCTTTGCCTAAGAGCCCTGTAATTTCAAGGGTATAGTAATTCGGAGGAGGGAGGGGGGTCATCCTCTATATCCCAGGAAGGTTTCCCGCCTTCCTTGGCAGACACCTGTCTTTCAAACCAGGACACCTAGGTAGGTAACTTGCTGCTTCATGATTTGAGCTTCTTCCCGAGATACTTTGTAGCCTTCTTGGCCTAGGAAATTTAGAAGACTGATAGTCAATTCCATGCACTTTTCATTAGTTGCAGTTGCTATTAAGATGTCATCAACATACTGCAGGACCAACCCTTTGGGGTTCTCCTCCTTCCAGGTCTCTCATTCTTTAGCCAATTGATTCCCAAAAATCGCTGGACTATTTTTAAATCCTTGTGGTAATACAGTCCAGGTAAGCTGAGTCTTCCAACCGGTTTGGGGATTTTCCCATTCAAAGGCAAAAGTGCTCTGACTGCTTATCAAGAGGTATGCAAAAGAAGACATCCTTCAAATCTATTACTGTAAACCATTGGTGATATTCTGCAAGGGCTGTTAACAGGGTATAAGGATTGGCTACAACAGGATGGATATTCTGAACTATTTGATTGATTGATTGATTGATTGATTGTATGTCCTGTACTATCCTGTATTTGTTCACCCCAGGCTTTTTAACTGGCAAAATAGGAGTGTTATATTCTGATTTACATTCTATCAATAATCCAAATTCCCTGAAATTATCTATTAGACCTTTAATTCCCCTTCTAGCTTCTAGTTTTAAATGATATTATTTTGGCCTTTCCAGTTTTGATCCAAGTTTTAGGGTAATGATTACAGGCTTAGCTCGTCAGGATCGTCCTGGAGTTCCACCAGCCCAAACCAAGGGTGTTATTGCATTTTCTATGGCTTCTGGTATTCTTCCAGAATTGTCTGGTTCCGGTGTTCCCTGCAACATACAAGTTCTGGCCTCAACAGCTTCAGTCTCAGGTACCAATAATTGTATTTCTCCATCTTTAAATATCATCTGAGAAGAGGTCTCTTCCCAAAAGAGGAATTGGACACTCCGGCATATATAAAAATTTGTGTGTTATCCATCATTTGCCGAATTTAAAATTAATGAGGTTAAATAATGTTTGGTTTTTTCTTTCCTTGTTGCACCAACAACATTAGCCATTCAGGCAAAGGGAGGGGCAATCTCCAGGGCTTTGCAGGCCATTTAAAAAAGGCCCTGGGGAGTGTAAGCGACCCGGAGCGTTGGCGAACAGGAATGGGCAAACAGAGGCGTGGCACATCTGTGAGGGCGTGGCATGGCAGTTTGCACAGCAGTTTGCACAGGCAAGGCAAGCAGGTGGGGTTGCAGCTACACTCCTGCTGGTCGGTTGTGTGGTTTTTTGGTTTTGTTTTCTTTTTGTTCCCCTAGCAATGGTTTTCAAACGATCAAAAGTCATTGCTAGTAAAAGTGTACTAATACAAACAGAACCCCCCATGAAGGACACACCTGTCCAAGCCCCTGGCAGAAGGTAATGTCTGAGCCTGGTGGTAGTACTGGAGGATAGTGCAAAAGACAATTGCGTGTGGTGCAAGCAGGTGAATGATCTGCTCTGTCTGGTGGCAGAGCTTAAGGAAGAAGTAGAAAGGCTAAGGAGTATCAGGGAAAGTGAAAGGGAAATAGACTGATGGAGTTTCACCCTTCCATCCCTGAGAGAAGCCCACCAAGATTCAGAGGAGCCCCATGCCTCTTATCATCATGCAGAAGAAGAAGACCTAGTGGATGCGGGGAATGGAAGCAGGTCCCTACTCAGGGAGGTAATAAAATTCCCTCCCAACCACCACCTTCCCAGGCGCCACTTCAGAATAGGTACGAGGCCATCAATCCAGAGGGTCAGGCAGATGACACCGAAGAAAATTATCTGTCTAGAGATGTAGCAGAGAGACGCAGAGTTCCCAGGCAGGTGCAAAGGAGGGCTCGTTTATTGCAAAGACCAGGCCTTTTTAAGCAGTTAAGCCCTTATCAGTTTACATACCTTTGAAATACAACAAACATAGTTCAACCAATCACCATAAACCACGATGTGAACATGCGATGATTATATAACTTGTTTTTCTACCTCTAAGTTAGCTGAGCTCATTCCCAGAGTCCTTCTCTCCTTAGCCAAAGTAACAGGAGTGAGCCATAATTTTACAAGAGTAACAAGGCCTTAATTTTGTAAGGTTTCACCTATCCGAAACATCTCCCCCTTGCTTTGTTT
Source organism: Amblyornis subalaris (assembly GCA_018881555.1). Classification (NCBI taxonomy): domain Eukaryota; kingdom Metazoa; phylum Chordata; class Aves; order Passeriformes; family Ptilonorhynchidae; genus Amblyornis; species Amblyornis subalaris. The sequence continues at coordinate 184,257 of JACAXG010000356.1, forward strand.
TTTGTGCGAAGGGTTCATGGATCCTAATGCCAAAACAGTCTGCACGCGTAAAGCCATTATCTTATTAAGACTATTACTGGTCATTTGTTGCACACAAGATACAAAGAATACAGATCACAATCAATAAAAACCCATCAAAAACAACCGTGCCACTGACAAAGAGACCCACAGCATAGGAAAACAAAAGATAGTGTCCAACGTCCCCAGGAAGAGAGCTGCTTCTTCTGCACTTGGCTACTGTTCCAAAGCTCATGTGGCTGGAGCTCAGGGGCCATGCTGTTTAGGCAGGAAGGAGTCCATGCTGGAAATGCTGACTTGACATTATCGAATGTCTTTCTTGACTATGAGGGCTGGATGGTGATTAGACCATTTTTCCTCTCACTGAGCCTCGTCTTCTTGGAGGCAATTGATGTTTGTCTAGTCGAGCAGTGTCCCAGTTTGAGACAAAATTAGGAAGAAACGTCTCGACTAAGGGCGTCTCCTCTGCGGACGGTAGGATTCGAAAACTCCCTCCCCCCACCTCAGGAATTTCTTGGAGGAAAGTGAAAAAAAAAACCTCTTTATTTAACAAGCAGAGTGCACGCAGGCACCAAGGAAAGAAAGAAAAAAAATGAATAATGTTAGAGAATAAACCTCTTGCGGTGGAGAAGACCTGGGTAGAATTCAGAGTCCTTTCTGTGAGTGTGGCTCTGCTCTCTCTGGAGCTGGGGTATGGCATGGGCACCTCCAGGCTGCGATCTGGAGCCTCCCAGTGATGATATGTGGGGCCAGAGCTCAGCTGAACAGTTCCAGAGGAAGAAGGAAAAAAAACCACAGTCCCAGGAAAAACTTTTTTTGCCTCAGCTAGCAGGCTAGCTTAAAAAAGCAAAGAACTTTTAACTCTCCATCTCTCTCCCGAGAAACAGAGCTGAGAGCCAGCTAAAGAAAAAAAAAGGAAAAGTGCTGCTCCATCCCGCAGCAGCAGCTGTGTGAACGCGGAGGAGTGTGTATCAGTGAACACAAACAGTGCTGAAGAATTTGCCTGGCTTCTCGACCCAGCTTAAAGGCACAGGATTCATGTCTGGCATAGAGCAGGCGATAGGGGATACAGCATCATAAAGTCACCCCAAGACAACCTAACCTAACTAACTTTAGACCTGTTGGTAATAAAACGTATGCGTGCATTCTCCCCTAGGTTAGTAAACCAGCTGGGCCTTGCCATTGCACAATCCAATTGTGGATCCTTACGTAAAGCTTTTAGAAATTGGTTCTGCACATGCAAATCTTCAGAGCAGTATCGCTCTGCCGGGGATCAAAATTGATGATCTGCCTGCAGAAACTTTAGTGTAAATATTGCATTATATAAATGTTCCTGAGGAGCCATATTCCCCCTTCTTTGTTTTTTTTTGATAACATGCACATCTCTTACTATGAACATGAAGGCACCATAAAAGTAAGACAATACATGTAATAAAGCAAGAAACTCACACCGAGCAAAAATAAGCAAGGTAATACATGTAACCATTAGCACACGAGAGAAAGTATAGTGATTTAGAATGATACACCATCAATTGCCTAAATACTGTAGCATCACCCAGAGTCTGCAATAGATGGCGAGCCCTGTGTCACAGTGAAGACCTGGAGAACCTTCCCGGACAAGGCTTCCAAGGGTACCTCGAAAGGGGATCCAGCTTTTAGAAGGCCAGATCGGCAAGCCAAAGTGACTTGAGTACATTTTCAGCGCAGAAACACCTGGGTCTGCTGGCATACGTCCGACCAGCGAGGGCCAGGGCTTGGCCAGAGCCAATGCCTTAACTGGAAGGGTTTTCCTAACATATCCTACAGACAAATCTCTATCAATGGCAGTTGGGAAAGTTTCTTAAAAGTATACAGTTCTTGCAGATAACCACAAAACGGTATGTGAAAGTTCGTAAAGCAGCCGGCTTTGTCATTTATCTCTAGCCAAGTAGACAATGGTACCATGAACAAATTGCAAACAATGAAAAGAATGCATATGGGTAACATCAAGGATAATGCCTGTTATAAAAGGTCAGTGAATTCATGCTATGACTAACAACATAATCAGAATCGTTAATACAGCAACAGTAACTGTTCTAAAAAACTGAGATTATATTTTTCCACACATCTATGCATATATGACAATAAAGCAAAATAAAAGCAAGAAAGCAAGCACTAAACAGCTTACAACCAATAATATCCATAACTCATAATTGTTACTCATTTTTCTGTGCTACCTATGGAAGATTAAAAAGCAAAGTGTTATGAATAATTATCTCAAGTGACCAATGACATTTATGCCCATAGAATTATCAACAGAAATTAAGGATCTAATAAACTGCATCTTCACATATTTTAACAAAACTCAGTATCATATATTCTTAAATAGTTGCTTACCAACTCTCCATCATAATTGCTTTGGTCGGTTCCATCTTATCTCTATAAGAAAAGAACTGTATCCTTCAATTTAAATGAGCATATTTCAACAGAACTTAACGTCACTCAAACTTAACATCACTTAAACATAACAGAAAGCAAACCTAATAGAGGTTAAATATAACCTCACTGAAACTGAATATAACTTAAACTGAACTGAACATAAAATTAACAGCATTTAACAAAACTAAAGTCAGAATTGAGTGTTCCTTTAAAAGTTCCAGAGACAACAGAATTTAACTCATCTTGACTCCATCGTTACAAGAAAGCTACTGAAAATTTGTCATACAACAGGTAAACATCAATGAACAATATGCAAGCAAACAACTGATTCGTAAACGAAATAGCAGCAACAGGGATTTACTGGAGAGATTATAAAGGTGTGGCAAACACGTTATGATTTTACATAATTTAGTTGTGACAATAGCTCATGGTAACTGCAAACATTATTGAAAATATCCGTTCACAGTCAGGACTTTTCTAGTATAAGCACAATTTTGCATGATTTTCCAAATTGCAACTGTACTCCAAAAATGACAAAATTGTATGCCTTGGCAAATTACATTTAAAACCTGGTCTGTCCACAAATGGTGAGACTGCCTTTCGTGAATGTCAGCACAATAGATTTGACCTTGGACTATTAAAGCTAACAGGATATAAGTATTTAAGGATAAAACATCAAGGACCTAGTTATATAATATTGCCATGAGTTTTGCACATGTAACTCTGTTAGGTCAGTGGGTGTATAAGACTGACATGCATATAGAAAGAGCTACAGTCATGGTAACTGTTTTGATATCAAGCTCAATTCCAGTTCATAAGTGGCAAGGAAGAATAACTACACTGGAATCACTAAATAGCTCTATCTTTGTGAAATGCTGTCACATGTTTCTTCATGGGGAAGGAATCACAATAAAATTACCTTACTGAATCTGTGGGGTAAGAAACAAGTGAACAGGTAAAGCTAGCACAATTCTGCCTACTCTCACAGTGGAAAGTCGTGAGCTAATTATATATAAACTTTGAAGAGCTTCTGCAGATAACGGTAACAAGGAAGGGAGCAAAGAAATGCCATAATTGACAAGTGGTTAAGCTTCCAGGGGCCTCACTTATCTAAGTGCTCCCAGTAACTCCCCAAAATCATGCAGTGCTTTGACATCCAGGCTTTAAAGTTAATTCCTGTGGTTCGCATATTGTCCCATTAGTATACATTTTAAACATTTCCATGGACAGATCTACAGCATTTTTCCAAGAGGCCACAATTGGGTTTGCAAATATTTTTCCAGGTATACAAGGTTCTAATTTTCATGGTAACAGCTGACATCATTATAATTGAGCAAAGAATCCGTACTAATTCAGTCCAATCAGACCTCCAAATCAAAATTCTTGAATAGGTAGCACACATCCCACACGAAAAGTCCCAGCAAGCATGGAAAACAGCAGCACCTCTGTGAAGAATCCAGACTCTGGCAAGCAGTGCTAAAGCAATGTATCACATAATGGCACCTGCACGCAGAAACACGCCACATTCACACAGAGATAACTCTGAATCTCTCCAATAAATAGACCTGTCAAAATCCACAGCTCACTGAAAATACAAAGTTAGTTTAAACAGAGAACAGGTTAATGATGTCGTAGCATTAGCATTCCTTGTAAGGCATAAATCTGTCATCTGGTCATAATTTATGGTTCCCGAGTCAGGATAGCTAATAAGGGCCAGTTGCGTCTGGGCAACTGGGGGCTGGCAGGGCCAGTTCAGGTGGGGGGGGCCTAGATAGCTAATAAGGGCCAGTTGCGTCTGGGCAACTGGGGGCTGGCAGGGCCGGTTCGGGTGGGGGGGGGCCTAGATTGGTGGGAGGACCCGGAGGGTTCAGGGGGGGGCCGAGGGGGCCGAGGTAGTGAAGCAGTGGCCGGACCATACAGTCAGTTGGAATGCTGCAAACTGCCTCTAGATGGGCGGGTCCCGGCCCCACTGCTAGGTGCGCGGCAGCGGCATCGGGAGCGGTGGGAGCAGTGGCAGGGCCTGGGGCTGGGGGTGAGTCGGACCCGCAGCTGTGGCTCGTTGCGCTCCGCTCGGCCCTGCTCCACCCAAGCCCATCCCAACCCGGTCTGGCTAGGCTAGGGGGCCAGGGGGCCTAGAGAGGCAGGGGGAACCGGAGGGTTCGGGGGGGGCCGAGAGGGGTCAAGGGGGCAGCCGCTAGCGAAGCAGTGGCTGGGGGGGCTGACATCGGGGGAACAGCCGGCAAAGGAGCCACTGCGGCAGGGGTGGCAGCGGAGAAGCTGTTTGCGAGGGAGAGGCCACGGCCGGAGAAGCGCACTGCAAGGCAGCCGCCGTGGGGGGGCCGAGGCGAGCACCGTGCTCCGAGGGAGGGGGCTTACTCTGGGAGGGGAGCGCCGTGCTCCAAGGGGGGCATTACCAGTGCCTGCAACATCACGCGTGTTCTGAGTTTGTTACTCCAAGTTGAAGATCGATCCGTTCCCTGGATCCAGTCCTTGGATCCGTGCCCAGGTTCATTACCGGTAGCTGTTCCAGCAGTCCCTGGCACAGCTATGGACAGGGCTTTTAGTATTAAAGCGTCTCTCATTTAGGAAACAGTTACAGGGTTCTCTAACTCGTAATAAAAGTCCCTCCAATGTGGAGAATGTTTTGCAATATCCCTAAGGTGGACTGATGCTACCGGGACACCCCCCGGGGTCTGGGATACTCACAGTCCTGTGGTTCTTTGTCCAGCAAATACCACTGACCTAACCCCATAGGCTGTGCTGGCATTTTGCCCCCCATCGGATTGTAGTTCGCAAATAAAGTTGTCTGCTGTTGTAGCATGGCCTGGGCTCTGCTTTCTGCTTGCAGCATACGGTCCAGGGTGGTGCCGCTTTTCCTGCCCTTGCCTGGATTCAGCTGGGCTCGCGACCTCCTGAGTTCTCAGTGCACAGAAGCAGTTTGACAATTTTCACAACAGGCAGCTTCGTTAAGGTAGCAGCGAAGGCAAGAGGACGAAAGAATTGGACTTCTCTAACTATATTCCAAGTTTGTCTCTGCCGACGAGGCAGGGCGAACAAAGCTTGAAGGGAAGTTAGCAGAGAGACCCCTACCCGCTCTGTCTCTGCTGCTTTAAAGGGTAGGGATAACAGAGTGTAACCAATCAGAGTATACAGATACGTGAGAGAAAACCAATGAAACATCTCAGAGGAGGAACAAATTTAAACTGGCTAATCACATTATAGTTAGCGGGAATTTCAAACCAAGCTAACCTGTTTACAAAGCTTAAGGTTCTATGACGGAGGAGAAAGCATAAAGTAAACGCATGTAGCT
>JACAXG010000357.1:4613-19960 GCA_018881555.1 Amblyornis subalaris
AAGGGCTGCGGATCCATCCCATTCCCAAAGTCCTGGAGATCCAAGTAAAGGTGTCCGTGGGCCTTTTCCATCGCCTTTTCCACCTCCTGGAATTTGGTGGGGTTGGAATTCAGTGTTCCCACCATGGGCTGCTTCTCTGSAGATGGATCAGGAGCATTCCAGGGATAATTTTCCCAACATCAATCCCAAATCCTTCCRTGTTTTATCCATGGTAACTCCTCCACCTTTGGAAGGGCTGTGGATCCATCCCATTCCCAGAGTGGTTTCCCAGCCCAGACCTGGAATTCTGGTGGCCGGTGGAGGCCGTGTCCGAGCAGGAGAATCCCAAACTTCCAGCCCATGGAATTCTTCCCGCAGCCTCTTTCCCTCTGCTTTTCCCGCCCTGCTCTGGTCAGCAATTCCAGAGCCTGAAATTCCCCCAAATTCAATTTTTCCAACCTTTTTTGGCTCCTCTGGAGCTTTCCATGTTCTTCCCGAGGCTGTCCTGGTGCCAGAGGTCTCCCGGAATTCCCACATTTATCCCCTGGTGGAATTTCATCCCATAGGATTTGTCCTTCCCCGATCCCAGCTCCCGGCTCTGATCCCAAAATCCGCTTCCGGAGCTGCAGCTCTTCCATGGCCTCTCCAGATCCAAGGAAAAAGGTGGCTGGGAATGCAGCCTGCTATCCCAGCTCGCTCCAAGCCCTTCCCAACCCAGCCTTGGACACTTCCAGGGATTGGGAAGCCTCTGGGAAGCCTGTGCCAGGGATTATTCCCGGGATTTACCTGCCGTTCCCGGAGGGATTTCAATCCGTGCGGATGCGGCACTGGGGGACGCGGAATCCTTGGATGTGCCGGGGAAAAGGTTGGATTTGGTGAGATCCAAGGGTTTTTCCAACTGGAATAATTCCATGATTCTCTTCCCGGGTTCAAATGGATCAGGGCACTGAGTGGTTTGTCCATGTCCATAATCCATATCCATGTCCATATCCATATCCAATCCATATCCAATCCATATCCATATCCATGTCCATATCCATGTCCATATCCAAATCCAATCCATATCCATATCCAATCCATATCCATATCCATGTCCATATCCATGTCCATATCCAATCCATATCCATATCCAATCCATATCCAATCCATATCCAAATCCAATCCATATCCAATCCATATCCAATCCATATCCATATCCATATCCATATCCATATCCATATCCATATCCAATCCATATCCAATCCATATCCATGTCCATATCCATATCCAATCCATATCCATATCCAATCCATATCCAATCCATATCCATATCCATAATCCATATCCAATCCATATCCATATCCAATCCATATCCAATCCATATCCATATCTAATCCATATCCAATCCATATCCATATCCAATCCATATCCAATCCATATCCATAATCCATATCCATAATCCATATCCATAATCCATATCCATAATCCATATCCAATCCATATCCAATCCATATCCAATCCATATCCAATCCATATCCATATCCAATCCATATCCATGCGGGGTCAGCTGGGCCCTTCCCAAGGCCACATTCCGGCTCCTTCCAAGGCCACATTCCAGGCCCTTCTCGATCCGTTGGCAGCGGCGGAAACCTCTGCTCTTCCTGGTTTCCTCCTGGAAAATCCCGTGGTTTTTCCTTGGTTTTTTATCCCTTTTCCAACTATTTCCCTCCTACTTTTATTTTCCTGGCTCATCCAGTGGCTGCCCCTGGATCCCTGGAAGTGTCCAAGGCCGGGTTGGATGGGGCTTGGAACAACCTGGGATAGCGACAATTCCATGGAATTGGATGGGCTTTAAAATCCCTTCTATCCCAAAGCATTCCCGGATTCTGCGATTTCCCAGGAGCCRATTCCTGGAATTGTCTGGGAATTGTCTGAGATTTACCAGGAGATGCCYGTGCCCATCCCAGCTCCCGGAGCAAGGAAAGCTCTGATTTCTGGGAAAATCAGAGGAATTGCAATCCTGGGAAGGAAATCCCACCCGAATTCCCGCTTTGCTGCCCCTGGAATTTGGGATCTGGGAAGGTTTGCTGGGATCTCGGCAGATCCCGAAAATGGGGATGGAGGAAGAGAACAGGGAAGGGCAGTGGATCCRTGGGAATCTGGGATTGGGCCAGAGCCGCGGGAGGGATTGGGAAGTGGAAGGGAGTTCCCGGRGTGCTGTGGGATTTGGGAAGAGCACGGACAAGGCAGGAGAGAGCGGCGCATTCCAGGCGGGATCGGCGTGTCCATCCCCTGGGATCAGCTCYGGGAATCTCTTCCCAGCTTCACCCTGGATTTTACACGGGATCGGGGGCTGCTTTTCCTAAAAAAAGGGGAAAAGGGATGGAAAATTCCCTTCAGAGCCATCCAGGGCTGGAATTCCCAGTACATGGAGCGGGTGGAGCAGGTCTGGAGGAGCCTATGGATCACTGGGAATATTCAACTGGAGAAGGGAAGGATCCAGGGAGAGCTTGGAGCTGCTTCCAGAGGCTCAAGGAGCTCCGGGAGAGCTGGAGAGGGACTGGGAACAAGGAACGGAGGGACAGGAGCCAGGGAATGGCTTCCCACTGGGAAAGGGGAGATCGGGCTGGGATCTGGGGCAGGAATTCCCGGCTGGGAGGGTGGGGAGGGATGGGATGGAATTCCCAGGGAAGCTGCGGCTGCCCCTGGATCCCTGGGAGCRCCCAAGTCCAGGTTGGATGAGGCTTGGAGCAGCCTGGGATAGCAGGAGTTGTCCTTGCCCATGGAATGGGATGGGATTTRATATCCCGAAGGCGTTTGGAGAAGAATCCCAAATTCCCACCCTGCTCTCGCCCGTCCGCATTCTCCCTTCCCCGAATCCCGGGAATATCAATCCCGAGGCGCGCCGGGAGCCGGGATGACGATCCCGACCGCACCCTCGGGACGTTCGATCCACAATTCCGCCCCATCCCGCGGTTTCTCCCGGTTTTCCCGCAGCACGAGGAGGCGGCGGGGCTGAACCGGAGCCTGGCGCAGAGGGTGCGGGAGCTGGAGCAGCATTCCCGGGAATCCAGCACGCTCCAGCACATCCAGGCCACGCTGCTCTACGACATCCAAGCCCAGATCAACAACATCTCCGCCCTGGCCGACTGGGCCTGGAGAAATCCCAGCTGCCTCCATCCCGCGGATCTCCGCATCCAGGAGGAGATGAGGCATCCAGGTGACGGGAACGGCGGATCCCCACGGAGGGTTTTGTTCCGGAGGGGTTTCCGCGGATTTGTGGGTGTGGGCGAAGAGGGGAGCGGCTCGGGATCCTGCTGGGAATCCCACCCGGAATCCAGGGAATGTTTTCTGTCGCAAACGCCGCGAAAATCCACGGGATTTGGGGGTTTTCCCGTAAAAAATTGGCTTTTCCKCTTCAAAAATCCACAATTTCCTGTTATTTCTGGTTTTGGAATGAATGAATTTCCGTATTTTTTGCCGTGTTTTTTGGTTGTTTTCCCTGGAAGAATTTGGGCTTTTCCTTCCAAAATTCACAGCCGAAAATTAGGAATTTTCGTGAAATTTTCCACTTCCAAACCCAACAATTTCCTGTTATTTCTCCTTTTGGAGTGAATTCATTTCTGTATTTTTTGCCATGTTTTTTGGTTGTTTTCCCTGGAATAATTTGGGCTTTTCCTTCCAAAATTCACAGCAAAAAAATCAGGGATTTTTGTGACATTTTCCACTTCCAAACCCAACAGTTTCCTGTTATTTCTCCTTTTAGGAATGAATTCATTTTCATATTTTTTGCCATGTTTTTTGGTTGTTTTCCCTGGAAGAATTTGGGCTTTTCCTTCCAAAATTCATGACCAAAAATCAGGGATTTTGGTGAAATTTTCCACTTCCAAACCCAACGGTTTCCTGTTATTTCTCCTTTTTGGAATGAATTCATTTCCATATTTTTTGCCATGTTTTTTGGTTGTTTTCCCTTGGAATAATTCGGGCTTCTCCTTCCAAAATTCACAGCAAAAAATCAGGGATTTTGGTGAAATTTGACTGTTTTCCCTGGAATAATTTGGGGTTTTCCTTGGAATAATTTGGGGTTTTCCTTCCAAAATTCACAGCCAAAAAATCAGGGATTTTGGGGAAATTTTCCACTTCCAAACCCAAAAATTTCCTGTTATTTCTCCTTTTTGGAGTGAATTCGTTTCCATATTTTTTTGTCAGTTTTAGGTTGTTTTCCCTGGAATAATTTGGGCTTTTCCTTCCAAAATTCACAGCAAAAAATCAAGGATTTGGGTGAAATTTGACTGTTTTCCCTGGAATAATTTGGGGTTTCCCTTGGAATAATTTGGGCTTTTCCTTCCAAAATTCACAGCCAAAAAAATCAGGGATTTAGTGAAATTTTCCACTTCCAAAGCCAACAATTTCCTGTTATTTCTCCTTTTTGGAATGAAGGAATTCCCATATTTTTTGCCGTGTCTTTTGTTGTTTTCCCTGGAATAATTTGGGCTTTTCCTTCCAAAGTTCACAGCCGAAAATCAGGGATTTTGGTGAAATTTTCCACTTCCAAAGCCAACAATTTCCTGTTATTTCTATTTTGGAATGAATTCATTTCCGTATTTTTTGCCGTGGTTCTGGCTGTTTTCCCTGGAATAATTTGGGCTTTTCCTTCCAAAATTCACAGCCAAAAATCAGGGATGTTGGTGAAATTTTCCGCTTCGAAACCCAACAATTTCCTATCATTTCTCCTTTTTGGAATGAATTTATTTCCGTAGTTTTTTTGGCCAGTTTTAGGTTGTTTTCCTTGGAATAATTTGGAGTTTCCCTTGGAATAATTTGGGCTTTTCCTTCCAAAATTCACAGCAAAAAAATCAGGGATTTTTGTGACATTTTCCACTTCCAAACCCAACAATTTCCTGCTATTTCTCCTTTTGGAATGAATTTATTTCCGTATTTTTTGCCATGTTTTTTGGCTGTCTTCCCTGAAATAATTTGGCCTTTTCCTTCCAAAATTCACAGCCTAAAATCAGGGATTTTGGGGAAATTTTCTACTTCCAAACCCAACGATTTCCTGTTATTTTTCCTTTTGGAATGAATTCATTTCCGTATTTTTTGCCAGTTTTTGGCTGTTTTCCCTGGAATAATTTAGGGCTTTCCCTGGAATAATTTGGGCTTTTCCTTCCAAAATTCACAGGCAAAAATCAGGGATTTGGTGCAACTTTTCCACTTCCAAACCCAACTTTTCCTCGGACACTCCCAGGGATCCAGGGGTGGCTGCAGCTTCTCTGGGAATTCCAGCCCAGCCCCGGGAATTCCTTCCCAATATCCCAGCCCGATCTCCCCTTTTCCAGTGGGAAGCCATTCCCTGGGTCCTGTCCCTCCATTCCTCATCCCAAATCCCTCTCCAGCTCTCCCGGAGCCCCTTGAGCCTCTGGAAGCAGCTCTGGAAAATCACCCAGACCTGGACCCTCTTTACCAAAATTTCCCATTTATTCCCCGAATTTCCCAATCCAGTGGGAATTGTAGGAAAAGCCTTTCCCTCCTGGGGCCCGGGCTGTGACCTCGGCTCTTCCCATTCCCGTTCCCATTCCCAGAGATGAAACACTCCAGGAATTGTCCCATCGACTGYGCTTCCGTCTATTCCAACGGGCTCCGGAGATCCGGGATCTACAGCATCCTGCCCTCCGTCCACGGAATTCCCATCGAGGTCCTGTGCGACATGGACACGGAAGGTCTGGGAAAAAGGATCCTMCGGCTTCTCCCGGAGGAGCTTTGGGTGGGATTTGTCCCGTGGGAGAGCCGTGTCCTGGTTATTCCAAGGTTTTTCCCGCAAGGTGTGGTCGGAAATGGTGACATTCCCAAGGCTGGAGMGCCAGGAGTGTTTGGATGATGCTCCCAGGGACAGGGTGGGAATTTTGGGATGTCTGGGCAGGGAATGAGTTGGATCAATGGTGCTGGTGGCTCCRTTCCAGCTGGGATATTCCATGATTTTAGGTCTGAGCAGACGTAGGGAGTCAGGGAATGGTTTGGGTGGGAAAGGACCCCAAATCCCATCCCATTCCAATCCTGGCACCTCCCACGATCCCAGGTGGCTCCAGCCTTTCCTTGGACACTCCCAGGGATCCAGGGGCAGCGGCAGCTTCCCTGGGAATTCCATCCCATCCCTCCCCGCCCTCCCAGCCGGGAATTCCTGGCCCAGATCCCAGCCCGATCTCCCCTTTCCCAGTGGGAAGCCATTCCCTGGCTCCTGTCCCTCCATTCCTTGTTCCCAGTCCCTCTCCAGCTCTCCCGGAGCCCCTTGAGCCTCTGGAAGTGGCTCCGAGTTTTCCCTGGATCCTTCCCTTCTCCAGTTGGACATTCCCAGCTCTCCCAGCCTTTGGAGCAGCTCTGATTCCCACATTTCGGGAAGGAGAATCCCGGAGGAGCAGCTGCTCCCTGGGGGCGTCTGGAGCATCTCTGGGAACTTGAACTCTTTGTGGGGCCATTCCCATTCCCATTCCCATTCCCATTCCCATTCCCATTCCCATTCACATTCACATTCACATTCCCATTCCCAGTGCTGAGCAGGAGGGAGGTGGATCCCTATCCACACATTCCATTCCCTGGGAAGGGCTCCAGCCGCCCCACAAGCAATGGGAATTTCGGGATGCACGGAATTCACCTGGAATTCAGCCTCTGTTGCATCCCTGGAATTATTCCCGTGACCATCCGAACATTCCCGGACACCGGAGAGGGACAGGATGTGGAGACAGCTCATGGAAAAATGGCCCCGATCCCGCATCTCCGTCCTGGTTAAAATCTTGGAATGAAGGGATCCGGACAGATGGGAGAGCAGATGGAGCCAGGGAGAGAATTCTGGGAGAGCTCCTGTTCCGCGGGAACAGGACATAAAATCCAGGATCTCCTGTTTGTTCCAGGCCCAAAACATTCCCTTCCCAAAAATGTAGCTTCCTCTCCTTTGGAATCAACTGAAAATCCGGGATAATCCACARGGAATCATCCCCAGGAACCACGGGATGGGTGGGATCGCTTTTCCATGAGTTGTGGCACGGCAAGGAGAYRCTYTATGGAATCTTGGAATGGTTTGGATGGGAAGGGACCTCAAATCCCATCCCATTCCAATAGGGACAATTCCCACKATCCCAGGGKGCTCCAGCCTTTCCTTGGACACTCCCAGGGATCCAGGGGCGGCCGTGGATTCTCTGGGAATTCCAGCCCAGCCCCTCCCCACCCTCCCAGCTGGGAATTCCTGCCCAAGATCCCATCTAAATCCCTATTTTCCCAGTRGGAAGCCATTCCCTGGCTCCTGTCCCTCCATKCCTYGTTCCCAGTCCCTCTCCAGCTCTCCCGGAGCYCCTKGAGCCTCTGGAAGCAGCTCCGAGCTCTCCCTGGATCCTTCCCTTCTCCAGGGAYCCTCATGGATCCCATTCRGGAAGGGCCCTTAAATCCCATCCCRTTCCAACCCCTCCCACCATCCCAGCTCGCTCCAAGCCCATCCAACCTCGGCCACTTCCAGGGCTGGGAATTCCCCACCTTTTCCCAYGGATCCTCCCCTAGGGGATCCATCCGGAACCCCCTGGATTCCCCCTGGATCCTCCCGTTCCCTGTCCTCTCCCGGCAGGCGGGGGCTGGACRGTCATCCAGAGGCGCCAGGACGGATCCGTGGATTTCAACCGGAGCTGGAGCGAGTACAAGGAAGGATTTGGGGATCTGAACGGGGAATTCTGGCTCGGGAACGAGAACATCCACAGGATAACGAGCCAGGGGGATTATTCCCTACGGATCGACCTGGAAGATTGGAATAACAAGCACAAGCATGCCTTCTACCAGGTCTTCAGGTAAAACCCGGGATCGTTCCCGGTTTTTCCAACCTTGGGAGACGCCCGGGCCGTGGGAATTCCGGCTGGGAAGGTTTCCGGACCGAGCCCGCTCTCTCCTGTCCTTCCCGCCGGGATTTGATCCCGGATTTGAGGGTTGGATGGGATGTGGGGGATGTGCGGCGTCGTCCGGCCAAGGCCGAATTCCAAACCCTCGGGAGAAGGGAGGTGTAGGATCCCATGGAGAATCCCTGGCTGCTCCCATGATGGAGCTTTTWGTCCAAACCAGGATTTTGAGGATTTTGTGCCGGGAAAGGACTCCCAAATTCCCTCRGTTTGGAATCCTTTGGAATCTCCAGCCTTTCCCCTCTTCCCGTGTTTTATTTTTCCAACCACATCAGCCACATCCYGGATTGATCCGGAGTGTCCCAGAGGATCCTCTTCCCTGTTTCTCCTGGAAAAGCTYGTGGCCAGCTGGAGTCATCCCGCGTGGGATGTCCACGGGATAATTGCAGCCTGAGGGATTTGGGTATCCCAAAATCCTGGAATGGTTTGGGTGGGAAGGGACCTGAAATCCCATCCCGATCCAACCCTGGCACCTCCCACGATCCCAGGTGGCTCCAGCCTTTCTTTGGACACTCCCAGGGATCCAGGGGTGGCCATGGATTCTCTGGGAATTCCATCCCATCCCTCCCCAYCCTCCCAGCCGGGAATTCCTGCCCCAGATYCCAGCCCGATCTCCCCTTTCCCAGTGGGAAGCCATTCCCTGGCTCCTGTSCCTCCATTCCTTGTTCCCAGTCCCTCTYCAGCTCTCCCGGAGCCCCTGGAGCCTCTGGAAGCAGCTCCGAGCTCTCTCTGGAGCTCAAGGTTTTCCTTGGAGCTACATCCCACGGGATTTGTGTGCTGGGAATCCCAGCCCGGAGCCATCCCAGCAGCTCCAGAGGATCCCGGAATGGTTTGGGTGGGAAGGAACCTCCAAGCTCATCCCATTCCATGCCCCAGGAGAAATACGGGATAGCGGGAGGCGCTGGGGTTGGAATGGGATGGAATTTGAATTCCCTTCCCACCCAAACCATTCCRTAATYCCACGATTCCACTCCTTAGCTCCGCGCCCGGGAGGAGCCGCACTCTCCTCACGCTCATCCCAAAATTCCCAAATCCCCCACCAGCGCGGGAAAAAACCCCATCCTCGCCTCTTTGCGGTGCCAAATCCCATCGGGATCATCTCCGCGCGCCGGGAACGCCTCCTCCCGACCGGGAGAAAGCCGTTCCCGTGAAATATTCCGTGCTTTTCCCGGCAGCATCGAGGACGAGGAGAACTTTTACCGCCTCCACGTGGACGGATTCAGCGGGACCGTGGGAGATTCCTTCGCCTGGTACCACGACAAGCGCGGCTTCAGCACTCCGGATTCCGGGAATGTTTGCGCCGAGATTTCCCACGGAGGCTGGTGGTACCACCAGTGCTTCTTCTCCAACCTCAACGGCRTCTACTACAAGGTAAAAGCGGGATTCGGGAATGCCGGAGGGAATTTTTTGGTCCCCGAGGTGAGAGGGATGAAGGTGGAGGCGGTGGAATCGCGGGAATTGCGGAATTGTGGGAATCGAGCGTTCCCGGCGCTTCCGAAGTCGCCGTTGATCCACGTCCCGCCCCCCCGGGAATGGGGATTCCAGCAAAACTCTTTCCAGGCGGGAATTGTTCCCGAAATCCGACTCGGCCTGCCCCGGCACAGCTGGAGGCTGTTCCCTCTCATCCCGTCCCTCGTTCCCCGGGAGCAGATCCCGATTCCCGCCTGGCTTGACCAACTTTTCCGGAGCGGGAATAAAGCGACCGCCGGGCAGCGGAGCGATCCGGCTTTTCCAGAGACCTCCCTGCTCGCTGGGGCTTGGAATGCCATGGAAACCTCCGGAACGGGCGATGGGGCCGCCTGGGATTCCAATGGCGCTCCAGAGGGATCGCTGGAAAAATTCCCAGCTTTCCGGGCTGTTTTCCCACGTTATCCTTAAGCTTTTCCTTCCCGAGTTTCGGAGCGGTCCGTTCTCCGACATTCCCATCGGGATGACGCTTCCGTGCGGTTCCCMATCCCGAGTTTTCCCCTCTCTCCGCTTCCCAGGGCGGTCGCTATTCCATTAAGAACCGGAAGATGCTGGGTCCGGACGGGATCGTGTGGTATTCCTGGAAGGACACGGATTACTATTCCCTCCGGAAGGTGGTCATGATGATCCGGCCGCGCGCGTTCCGGCCCCACCTCTCCCCGTGAAGGATCCCGGGATATTCCGCGCCTCCTGCCACGGGAACCGTCGGATGCCGGAGGGACCGAAGCGCCGCCGTCGGATTTCGTGGGAATCGATCCGAGTCCTGCCACGTGGCAGCTCTCCTGGGAATGTGGAGGGGATTCCCGGGAAGGGCTCGGTGTTCCGGCAGGATTGGGCGTTCCCGAGGCTAAATCCGGTGCTCCGGATGGTGGGAATCGGCTCCAGGCTGATCCGTGTGGAGTTCCCTGGCCGCGAACCCGATGGAATTTCCCAAGGTGGGAGTTTTCCACGCGGGATTTGTTGGAGCGGCTTTTATTCCATAAGGTTTGCATCCCGTTCCCAAAGATCCCAAAGATCCCAAAGRTCCGCCACCGCGAGGATGCGYGGAATCGCCCCTGAGGAAAGCCGGGAGATCCAACGCGCATTCCCAGGGATGGAATCCCGGGAAAACGAGGCTGGAGAGCTGAGCGATCCCCGCCTTTTCCAGCAGGGATCGTGTTCCACGCCCGGATATCAACCACCGGGAAGAGCAATATTCCAAAGGAGCAGATTCCAGAGCGGAAAAATCCGGGAAGTTTTCCGTTTCTCCTTCCGTTTTCACCTTCCCGCCCTTTCCCCGGCAGAGAACTCCGGATGGATTTTTCCATCCCTCCTGCAAGGGATCGGGAACGATCCGACGGGATTCGAAATCCATGGTTTTTACTGCCTTACTCGGGATAATTGCGATTGATTGAATTAATTGGAATAATTGATTTGGATATTCCATCGCTCGTTCCAGCTGGTGATGCTCCTTTTTCCTCGGCTTTGCCTTTTCCCGGGAATCCGGACCGGAGGCCGGGACTGGGATCCACCCTTCCTGTGTTTGGTGTTGGATAATTAATTTAATTTAATTTAATTTAATTTAATTTAATTTAATTTAATTTAATTTAATGAMGATTGAATCCAATGCCCTTTTTCCCTGTTCCGTGTTTTCCGAGGAGGGAAAGTCGGATTTATCCCATCCGACCGCTCCCTTCCTGCTCGGTGCTCTCCCTCTGGATTCTTCTAGGCTATCCCGAACTCTGTTTTCCTTGGAATGTCGTTTTTTATGGGCAAATCCATGGAGAAGTTGCCTTCCAAGCATCCCACAAATTAAGAATTCCAAGAGAATAAACAGACATTTTTTGGCTTTTGGTTTTCCTTGGAAGTTTTCCAAGGGCGCGGGGTATTCCCAAGGGTATTCCCGAGACCCCCCTGGATGCATCTTGGAGCTGATRTTCCCGTTGGAACCCGGGCCAGAATTCCATGATTCTCCTGGATAATCAATCCCATGCAAAGGGATTCGTTAATCCCTTAATGAGCAGCAGCTCCAGGAATGGATGATCCCGATATCCATAGGAATCCTCTGATTCCCACGTCATTAAACTCGGCCATTCCCAAGCCTTGGGAATCACACACGGCTGCTCCGGAATTCGTTTTCCCGTCCTTCCTTTTCCCACAATTCCATGGCGCGTGCAAATTCCTCCCTTTTATCCTCTGGCACTGAATCTTGGATTGGGGAAGGGAAGSRTCCAGGGAGAGCTCGGAGCCACTYCCAGAGGCTCSAGGGGCTCCGGGAGAGCTGGAGAGGGACTGGGAACAAGGAATGGAGGSACAGGAGCCAGGGAATGGCTTCCCACTGGGAAAGGGGAGATCGGGCTGGGATCTTGGGAAGGAATTCCTGGGGCTGGGCTGGAATTCCCAGAGAAGCTGCGGCTGCCCCTGGATCCCTGGAATGTTCCAAGGCCAGGTTGGAGCCCCCTGGGATCGTGGGAGGCATCAGTGGGAGAAAGATTCCCGAAATCCTTGTTTCTCGGGATTCAGGCCGTGGAGCAGGATGATCATGGAATCACGGAGAGGTTTGGGTGGGAAGGGCCCTCCAAGCTCATCCCATTCCATGGGCAGGGACACCTCCCACTATCCCAGGCTGTTCAGGATCTGTGGATCCACATCCTGCTTTTCCTGGTCCCTTCCCGTCCCACCTGGACACCACGGGAATCCCTCTGGTATCCATAGGGAGCCCTGAACCCCTTCCCTGGATTTGACCCCACACCAGCGGGAATCACCCATCCCCAAAGATTCCCGGGACCGGGAGGAGCCTCCTTATCCCAAACCGGAGAGGACGGGATCGGGAATGACCAGCAGGAACGGACGCTTGGCACCTTTGGGAATGCTGCTCCCAAATTTTGGTGCCGTTTTCCGGGAGAGGAATGCTCCCATCGCTCCCTCCTCGGAGCTCYGGGAATTCCTGGCATCTCCTACCTCTCGGCCCCCGAGGAACGGATCCTTTTTGCCTATTCCATGGATGYGCTGATGGATCATCCGGCTCCTCCTCTCGGATGGAATTGGGATCCAGCTCTTCTCTCCGGTTCCAGGATGGGAAAACTTCCCGGAATGAGCCCAAATCTCCCAATCCCACCATTTTCTGGAGGAAGGGAGGGAAAACTAAACCAACCTCCCACCCTCATTCCCTCCCTCCCATCTTTTTCCCACCCTCATCCCGGAAAAAACCACCCGGGAAGCTCCGCCGGGATCGTGGAAACGGAAAGAAAGGCCAAGGCAGTTTTATTTACAACGATCGAGTACAAAAGAAGGGACAGCTCCCGATCCCATTCCCTCCCATTCCCGGGATTCTCCCGGGCCTCCGGGATCCGGGCGGGCGTCTCCCGGCACAGGGAAAGAGCCGCCGTTCCCTCCGGAGCTCCGGATCCGAGCTCGGATCTCATCCGGACGCGGCGGAGACCRAACCCTGCGTCCGCGTCCCGCTTGGAAGTCGAGGTCCCGCGGCGCCGGGATCGCTTCCGGATGGCAAATGGGAATGGAGGGGATTCCCACCCCCCAGGAAAATCCGGTTTTCCTTCTCCCGGCCGGCAAAGATCCCCCGGGAATCGCTCCCGAAAAGCATCTCCTGGGATTTTGGGGGGGTTTTTCCACCCTCCCTGGAGTCACCAGGAGGTGCCACCGCTGT
This sequence comes from Amblyornis subalaris, assembly GCA_018881555.1. Taxonomy (NCBI): domain Eukaryota; kingdom Metazoa; phylum Chordata; class Aves; order Passeriformes; family Ptilonorhynchidae; genus Amblyornis; species Amblyornis subalaris. The sequence continues at coordinate 17,613 of JACAXG010000357.1, forward strand.
TCCCGAGGGGCTTCCCGTGGATATTTTTCCCTGCTTTCCGCAGGGTTCCATCCCCACCTCCGGCTCTCCTCCTTTTTCCCGAGTTTTCCCCCATCCCTTCCCTCATGGTCTCCGCAGCCTCGTTCCGGTTTCTCCTCCCGCTCCATCTCCGGGAGCCGGCGCTTTTCCAGCCGGGAAAGGGGATTTCATCCAAGAATTCCCAGCGGGATGGTTTTTTTTTCGGGAGGTTCTTACAAAAAAGGTTCTTTGGGAATCACGGGGCTTTTCCGTGTCACCCTCGGGAAGGAAAAACCGAGGAAAGCCGGGAAAAACCTTTGGAGCGAGGGAACGTGGCTCCCTGACCGCCTCCGACGGGAGGATCCTTCTCCCCCTTCCCAAAACGCCGCCGGAAGGGCCGAAAAAACGCCGGATCCGGGAAGAGACCCCGAATCCAGGCGGGAACGAGGGAGGGAGGGACACCCGGGATCGGCCGGCAAACACTCCRGAGGCATTCCCGCCGGGATTCCCGCCCTTCCCGCCCGCCCGGCACCGCACGAAACTCACACACGACGCACATCATTCCCCACCGCTCCCTCCCCGCCCGCTCCGCCTTTCCCGGGATTTCCCGGGCAAAATCGCCTCCCGGGCCCCCTCCGGCGGATCCGGGCGGGCGGCCCGCAATCCCGCCCGAAATTCCCTGCCCTCCCCACCCTCCCCCGGGAACGCCGCCGCCGCTTCCGACGGCTCCGATCCCTCGGCTCGTCACGTCCACGCACGACGAAAGCAGAGCGACGTCCGGAGCCGTTCCCGCGCCGTTCCCGCCTGGAGCCGCGCGAGCCTCCGGCGCCTCCCCGGAGCTGCCAGTCCGAGCGGAGCCTCCCCTTTTACCTGGAGGCCTCTTCCTTGAGCTCCTTGTTTTTCCTCACCTCTTCCGCGTGTTTGTCCTGCGGGATCGGGAAGGGAAGGGGGAAGGAGGGGGGGAGACAGGCGTTAGGCGGATTCCGGGATTCCGGGATCCTCCGCGGGATGGGGGGGGGTCGAAGGTCCATCCCAAGGGATGGCACGGGAGCCTCCCCGGGAGCTGGGATTAGGTGGGATTTTCCGGCGTTATCCGGCGCGCTCCGCCCCGCCAAAGGCGTCGGGAGCCGGGCGGGCTCCGGATGGTTTGGAGGGAGCCGGAGGTGGTGGAAAAGGTGGGATTTTCCGGGCGGAGGTTGGGAATACATCTGATTTGGGAGAGAGAAGACGGCCGGAAGGGCGGGAATGGCTCCCGGCACGGAGCCGCGGGAAAGGGACCGYGGGAAGGTCCGCCGGCCCGGAGGCGGGAAAAGCACGAGGGGAGCATCTGGGATGTGGATGGGATGGAATTCCCAGGGGAGCTGCGGCTGCCCCATCCCTGGGAGTATCCAGGGAAAGGTTGGATGGGGCTTGGAGCAACCTGGGATAGTCCAAGGAAAGGTTGGATGGGGCTTGGAGCGACCTGAGATAGTCCAAGGAAAGGTTGGATGGGGCTTGGAGCGACCTGGGATAGTCCAGGAAAAGGCTGGATGGGGCTTGGAGCGACCTGGGATAGTCCAGGAAAAGGCTGGATGGGGCTTGGAGTGACCTGGGATAGTCCAAGGAAAGGTTGGATGGGGCTTGGAGCAGCCTGGGATAGTGGAAGGTGTCGGGGTTGGAATGGGATAATCCTTAAGGTCCCTTCCAACCCAACCATCCTGGGAATCTGGGATTCCATGATTCCCGGGCTTCCACGATTCCCGGGATTCCACATCCCATCCCGGTGGCGCGCGGGAAAAGGAAGAGCTCCGCTCCTCCACGGACCAGACSCGATCCCACCTCTCCCCCTCCTCCTTCCCTTCCCGAGCCCCATCCCACCTCGGAGCCTCATCCCGATCCCGCTTTTCCGGGCGCTCACCTTCTCCTGGAGGCGCTCCAGCATGGCGGCCAGGTGGGCTTCCCGGTTTTCCTTGTTGGATTCCATCTTGTGCGCCAGCTTTTCCTTGGCCGCCTTGATGAAGTTGTTGTTCTCCTCGATGGCCTTCTGGATCACTTCCCGCTCGTGTTCCCGCTTTTCCGCCAGGTGCTTCAGCAGCTCCGCCTCCTGGTACTGGGAATAGCGCCGGGAGAATCCTCGGATAAGGCGGCGCGTTCCCGGGAAGGAAGGGGCGGGGGGGGAGGGGTTTTCCCGGGAAAGACACGCACCTTCCGGCGCTCCTCGGCCGCTTCCAGCTTCTTCTGGATCTCCTCGAGGGAAGGGTCGCGGCGGCGCGGCAGGGAAGCGTTGAATTCCGGAATTCCGTCGAAGGAAGGAGGCTTCAGGATCACCTCGAAGGATTGGCCCGAGGTTCGCTTGTTGAGCTCGATCACTT
>JACAXG010000358.1:5158-177379 GCA_018881555.1 Amblyornis subalaris
AATAAATTACCTGTTATTTTAATTAAACAACAAGAGTTGTCCTTTATTCCTGACAGCTCTGTTGGGGGCTTGTCCGGGATCCACTTTTTTGGTTTCCCGATTCAGCGACTTAGATATTTTTGCTGCTTTTTTTCTTTTTGGGTGTTATTTTTTTGTCCCCCTGGATCTTTTCCAATACCTGTGGATTACTGCAGCTGAAAGGAGACCACCCACGGCAGAAGCCTTGGTAAGGCCAGACCCCTTATCTAAGGGTTTCAAGTTAGGGATTACCCTTTTTAGGGCTTTTCGTGGGTGAACTCCCAGAGGAGTCTGTCTGTGGGGGGTGTGTGTGTGTGTGAGGTTCGGCCAACCTCGGTGTGAGTGAGGGAGTGTGTGAGACAGACTCATCTGAGTGGAGACTCTCCGTGAGAGGTTGCTCCCTGGGGCGCATAGGGAGGCAATCGAGGGCGGCAAAATAGTCTCCGGGGAGGAAGGACCCTTCTGGGAGGGCACGCGCGAGCCCTGTGTGTGCGTGGATTTTGTGTCCCGAGCCTTGCCAATCCCGGGACGGTGGGCTGTTAAGAGTTGCCGCCATTTTAAGATTGCTGCGGCCGTTTTAAGGCATTCGGTACTTGGAGGGGAGTCGTCGAGGCCATCTAAAAGGGCTGAGGCCTCGGTAAAAGCATTGCCACCATTTTGAGACGGTGGCGGCCATTTTAAAGTATTCAGTCGGATGATATTTCATTTAAGCTGTTATTGGTTTTAATTTATATGTGTGATTGTCTTCTGGTAGGATTCTTTTTGTGGGCTAGATTTGCAGGTGCTTTTATTGTTTCTGTGGCTTATGATTACGTTGTTTTGTGGATTGCCTTAGTGGTTTGTTTTGTTTTCTTTTCAAGAATACATATTTGGTACTTTATTGTTTTATTTGTTCCCTTTGTTTTAATATTTCTGAGTTAAACCAGAAGTAATTTCTTGGTGGGCAGGGCCACCAATTTAATTTCTCAGTGGGCAGGGCCACCATTTAAATTTCTTGGTGGGCAGAGCCGCCATTTTTAAATCTTTTGGTGGGGAAGATCCACCATTTTAAATCTTCCCTTTGGGCAGGAACAGCCACCATTTTGAGTTCGTTTCCTTTGGGGCATCCATTTTGATTTACTGTTTACTTTCCCACAGTGCAGCCATTTTGTTTGTGGTTCCCACGGTGCAGCCATTTTGGGTTGTGGTTCCCACGGTGTGGCCATTTTGGTTTTGGTTCCCACGGTCGTCATTTTATGTAGTTTCATTTTGTAGCATACATTTTAATCTGGTTTCGACTTTTAAGATAATTGAAGAAAATAAGGGTCGTATTTATTTTAAACTTATTTATTTGGTTACTGGGTTTAAGTATCCCCAGTAATTTACACTTTGGTTGGTGAAATTTTCCGTTAAAGAAAACCCACAGAAACTTATTTGATTATTCATACACAGCTGTAAAAGATGGGTACCTGTAATATAAAGAAAAAAATTACATCAGAAAATACAACATCTTCCCAGACAGCCCCTTGGGGGAAATGTTAAAACAATGGGAAGGAAATCCTTTAACAAACAACAAAGATCAGTGTAAAATGATCACATACTGTATGTTTAAATGGCCTAGAAGAAAGATCAGAAGCGATGGGCTTCGTTGGCCCAAGCATGGGTCGACTGAACATTGGATGTGTAAAGCACTACATATTTATGTGCGATACAAAAAGAGTGCGCAATCTGAGGAATCAGTATATGCCGAAGTTTGGTTCAAATATTGGGCCAAAGAAATTGAGGAAGAGAAACCCAAACAAATTGTCCCTGTGGTGCAAAGCCAAAAAGACCCATCTAAAAAGAAAATTACCCAACCAAAGTGGGATCCTTTAGACACCCTCCCTCCTATCGGTGCGCAACCGGTGAAGATTGAAGTTAGTGCCCCAGGACCCTCTGCTCCGAGTTATCCACCCGGAGTTAGACATGAATATGAAGGGGACCCAGAATGTTCCCCTGAGGCTAATGAACTGCCCTCCTCCGCTAATCAAAATTTAGGCCCGGCCTTCTCCACCTGGAGAAGACAAACTTTAAAAAGTGAATGCCCTACTTGCCTAGGTGATTCCCACCAATCTAAAGTTTTACCCTTGAGGGAAGTCCCAATGGGAAGAGCTCAAGGGGGAATTGGATACATCAATGTCCCTCTCACTTCAACTGAAGTTAGAGAATTCAAAACAGAAATTAAAGACCTACTAAGTGACCCCGTAGGGTTATCTGAACAAACTGACCAATTTTTAGGCCCAAACAKTTACACATGGAAAGAACTCCAATCGATTTTACAAACCCTTTTCTCTCCCGAGGAAAGGCAAATGATTCGGASTGCGGGGATAAATATTTGGGATAAGGAAAATAACCAAGGACCAATTGGCCAACATAAATTACCCCTAACTGAMCCTAATTGGAATCCAAATTCAGAAGAGGGCTGTAGAAATATAACCGATTATAGATTATTAATTACAAGAAATATAAGAGAGGCAGTTGCCCGTGTTAATAATATGAAGAAGGCCCTTTGTGGGGAACAGGAAAAGGATGAATCTCCAACTGCTTGGATGAACCGGTTACGGAATAATATTAGATTGTATTCAGAATTTGACTTAGAGAGTGAGGGAGGCCAAACCATGTTAAAAATTCATTTTGTTTTACATTCCTGGCCTGATATAAGGAAGAAATTAGAGAAAATAGAAAGATGGCCAGAGAAAAGCTTGGAGGATTTGCTGGAAGAGGCGCAGAAGGTCTACATTAGGAGGGACGACGAAAAGATGAAAATCAAAGCAAAAGTTATGATGGCTAGTAATAGACCTATGATCCCACGAGAAAAACCTGCACACAGTGAGACAGGAACTCCTTCCCCAAATGACACCCAGAGGCCGAAGAAACCCACCTGCTTTTATTGTAAAAAAGAAGGCCATACACAATGGCAATGCTACAAAAAGTTAAAGGACTTGGGAGCCTTCCAAGTGGAAGGCCAAGCCATAGAGGACTGAGGAGGTCAGGGACTCTATCTCCTGGGGCATCAGAAACATCTACAGGAGCCCTTGAAAAAACTTAAAGTAGGTCCCCAGGAGCAAATCATGGACTTTTTAGTTGACACCGGAGCCGAAAGGACCTGTGTCATTGAAAAACCAAGAGGATGCTCTATCAGTAGTTGCACCCTTGAGATCTGTGGAGCAAAAGGAGAGACCTTCGCAGTTCCTGTTATCCAGAACGTCCCTGTTAGTGGAAATGGACAAACCCAGAGACGTGATTTATTGTATTTGCCTTAAGCTGGAAACAACCTGCTTGGTCGGGACTTACAAATTCCTTTGAAAATCGGAGTAGTGCCACAGGGGGGACAAATGAAAGTCAAGTTATTTGCCCTGACTTCACAAGACGAACAATCTATAGACCCTGTGGTATGGGCCAGACCCGGCAACAGAGGCAAACTGGACACTACCCCTATTACAATTACCATGCTTCCTGACAGCCGACCTGTGAGGATTCCCCAATACCCCCTAACCAAGGAAAAGCGGAGAGGACTGAAACCTGTCATCACCAAACTACTAAAGGATGGAATTTTACAGACTTGCAAGTCAGTGTACAATACCCCCATACTGGCTATCCGGAAACCGGATAATACCTACCCGTTGGTGCAAGATCTGCGAGAAATTAATAAAAGGGTTCAGGCAAGGTATCCCCTAGTCCCAAACCCCTATACCCTGCTCAGCCAAATACCCCCTACCCATACCTGGTTTACAGTAATGGACCTCAAGGATGCATTTTGGTCTTGTCCTTTAGATTCTCGTTACAGTGACATCTTCGCCTTCACTTGGGAGGACCCAGATACTGGGAGGAAGCAACGGTTATGTTGGACGCGACTACCCCAGGGCTACACCGAATCGCCGACACTCTTCGGTCAGGCTCTAGAAGACCTTTTGAGTTCCTTTTCTCCACCTGAAGGGGTCCAGGTAACCCAGTATGTAGATGATTTGCTGTTATCTGGAAAGCAGGAATCTGCTGTAAGATCGGGCACTATTAAATTATTAAATTTTCTGGGGAGGAATGGGTTGAGAGTATCAAAATCTAAATTACAATTTGTACAACAAGAGGTAAAATATTTAGGACACATAATTGGACATGGAACATGAAAATTGAGTACAGAACGAATTAAAGGGATTCTAAATTTGCCACCACCAAAAACAAGAAAAGAGATTAGGCAATTATTAGGTTTAATTGGATACTGTAGATTATGGATTGACCAATATACTCAAAGTGCTAAATTTTTATATTAAAAATTGGTTGAACCAGAACCCATCAATTGGACACAAGAGGACGATCAAAAATTAAATKAATTGAAACAAAAATTGACTAAAGCCCCTGTGTTAAGCCTTCCTTCCCTAGGAAAACCCTTTGATTTGTATATCAATGTGGAGAAGGGAACTTCTTATGGGGTCCTGACCCAGGAGTGGGGTGGGGTTCGAAAACCAGTTGCCTTCCTCTCGAAGTTACTAGACCCGGTATCTAGAGGATGGCCAATATGTATCGAATCCATTGCTCCAGCTGCGACCCTAGTGCAGGAAAGCCAGAAACTCATTTTTGGGAGAACACTGACTGTGCACATGCCACACTCCATTAAGACCATTCTTAGCCAGCAGGCAGCTGAGTGGCTAACGGACCCAAGAATGGTCAAATATGAAACCATACTTATGAACTCAGAGCACCTAACCCTGGCAACTACTCCCTGTATTAATCCTGCCCAGTTTCTTTACGGAACCCCCTCTGACAGCAGCATCGCCCACGACTGTATAAACATCATAGACTTACAAACAAAGGTCCGAGAGGATTTACTGGACTGCCCACTCGAGGAAGGAGCAGTCCTTTTCATTGACGGATGCTCGAGGTTTATAAATGGAAAACGATGCTCCAGGTACTCCGTGGTGGATGGGCGTAAACTGCAGGTCGTGGAAAAAAGTGAATTGCCTGCCTCCTGGTCAGCCCAGGTGTGCAAGCTCTACGCCCTGAAACAAGCACTCCACCGGTTAAACGGAGTAACAGGAACCATCTACACAGATTCCCGGTATGCATATGGAGTAGTCCACACCTTCGGTAAGATTTGGCGGACCGGGGCTTCTTAAACACCAAAGGGAAGGATATTTTACACAAAGAACTTATTTTGGAGATTTTGAACTGCCTGAAGTTGCCCAGGGGGATCTCTGTAGTACATATCAGAGGACACCAAAAGGGGACAACACAGGAAGCGAGAGGGAACACCCTCGCTGACTTAGCAGCGAAAGAGGCTGCCACGGAGGTAAATCAAATAAAAGTAAAGGAATTTAAAGTGACAGCAGAAGACCCTTTGCCCTTACCTATTTTTAAAGAGACTGATAAGCAGAAACTTATCTCCATAGGTGGGAAGGAGGACTCTCAGGGATGTTGGCATCTCCCCGATGGCCGACAAGTTTTAAACAAAGAACTAGCCCAAGAGATACTCTGGAAGGTCCATCAGTCCACCCATTGGGATTCTAAAGCTCTAGCTGACCACTTTCTCCGGACCTTTGGATGCATGTGAATTTATGAATTGGCTAACCAAATTACAAAAGGATGTATAATCTGCCAAAAAGTAAACCGAAAGGTTATGAGGAAAACAAATCATGGGGGAATAGAATTGGCAATAAGACCTTTTCAAAGTGTTCAAATTGATTTTACTGAAATGCCCCCAGTGCAGCGGTGGAAATACTTATTGGTKATTGTGGATCACCTTACTCATTGGGTAGAAGCTGTTCCGACAGCCAATGCTACCGCACAAACAGTGAGTAAGGTGCTCCTAGAACAGATTATACCCCGATATGGAATAGTAAATAGAATTGATTCGGATCGAGGTACCCATTTCACCTACCAAATTTTGCAACAATTGGCGCAACAATTAGGCATAAATTGGAGATTACACACACTGTGGCATCCACAGAGCTCCGGGAGAGTGGAACGCATGAATCAAACCATCAAGAATACCCTAACCAAGCTTATGATGAAGACTAAGTTGTCCTGGGTCAAATGCCTCCCCTTCGCTCTCCTAAGGATAAGACCACAACCAAGAGCAGATCTAAGTTGGTCCCCTTATAAGATGTTGTATGGTTTAACCTATTTAATCACCCAACATGAAATCGATATTAAAGAATGTAGCAATGTCAATGTACAGAAATATGTACAACTAATTGCAGGGAACCTGAAAGACCTAAGAGAAAGAGGTTTCATTCCCCAATCCGCTCCTCTAGACTTCAGCCTGCATAACATCTCCCCTGCAGACTGGGTATTGATTAAGGCATGGAAAGAAAAACCACTCATCCCCTCTTGGGAAGGACCACTTCAGGTACAGCTAACTACGGAAACAGCGATATGGACGTTTGAAAAAGGGTGGATGCACGTAAAACGCGTGAAAGGACCTGTGTCACCACCTGAAGAGGAAGGCAGCTCTCCCGAGGAAGGCAACTCCCCCACTTGAATCACCCCATTCCCTAAAAATCCCTAAAGTTAATCTCATGTTGGTATCCAACTTGTTACTACCCTCCCTAGTATTAATGCCATGTTTATAATGTTATAATTGTTAAAGTTGTTCAACAAGTTGTTTCTAAGTTACCACGTTGTTACCCTTGTTACTATCCCTCCTTTAAGGTTAAAATGTTCTAAAAAAGGTTCTCCCCTAACCTTTACTATCCCCACTACTTCCCCCTGGCAAATGTTTGGGATCCTGCAGAATCGTTTTCTGCAACCTTTGCTTAGAAAGCTCCCTCTTGAGAGTAGAACATTCCTTGTTAATAACTGTGCAAATCTGACTCTAAATTTCAGGGTAGGAGAATACCAGCCCAAGTACCTATTTTCAAGGTTTTCCGAAGCCTGAGTGTGCAAAGAAACACCGAGATGATGCGGAACCTGGAAGAAGGACCAGGTGGCAGCAGATTGACAACTGAGAACCTGAGAGGTACCAGCGTGCAGCTTGACATCACCTATTCCATGCGGAAAGGAGTGGAAAAGGTTTCTACCCTCAGGAGGATCCTGATACCTGTGCTCTGCCTCTGGATCCTATGGTTCCCTCTTACCCAAGCTGACATCAGGTGTTACAAATGTTACCGTACAGTGTACCAGGCTGAAGGAAAATCTTATCAAATCAGACATTCCTTCCGAGCACACATTTATGTTAATCGCTCCTGTTATAATCTGACAGCCCTGAATACCTGCTCGGAACGGGGAGAGAAATACTGGATTAGCAAAAACATTGGCAATATGACCCAAAAATTGAAGGGAGAGTGTCCCTCCCAAGAGGATTGGCTACGTTTCAATTTTAATCATATATATAAAAAGAAGGATTTGATAAAAAGAAAACATTATGATACTGATTTGATTCGTGAAATTGTAGTAGATGAAAAACAAGAAAAAGAAGATCCATTTGCATCCAACAAAAATTTATTCATAGATTTGGCCGAACGAATCAGTAAGCAACTACATTTATCTAATTGCTGGGTCTGCGGTGGGACTCTAGAGTCCGAAACCTGGCCTTGGCAAGGAGTTAGTATCGGACCCCTTGACGTACTCAAATTAAATTATCACCCTGCTAAACCCCAAAAACATGATGAAAAGTGGCTGCTGAGGGACACAGTTATTGGAGAGGAATGTATTTGGAGAAAAGGAAGGAAATTTACTATAGGGGTTGGAGAAACGGCCTCCAAGAGATATTTAGTCACAGATGGACACAGACACAGATGGATCCCTAAAGAGCCTGAGATTTTTTGGTCAGGAAAAAAGCTGAAAGACAAAAGTTGTATCCTCCACCCGGTGGAGAAATTATACCAGTGCTGGGAGTTGAACAGCCAGCCTTATTCAGTTATCCCCCAGATTGCCAAATATTGGATCTCTGCATCAAATACCCAACAGAATTTCTGGGAAGCCCCACATGAACTGTACTGGATATGTGTGTGGTAGAGAGGGACAGGCGGACGGAAGATCACGCGATGTGACGGAAAGCAGGAGCAGCATGGAATCTTCCTCCCTTCATTCCTTTGTGATAAGAGCATGCAAACCCCCTAACTCCAGTAGTTTTCCACTCCTTACTAACTCTAGCTATCCCACAGTCCCCCTTTCCTGACGTAGTGAAGCCCCTCGACTATTTAACCTCATGAGATAAGATAATAAAGGCCATTTGACCATCCACCACATTGGTGTCTGTGTATCCATGGCCCGAGTGGCCACGGGGTAGGCCGGGCTGCCGTGCTAGCCTCTTGAACCAGGTCGCCTTGTCTTCCTAGCAGAAGGCAACATATGTGGGAAGACAGCCTATTCTAGGCTGCCTTCTCATTCGTATGGCAGCTGTACCCTTGGGGCTATACAACCCGGGTGTTTCTTACTATCTGAAGAGGTGGGACACAACCTCGGAGTCCCTCTTTATGACGAGTTACAGAAATCTACAAGACATGACATTGGGGGAACACAACGATGGGGTGAGGAGGAATGGCCACCTGAGAGGATCCTTGAAACCTATGGACCGACAACCTGGGCCCAGGACGGGAGCTGGGGGTATAGAACCCCTATCTATATGCTTAACAGAATCATAAGGCTACAGGCATTAATTCACGTAATTTCTAACCAGACAGCTTCTGCCATAGATATGCTCACTGCACAACAGACTCAAACCTGAGCTGCAGTGTATCAGAACCGCCTTGCGCTTGACTACCTCTTGGCAGATGAGGGCGGAATGTGCGGGAAATTTAACACATCTGACTGTTGCTTGCATATAGATGATCATGGAGAAGCTATTTTAAAAATAACTCAAAATATCAGAAAGCTCTCTCATGTCCCCATGCAAAAGTGGCAACCCCTCACTATTACAGAATGGTGGAATAATATTTTTAAAGGGGAGTGGTGGAAAAAGGTTTTAACAATTATTGGTTTTTCCCTGGCAGGTCTCATTTTCCTTCCCTGTTTAATCCCTTGTTTTATCCGCCTAATAACCTCAGTTGTCCAGAGTATACCCCTTATCCAAGACCTCCAAAATAATCGATTCTCATCATCCCCACTCCCTACTCAGAGAATCATGACTATCCACCATTCCCGCCGAGAAAACAAACGCGACAAGAAGGCCCAGCGGGTATATGGCAATTTTAAGAATTTAAGTAGCCTACCCAAAGAATTATCCTCTTTTGTTTAATGCAAAAGCCAAATAAGCCCATGCTAAAAGGAAAAGGGTGGAATTTGTTATTTATGAAAACCCTGATAGCTGGCTTTTGCATTTTTAGTGATTATGTTAAAGGCTATTAAAATGGTTAATGAGTTTAATTGTTAGTTTGGGATGTTGAAAGGTTGTTAAAAATGTTTTGTAAAGTTTGGTTGTTATAGGATAAATGTTAAAATCCCAGTTTATGAAGTTTGCCTTTGAGGTTATGTTTTTGAACAGTTTTATGAAATTTTATTGTTGAAGGTATGTTGAATAGTGGGCTGTTGGATTGTTCCAAGTTATTTGTGTGKTGTTTTAGTTAGTTTTCATAAGTTTTCCTTATGTTAAAAGAAGTGCCTATTCCCTTTTGAACATTCTTTAAGCCTCAATATTAAGGTGCAGTAGACYCTCCTGGGGAAATCCCAGGCTATTTTTAGCAACTGACAGTTGAGCTGCAGCTCAGCCCCACCTTGCCCTGAATTTCAATGAGGATGATTTCCCGCTGAAAGACCCTCTCCCTGACGACAGCGAGCCATTGGAAGATTCGTATGATCTCACTGCGGGACTCCACCAATCTTCTTGTACTCTGTGGGCTGGACTGTGGGCGGTCATGGGCGGAGCCAAGGGACTATAAAAACCCCTGCACAGCAGCAGGAGCTGCTCTTTTGCCCTGGAGTAGCCTTGGCAAAAGCTCAACACTGTGGTCTACTGGCCTATCTCCTTGTCCTTGGAGAGACTTTAGTAATTCCCCCGTTTTGGATTAGCTGAAACGGAACCCAGTGTTGCGAGGCTTCGGCCCTGCGTTATCAGCCGGACAGGCTACACAGGTCTCTGATCCTGCCACCCGGTTTTATTTTTTATTTTTATTATTTTCCTTTTTTTTGGATTCCGGACTTTATTTTTTTTTTATTTTTTTTTTTTTTCCTGTTAATAAATTACCTGTTATTTTAATTAAACAACAAGAGTTGTCCTTTATTCCTGACAAAGTCCAGCCTGGAAGGGTTGTAAGAGGGGCTGGAGAGAGTCAGGGAACTGGTAGCAACCCTGCCCCACATGGGTTGTTACTTTCTCCAGCTCCTCCTGCGGCTCGGAGAGGGAGGGAATGCAGGGGGAGGGAACACACACAGGGGAAGTTATAGACAAACCCAGATTTTCTCCTGATGCATTTCCCAAAGTCTTAACAGATCTATATATAATAATTAACATTTGAAAATATTCTGGTACCAAGATATCTCCACTCTGTCTTAAAAATGTTAGCTTTTTTCCCACTTCATCCCAGAATTCAAGAGATTGAACAGACTTTAAAGAAATATCCGGGAAAAATATAAATAACCAACGAGCAAAGGACTGAATATTTTTGTTAGGAAAGGGTAATTTTCCAGCAATAAGATGAGTTCTTATGCTGGAGTAAACTTCCTTTTGGTTACGGGTTATTTTCCCACCCATATCCAGACTTCACCCCACACCAAGAAAAAAAAAGTTTAAAAAAAAAATGTGGAAAAAGGATCCAAAACGGATATATACTCACACAACTCGCAGAGCTCCGCGGGCAGAAAAAACCCTTCTCGGTAGTTTTTTGGTTTCTGCCAAGTCTCTGATCCCCGGAGGTATTTGGCTCCCAGTAAAACACAGTATTAAAATATAATCCGTTTTCCTGGGTAGTGGCAAACTCGAAGCACGACTCCCGGTTTCTCATTGATTCCAGGGACGTTTTCAGGGGTTTCTCAGCAAGCCCCACGTTGGGTGCCACTTAATGGCTTTAGGTGCTGTTTCTCCTGAGGCAAATTCCCTTCGCAGTTTATGCCCAAAACCTCCTTTGAGAAGAAGCCGTTCTGGGGGTGCAGATTCACCAAACCAGCGAAGGATATTGCCCGTGCAGTTATTAGCACTGAGAAATACTCACACCCGGTGTAGCCAGCCACAAGTCCAGAAATAAAGAGGCAGGAAGGCTCTTAACGCACTACGTTCCACAGTCCAGGGAGTTTATTCCAATCCAGCTACGAAGGGGGTAGGAGGCGAAGAGAGCTAAACAATGATGGTACTGCGTTTTTAAACCCRCGCGCTTGGGGGGGCTTGCAACCAATCACCAYGGCTTAGGGGAGGGAAGAAGGTGGGGAGAAACCACCACAACCAATTAGTAAGGAGGGAGGGCGGAGAGAACCATGGACCAATTAGACAAGCCAACTTCTCATAGTATTTCAGAAAGCATACAGGAGAGATTTTGTTTTACCACATTTTTTCCCACCAGTATATTTTTCCACTATCAGGGTCTTTCAGCTCCTCAATCCTCCCAGCTTTTATTTCAGGGGACCCGACAATAACTTACTGTGCTCCTGAGCTGCAACCAGGCTCTTTGTTGGGATCACTGCTCACATAGGCTTCGTCATCCGTGCAGGGGCCTGAAGGTGTGTTTCCCTCTCAGGCTGTTGACAAGGTAGGAAACAGTGAGAGCAAGCTCATTGTGCAAGTCTGTGGTACTTCTCCTCTCCCATGTTCATCTGAACTCTGCTGCCACTGCAAAAGGCTTTCCCAGAGAAGATAAAACTAGGCCCTTCTGGCTGAGATCCTACAATAAGGATGCACACCTGCCCCTCAGCTCTGGATGGGTTCATTGCTCAGGCCCCCTCTCCAGAGGCACATGACATGAATATAGGAACCAAAGTTTTTCACCAAAGAGTTGGGAGGCAGACGTTTTCTTTTTGCTGCCATTTCCTGGCAGCAAAATTTCCATCCAGCTGGGATGGACTGCTGCAGACTGGAGCTTATAGACAACGTTAGTATCAAAGCTCCACCTCCAGGTTTGGGCTGTGCTCTGACCTTGCGAACTTATGTGATTTGTTCCTCTTATTTCCTGAGGTTGCCTCTCCTGTTGGTCACATCAGTACAGCCCAGCAAGTTCAGCTCTGGGCATCCTTCCTCTATGGATGGGTTTGTCTGCAGGTGAGCTAGCTCTTCTTCCACCACCTCTCCCAAAGCTTGCTGCTGAGTTTGCCCAGTCAGCAGTTCTAGCATTGGTTTGACTTGCAAGCCAAACCTCAGTACCTCAGGCTGGGAGCCAACACAAATAAAGGACAATTGGCCACAGTCACACCTTAACAGCTGAGCAAGGAGAAAAAAGGATGAAGAAAGCCCTTATAATGCAGGTAGTGCTGCAATGTGCTACTCCCCAGAAGTGGTTTGGATGAGTTGATTTGGGGAAGTCTAGCAAAGGTGTCAAGTGCTGGTTGGAGTGGATATGCTCTACAGTGCATTGTCGGTAAGTTAAGTCACCAGGGTTTCCCCAGGCATGTCAAGCTGCAGAGACCACTCACTGCTCATGCACCACTCCTCTCCAAGGGAAGCAGATGACACCAGGCCACACATATGCAGGCCAAGCGACCTTGCTGGTGAGGCTGGGGATGCTGGAGGATAGGAAGGGACTGCAGTATGAACACCTTGCTGGTTAAGCAGGGAACTGGTTGGGGTGATCCTGATTCTGCTGGGTGCTGGGATGGGGGAACTGGGGAAGTGAGTTATGGAGGGGTCCACTGTGCAAAGGGAGGCAGATGGTGGCAGAAAGGTCTGCATGAATGAAGGGTCTGCATGAACTAAGGATCTCACGGCTCGCCATTCCTGCAGGCAGCAGAGGCCCGATGGGTGGGTTAAGGTGACAGTAGAGCTGCCACCTGAGCTTTGCATGCTCCAATGGCACATGGAACAGAGCTACACAACAAAAGCAAGGTGCAAGAACCTCCAGACCTGTCAGGCAGGCATGCAGTAGCCCCTTGTCCCCAAGGGCTGAGGCTCTCACACTTCAGCCCCTGCTCTGTCCTTTCCCCACACAAGAGGAAGAGAAGCAAAAGGTGCAGGGCACCATACCAGAGCTCTGCTGGGAGGGCAATTTCCCTTTCTCAGCCCATGGGCAATGGCCAGGGCAGTGACTGAAGCTTACCCCCGTCTCTGACTTATCTGCACCAGCCCAAGGAGTGTGTGTGGCAGTGGGGAGCTCCCCTAATGCTGGAGGTACTCATCCAACCAGGCTCTGAGGACTGCAACAAGCAGCAGATGGAACTGGAAGATGCGGTGCTGGAGTCTGGCTATCGTGGAAGCTCAGCTGGTGAAGGAGTACTGCCAGCCCCTGCTCCTGCTTGCAGGGCTCACTGGGGACAGGGATCTGTGCAGCACCCAGCCAAGATGGAGTCTGTAGTCATGTGCAGTGCTCCTGGAGTAAGCCCTGGCCATCCTGGCCACATGGCAAGGCTCGAAAAGTATCCCTGTTCTACAGTGGCCTCCGGGTCACCGACACACTCTCTGAGATACAGCATCCCTTTGTGTCACACCCATGCTGTCCCCAAGCTCCATCTCTCCCTCCTGGCCACAACTGCCAAAGGCAGCTGGAGACAGTCTCTCCTGATGCTTGTCTGGGGTGGTGAGGAGGCAAAGGAGTCCCTCCCCTACTCTGAAGGAGAGTCACAGAATTATTAGGGTTGGAAAGGACCTCTGCAGATTATCTAGTCCAAACCCCTGCTGAGGCAGGGTCACCTAGAGGGTTCTGCCAGGAACCTGTCCAGGTGGGTGTCGACTGTCTCCAGAGAGGGAGACT
The DNA here is from genome assembly GCA_018881555.1 of Amblyornis subalaris. Taxonomy (NCBI): domain Eukaryota; kingdom Metazoa; phylum Chordata; class Aves; order Passeriformes; family Ptilonorhynchidae; genus Amblyornis; species Amblyornis subalaris. The sequence continues at coordinate 18,955 of JACAXG010000358.1, forward strand.
CCATGCAATGGGTGGACGCAGGACACAGCATTGAAGCATGTGCTCCAGAGGGACATGAGAACTGGGCATCTCCTGATCTGTTGTGTTCCCCATCTCTACACTTCTTTCTCCAAATCAGTGTTCATCTCCCTCTTTCCCTTTGAGCTTCTTTCTTGCTCTCCATCCCTCTTCTCCTCTGTATCTGCCTCACTTCCTGGTTTTCCCACTCTGTCCCTCCGTTCCCCAGTTTCTCTCACTGCCAGGCCCTCAGATCTGTTTTCCATCCTTTTCGTTCATCTTCTTAGCCCTTTTTTTCCCCGTCCCCACACGTCTTTCTCTACCCGTCTCCCTTTTGCTCTCCCCACCTCCTCCTCCTCTCTCCGTTGTGCCTTTCTCATTCTCCCTATCCCACTTTTTCTCTCACCATGTCTCTTCCTCCCCCAGTCCCTCCCTACTCTCGAACACAGTGTGCCCACTCCTCGCTCCGTACCCAGCTCCCTCGCTCCCTCTCGCCCCGGGGCAGTGTCCGTCCATCCGTGCCTCCCTCCGTCCCTGCCTCTCTCCGTGCCCGGCACATGGGCGCTGTCCTCTCGGAGCCCGCGGCCCTGCAGGCACATGAGCGCGGCCGCCCTGGGCCGCCGACCCTCGGCCCCAGCGCCGCCCGCCCGCCCCGGCTGTGCCGCACCGCCCCCATCCGCCCGTCTCTCGCTCCTGCCCCTCGCTGGCTCCTGCCCGTCGCGGCGGGGCCGCTGCCTCCCCGCGCCTCGGCAGCGCGGACAGTGCTCGGCTGTGGCCGCCCCCGCGCTGTTCCCGAGCACGGCCGTGGGGAGCCGACCCTGCTGCGGCGGGAGCGGCTGAGGCGCTGAGGGACGGCGGCGGGATGTCCTCTGCTGGCGGGAGCCGGGGAAGCGGCAAGGACATACACGGAGCGTGTCTCTGCAGCGGTGAGCCAGCCCATCGCCACACTTGAGCTCAGTTTAAAAAGGCTCACCCACACTATCTCGAGGTGCTTGGTGATCCCTGGAAGGGACCCAAACCAGCTCTGGTGTCCTCAGAAAAGCTGAAACTAGCCCCAGAGCCTCAAGCACCCAGAGCTCTGCTTCAGGCCCCAAAAGACTCGGCTTCACAGAATCATAGAACCACAGAATGTTCTGGATTGGAAGGGACCCACAAGGATCATCGAGTCCAACTCCCAACCCTGCACAGGATACTCTAAGAGTCACACCATATGCCCAAGAGCATTGTCCAAACACTTCTGAACTCTGTCACGCTGATGCTGCAAGCACTTCCCTGGAGAGCCTGTACAAGTGCCCAACCACCCTCTGGGTGAAGAACGTTTTTCTAATACTCAACCTAAAACTCCCCTGACATAACTTCAGGCCATTCCCTCGCATCCTGTCACTGATCACCAGAGAGATCACTGCCTGTCCCTCCTCTTCCCCTCATGAATAAGTTGAACAATGAGGTGAGGTTTCCCCTCAGTCTCCTTCAAGCTGAACAGACCAAGTGACCTCAGCCGCTCCTTGTACAGCTTCTCCTCAAGGCCCTTCACCACTGCACTGATGTGTGCTGCTTCCCCACAAAATAGACTCACACTGGCCATAAAGTTTTACAACTACCTGGCAGATCTTGTGCAACTTCTGTAAGTAAGCTGCTATCTTCAAACCAAGAGATTTTGCACACACCCTGGCTCCCCCAGGACAGCTCCTCTGCCTCCCTACTCCTTACAATTTTACTCTCCAGCCAAAGAAAAAGCGAGGGAAAGCAAAGGCTTGGATAAGTAGTATTCATCATATGGGCCTTTCTTTACTCGTTTGCCTGTTCTGCACACTCACACACTTCTCTTTCACTGCAAGCAGGGACAGGACTTTGCACTTCCCCTTGTTTAATTTCTTGGGTACCACCCTGGCTGACATAGAGAGCAGCAGCAAGTCTTGACTATGGGCAGGAAGAGGGATTTGGGCACTGCTGTACTGAGGCTGCAGTGGGCAGTGCAGGCTGGGAAGAAAGGAGAGACCTGGGATGTGGGGATGAGGATAAGTGGTGGGGCATGGGCTGGTCCTGGAGATCCCCAGCTGGAAACATCCACTCGGGGATCAGTTGCAAAAACACAAGCTTGGAGCAGGGTCTGTAATTTTTGTTTTAGATCTAGAGTTTTTTAAAATTTCTTTAAAAATGAAAGCTTTCGTCAGTGAGTACAACTTCACCGTACTCCCTTTCAGCCACTAGAGGTGGCTTGTCCTCCCACTGATGGCCAGGGTGCTGCTAGGCTCTGGAGACTGGGGGCAGCTGGGTATCCAGGACCTCCTCCTCTCAGGTGGAACACGTCCTCGGGTGCCTCATAGAAGGGAATGTCATGCTCCTCAGAGTTATCATCCCCCCACTGTAGTTGTGGGTCCTGGTGTTCGGCTGGTCTCCACCTCAGCGCCAGGCACCCGTGCCTCAGGCTTGGTGCTGCTCTCCAGGCAATGAGCCGGTGGATGGCCCCGAATTGTCTGCCCCAGGGGAGACACAGACGAACACGCAGATGATTCAGGGAACCATGCAGGAGACAAAGGGTTGGGAGCAGGGTCTCCACAAGCTCTCCTTTTATTGAGGAGTAGGACAGAGGTTCCAGTTGGGAGAAGCCTCAGAGCAGAGAGCCCCTGAGCTCAGGGGAGCATCAAGTTAAAAGGGAAAGGGAAAAGGGGGAGGAGCGAGGGTACACAGCCAATAGGGGAAAGGGTAAGGGGAGGATCTAAGGGTCCATTAACCAATAACAATAACTGAGGGGAGGGTACAAAGTATAACAACCAATTGTCAACCGAGTACAAGAGAAGCTTCTAGAACACAAGGCGGAAGCGAGGATTGACTGATAGGCTCTCCCTTGCTCAACCTGGGAGAGGAGATGGTGAGAGAGGAGGTGGTCCTTAGACACTAGTTCTGCTCTCCGACTCCTCCTCTCAAGAGGAGGGATCTGCATCGGAGGCAGGGTCCCTGACGCCAGCCAGGGCAATCTGAGGAGGATGAACCATCACACCCCACACCGAGTGCAGGATGGAGGTCACCCTCCTCTTGCTGAGGGGGCCCCCAGGCTTGCTCCCAGCCCACTGCAGGAGGCACACTCAGCAGAAGTGGTGCAGCCATGGCAGTACGCAGCTGGCCTCCTCCCAGCTGTCCAGGCAGATGTCCAGCTGTGTGTGCTGTGGGGCCTGGGGAGAGCTGGCGTGTCAAGCTGCACCATCACTGGTGCTGCAGCAGTGGGTGTCATGTTAGAAACAGGAGAGAGGCCACAACTGTTGGCTGGCTGTGGGAGGGATGGAAGAAATGCCCAGGTCCCTCAGGAAGGAAACCCTCCCAGCTCCCCAGGGTTAGTTTTCCCTTCCCAGATCACTTCTGCTGCTGTGAGAGTGACTCCTGAGTGCCCTGGCCAGGGAAAATCCTCTGATGGCTCTGGGGCCAGGCACAGAGAGCTGCACCAACCAACTCCCTAAGCACAATACCACTAACCAACAATAGCTTTGCACAACACTCCTTTCTGGCTGTGGCAGAAATGCCCTTGACTTAATAAAAGCCCTTGGGAAGCTCTGTGTGACCCACAGAGAAGCGTAACTACCAGAAGAAGGTCTTGAAATTACTGTGGAGTGATGGAGTGATAGGCAAGGGATGCTTATGTTTCAACTGTTTGATTTTTGGATGTGTAACTTGCTCAATTCTATTTAAGTCTTTCCTTTCTTCTCCAAGCAGCATGAGATAGCACTCATTTGGGGGGAGGCTGGCCGACAAACTCCCTGAGCTGCATTAGCATCCCCCATTCCTGCCACATCTGGTGGATCAACAGGAATGTGCTGGGTGTGCATAGTCTGTGTTCCTGGTGCAAACAGTAAACACCAAGTCAGAACAGGTAGGAAGTGCTGCCTTCCCTCACTGTGGACAAGGAGGGTCCATGGGAATGAAGAATGCTGGGCAGGGAAGGGAGGAGAGAGATGAAGCAGTGTGCATACAAGGGCTACCCATCCAAATGGAGAGGCTGCTGCTTTAACCACAGGAGCTTTGACCACTGTTACACCATGAGGGAACCCAGGAATGTCTGGGGACCATCAGCAGAGGAACAGCTTTAGATTGACTCCCCAGCTACTTTGCAGGCTTGGTGGTGAGACTGCTCAGAAAGCCAGTGTCCCATCCTGTGCGTGTTTCCTTGTTGTGTTTGAATTTGTCCAGGGGTTCCTTGTTCATACATGCAGGCCTCCTGGCATTTTTTGCCTGACTTCCTCTTTCTTGGGATGCACTGCTCCTGAGCTTGAATGAGGTGTTCTTTGAGTGTCAACCAGCTTTCCTGGGCTCCTCTTCCCTTCAGGACTTTATCCCATAGTGCCCCTGAAGAGGCCAAAATCTTCTGTCCTGAAGTCCAGGGTAATGAGCTTGTTGTGTGCCTTCCTCACTCCCTAAAGATCTCAAACTCTACCATTTCATGGTCACTCAACCCAGGCTGCCCTTGGGCTTCTCATTACCCACAAGCCTCTACTTGTTGGTGAGAATGAGGTCCTGTATAGCCTTTGTTGAGTTCTCTGTCACTGAAGCCCTTCCTTCCTCTGAGAAGGAAATTATTGTGTTCCAGGAACCTCCCAGACTGCTTATGCCCTACCGTGTTGTCCCTTGAACAGCTGTCAGGGTGGTTCAAGCCCCACTGTGGACCAGGGCTCATGAATGTGAGGATGCTCCTATCTGTGGATAGAGAGACTCATCTGCTCAGTGTTTCTGGTCAGGCAGCCTGTAGCAAGCTCCTGCTGTAATGTCACCTGTCCCTCCCCTCCCTTTAATCCAGATCCATAAGCTCTCGGTTGGCTCCTCATCCACGCCTGGGCTGAACTCCATCCACTCCAGCAGGTCCTTGGCAGACAGAGGACAACACTCTTTCCTTGTCTCCCCTGCCTGTTCTTCATAAAGAGCGTGTAACCTCCCATTCCAACACTTGAGTTGTAGGAGCCATCCCACCACATCTCTGTGATGCCTGTTAGCCCATCTCTAACTCTTGTTCATTACCCAGGGTTTGTGTGTTTGCATAAAGGCATTTAAATTCAGTCCCTGACGAAGCCAACTTACTGGCTTGAGAGTCAGGAATTCCTTTGTGACTTTTCATGTATTCTCCCCCTGACCTGCCCCAAGCTCTGGGCATCTCTTGCTGACTTGCCATGAAACTGGAAGGACTAAGATGGACTGAGGTTCCCATCTCCCAGCACCTTGAGTTTAAAGCCCTTTTCACCAGCTGGGCAAGCTTACGGCCAAAGATGCTCTTCCCCTTCTCTGACAGACGGACCCCATCAGCCCCCAGTAAACCCCATTTCTCAAGGTGATTCATGTGGTCCAAGAAACCGAAACCCTGGTGTGGTTCCAGCCCTGTAACCATTTGTTGATTTGCCAGATCTAACTGGCCCTTTCAAACACCTTCCATTTGAGGGGAGGATTGATGACACAGCTGTGTGTAATAGTGTGTGGACTGTTCGAGGCTCAGTAGTCTCTCAGTTACATCCCTGGTACAATTCCCCAGCAAGCAGCACTTCTCTAGAGAGTGTGTCAAGTCATCAAATGGTACCTCTGAACCTCTCAGAAGAGTCACCTACTGCTATCACCTGTTGTCTTTTCTTAGTTGTGCTGGTTGTAATACAGGGAGCAGGTGGGGCTGCCTTACTCAGCCCCAGTGCTTCTCCTGATCTGGAGGTCTTTCCTCTTCAGTCTGCAGGGCAACAAAGTGGTTATGCAAGGACACCTCAGGCTTCAGGGAAGTCTCTTCCTCCTGCTGGTCCTTGTAAGACTCCATTCTTCTGCATTATTAGCCCCTTCCCTTCTGTGTGTGCCGGCGAGGGAGTTTTTGGCTGTTTGGTTGTTGGCTCTGGGGCCACTGAAGGCTGTGCATGGAACCAGCTATTGAAATCCTTCTCAGTCTCCCTGATGTTATGCAGCCTTCTTACCACCATTTGCAGCTCAGCCACCTGCTGCAGGAGGTACACCACCTGAGCACACACTTTGCAGGCAGGTCTGCTGCCTGTCCCTGCCCCAGGAAAAACATCTGTCTCTTCCTGCAGTCTGAGGTCTGCACTATCTGCCCTGGTGGTGTCTGCTGCCCTCACCCAGACAGAATTGCTGTAGGGAGAAGCTGCAGTGCAGACTTCATATTGCAGCCACAGCAATATTGTGTATCGCTGCCTGTTTCAGAGGGCTTCTCTCTGATCCACTCCTGTGATGAGACCAGTGGCCTGACCTTTATGTCCCTCTCCTTTGACTTCACAAAAACAGAAGGGCTCTAGTGAGACCAGGCCATAGCCAGGACCATTTACCTTTGCAGGAAGCTTTCTGCAGCTTTCCAGTGACCCCTACAGACCTACCTGTAGAGGTCTCTGCTGAGGTCACGGAAGGCTTAAGGCAGACAGTCCACTCCTTTGGGAGGGAAAAGACATGGGTCCCCAGTATATCTGGCCCATGCCTTAACATCAAAATCCCTCTGTTCTGCTACGATTTCAGCTTCATATTTTCCATAGGCTTTCCAGAGAAAGGCACATCTAAAAGCGAGCTGTGAGACAGATGAGTTATAGAGTTTTGAAGAGAGGAGTATGCAGCAGAAAGTCTACTTCAGCTATGGTGGTAATTGCAGACTAGCATGGACATTTGAGCCTCTTTCGTTCTAAACAAAAAAAAGATGAAGTTAGCTGAGGCAGCAGGAGAAGCTGATGGTGCAAAGTCGGTACCTGTGTGAGCTGCCTGGCTTCACTGCTGGCAGTGCTGTCATGCCTTTATGGCACACTGTCAGGGTATGAAAAACCATACAGTGAGGGAGCAACCTGGTCCACTACACATTAGGAATCCAGAAAGAGCCTCACACACCTGTATGTCTGATGCATTAATAGAGAGTAAAATCTCCCCTTTCTAGAACCTCTTTTATATGCTTGGATGAAGATAATAGTCCGCTGGTGCAAGGCAGACTCTCTGACCAGGGCAATGGTAGATTTTGGAGACATTTGCTAGCAGTATTTCCTTACTCCTCTAACCTACCCGTCCAAATAGAGCTAACCATAGGTTAACCTACAGCTAATTTCACACAGTCATTTTAAGGATCTGAGATAATACCTCGTACATTGTCAGTTTAAGTACAAGTTAATGACATCTGGCAAATACAGGGCCTTCGCTTTGTGCTGCACAGCAGATCTGACACACCCTTTTTAAAGATTCATATAGTGAAAAAAGGTTAATCTTATATTAAACCACCCTTTATTAAAAAATATAAACATTTGTAAATATATAAAATTATAAAGTACCAAGTGCTTCTTGTTTCCCAGTACAGTGGAACTCAGAAGTGGCAGGTAAATTTGGCGTTAACGTTTGGTGTGTTAGTTGCAGGGCTGCAGAACTGACCAGGTAGTTTTGCAAAAGACAGCTAATCTCATTCCTCTGACAGATTTACACAATCTTGTTTCACTTTGGTTTCGGACTTCTTTCCTGCTCCTTTTGACAAACATTAGTGCTTAGTAGAGAGAGGAAGGCTGGAGATGTAGGAACGAGCAGGGTCCCTAGAAGGATGCGGAGAGGTGTTTTACAAAGGGAGAGCTTTCCAGTTGCTAATGAGGAAGAGAATTCAGGCACAGAGAGAGCTCCTTTGTACAATGTTCCTCAAGAAAAGTGCCTTCTTGGCATTGGGATAATCTTCTAGCTGGACTGGATAAAGCTAGTCACAGGTCCAATTTGCGTCAAGATCCCTTAATCAGCAAGTACTCAGATTCCCTTGAAATATGTATGATATGAAACATCATGAAATCCCAGCTACCTATTTTTTTTTACCACTTAAATGTTAAAAAGTAAAAATTTCTCAGGTTGTACACCTAGACCTGAACACCAAAGCAGGACACCAGACTGCTGTGGAAGTACTGCAAAATGAAAAATCCAATTGTACCCATTGTAATTGTTAGTGTAACTGAACCCCAAATGGGATCTTTTGTGTCACTTCCCATCTCTTCAAACACTAAAGCACAGATGTCAGTTGCAGAGAGAACTGGAAGGTGTTTGTTGATGTTGTTTCTTACTTGGTCTCCCCCTCAAGGTCCCTGTCACCTGCAGAACCTTATGACAAGTCCCTGCACTAAGTGGTCACCTTTGCCAGTTCTTCTGCCAGCTTCCACCATGCCAGGCACTACTGTGCCATTGCCCAAAACGTGAATTGCCCTCTCAGTGCTCCTCTATAGGAGAGCATCACAAACACTATTCTAATGTTAAACCAGGTTCATCTTCTTGTGGAAAACTTAAACCACTGAAATTGCAAAAGAGGTGGAGGAACAGAATCCCAAGTGAAACAAGCTTATCCTGAATGTCTCAGCATTTAGCAGGGAACCAGAGGGGTGAGAAATGCTGCTGTATTTAACTTCTACTGCTTACTGATATTTTCTTTTACAGGCAGCACTACAGGCAAGGCTTCTCTTTTCTTGTCTGCAGGAGAAGACAAAGTGGCTCACTGTAACAGACTTTTATTACAGATCCCATACTTACACATCCCTGCTGGAATGGAAGGATACTCTAACTCTTGCTGCCCTTTAGCTAAGAGGCACAATTAGCTCCAACCTGAGTGGAAGAGTCGTTATGCTGTACAAGAACCAACTTGTACAACCACTTGTACAAGAACTTCCTTAAACAGAAGTTTTCCACTGGGTTTGTGGTAGGCACAGCTTCTATCTCTCTGAAACCCTCACCCTTGATCCACGTACATGAAAATAAAAAAATGGCTGAAATATGTTGTTACCCTCCACCGTAACATTTCTTTAGCTTGAATCAAGTCAGCTAAAAAATTCAGTTACATACATAGCTGTCCATTCCCACTTTGACCTTTCTGACAGGATAGCCTTTCTTACAGCCCAGATCCCCAAATAAACACAAGATTGAGGGATGCACAGCAAAGGTGCCTTTTGCTCTAGTCCTTGCTTGTTGTGCAACAGGACCTGGATATCCCAGTGTAGAAGCTAAGGATGGGTCCGCACCCACAAGTCTGAGTCCTTGGCCCTTGGCATCCCCTTTTTGGCCTGTTTAGGATTCAGGAACATCTGCTGTTGCTGTATCTTCTGCCTTGACCAAATCAGCACTGATTGTCTCAGCATGGAGCCGCTTGTAGTCGGTGTGGAAGAAGATGACGTAGAAACAAGCCATACCACTGCAGAGGCCAGCCAGCACCAGTACTGGAGCTATGAGAAAGATACACTTTTAGGCAGTGAATCCAGAACTCCCCATGGGTGCAGAAGTCTACAGGTCAGCTTCCCAGAAACTGGACATTCTGTCTCATCTCCTCCCAAGTGATACCCCCAAGGACAGGGTGCAGACCACAGTGGGCAATACCAGTTTGGTAACAGACAAACTTTGCTTCACCTAACACTGGCATAGGAAGAAAATTTAGGTGGAATGTGGAAAGTTTCCAGGACATCATATCCTGCATGACCCCACAGATTGGAGGTCTTTCACCGATGCACACAGTGTGCTTGTGGGAGCGTGTATCTCGCTGTGAGTGTACACGTTTGTGTGTTGGGGGATGGTGAAAAAAGTTACAAAAAAGATTGAATCAAATCACTTGAGCTTCATAAGAGAACAGGTCGTGCTTGTTACATCATCTGGGAGCAAACTGCAGAAAAAATTCACTAAACTTGAACTTTTGTCAAAGACAAGTTTGTGTTTAAAGAACATTTTCTGAAGGGAAAAAAAGAAGTATATCTAAAAGACTATGCAACAAAGCCTGGAAGTGGTTCTCATTTCACCAGTGTCTCAAATGAACACCTCTATCCCTTCCTCCACAGGTGTTCCTGCATGTGTTCCTGCATGACCACAAAAGGAGTAGGAATCGGTAGCTAATCCTGAGATCCAGCTCTGATCTGATTAAATGACAAGTTGCAGGCTTTTAGAGATGAAGTAGTGAAATTGCTTTTTGAGGGACAATTATTATGAAGTCTTGATCCCTTACAGGTAGTGGAGTTTATTCTGGGGAGTTTCTGCTCAGATAAGCAGGATATATTTAAAAGGTGATGGTCAAGCTTTGCTTACGGTGTCCCCAGGACTTGATGTCAGTATTAGATAAATATGAACCAGCTCAGAGATCAAGACTAGGGTTTAGCCTGCATTGAAAACATTTATGTGCTCCTGTTAATCTCAGTTGCTGTCTCTTCTCCTGACCAGCTAGGAAAGGAAGGGAAATCTGGAATAAGTCAGAACAAAGCTGTGCACAGGCAGCTGTGTGTGCATAAGGAAGAGAGATAGCTTTCAGTCAAAGCATTTGTGGTCTTGGCCTCTGATATGAAAAGCAGCACTGGTTGTGCTATATGGACAGGGTCTTCCCCTCAGAATGGCTGCTTTCTAGCTTGATGAAGCTCAGGGCTCTGCAGGGTGTCTGCAAGAAAAACTTACACCCAGAGCCAGCAGTGGCATTCATGGCACCTTAGACTTCTTTCCATTTCAATCTTGCAGGCTTGGTTTAGCAGGAGCAGCAAAGAGTGCACCATCAGGTTCAGAAAGGTGGTTAAAAGATATGCTACAATAGGGATCAGAGTGCAGGGTTCCTCACAGTGAGACCTGGGCGGGGGGTGGGGGAGTACATGGGGTGCAACCAAGTGTCCAGCATGATTTCCCAAGGACATACTTACTTGTCCAGTCCAAGGCTCCATTCTGGTCAAGGGCACAGGTGGAGAATGGATCCTCAGAAACATGGACGGTGAGGGCTTGTAGCAGAATCATTAAAATCACACCTTCAATCTGGCTGTGGGGAGAAGCCAACATCAGTTATGTTACCTGCTTGATTTACCAGCGCTGCAGACAAGGCCACCTTCCCCAGCTGGGAGGGGGTGATGCCTCCTTCTGGAGCAGGGTCCTTCTAGCAGAGAAAGCTACTGCTGGATTCCTCTGTCACAGGCATTTGGTAAACTGGCCCTGGCCCACAGGGGGTCCAGGTCAACTCCAGACACAGGGCCAGTGTGGCAGGATCATTAAATACTCCCTCTGAACGCGAGCAGGTGTTGAACTACACCTGTCAAAAAGCTGATGCATATTCTCTGGGCAGAGACTTGGAAACACCTCCCACTGCAGAACTGAGGATGCAAAAAAGTCAGGCTATGACTTCAGCCTCCTTCTCATTCACAGCTGGCTGGCAGCAGTTACTAAGTCCACAACCAGTGAGAGACAACAGCCTACAAAGGCAGTGTCTGATGCCCCTCACTGACTGATGTTTCTTGCTCCTGCAGCTCCACCTGACACAAATAAGTGGCACCACATCACTGTGTCACTGCTTAGAGCTCCAACAAGTCATTCCTATTGAAGTCCACAGCCTACGCAGGTAAAGTGGCAACAGAAAGGACAGTCACTGTCCCATCTGTTATGACTGATGAGCCCCATCTCCCTCAGCAGAGCACTGAGAACTGACAAGTCCCTGTACTGTTGTGAGAATGGGTGCCTCTCTCAGGCATACAGCCTCCATCTGCTTCAATGACAGGTGATGCTGGGTGTGGTTAAATAATGCTTTATGTCAAGCAACGGAGATCTTCATTTTCCTTCTTGCTTTTCTTGCATCTCTTCCACATAGTCCTCCTTGTTTTAAAATATTTAGCTCTTCTGCTCTCTCGCTCAGACAGCCAGCTCCCTCTTTGCCATGGGCATGTGAACAGACACCAGAGAGACATTCAGCAGGATGGCAAGCTCTGATGTCCACACTCTTCTCTATCTGCACCCACCCCCCTGTGTGTGTATGAGTGTTGGAACCCAAGCTCAGCTGTCAATAGGATTTAATCTGCCTGCTTACCTTGCAACAAAAATCAGGCCTGTAGATGTGCCCTCTCCCACGGGGTAGGAGCACTCCACAGCCAGCTCCATGGCAATAGGGTAGATGGCAAACCCAAAGAAACCAAAGAGTGAACTGGTGATGGCCAACATGATGGCCTGGTATCTGAACCGAGAAGTCTGCAGGCAAAAAAAGCAATACCAAAGTCTCAGTGTCAGCACTGCTGTACAGAAAGTCTCTGAACCCTTAACCTGCAGGAAGTCCCAAGGGATGACTGTTCTCACCAGTATATTCCCTACCTGTTCCTGAAATCAATTTTTTACCTCCAACCCTCTAGAGTCAACAAAAGGTTACAAAATGGAGTGCTATCTGTTGAATTGAAGCAAGCAGAGGATCAGCAGAATTACCTGAAAAGCACTGGTGTGGTTGTACTACTGTAGCTAGACTGGTCAGTAACTTACAGGAGTATGTTGAACATCTCTCTAGGGCCAAGTGAAACACACACCTTCCTCCCAATGCAAAGTAACATTTTGGAAATGGTGTTTGCATTGGGTCACATGTGAGAATTCATTGGGTTGCTGCAGCTCAATGGAAGGAAAATTAGTCAGACTCACATTTCTAACACTGGGCTTTTAAGATCAAAAAAGCCCACAAACCAAAAAGCAAACAAAAAAACACCTGAAACATTTACAAAACCTGGAGATTAGTTTAGTGCCTAGAACAGCCTTGTCCCTAACTCTGGAGGAAAGAGCACGACCTAGTCCAGCCAATGCTAAAAAAGATGAAGTACTTTACAGCCACATTGCTGGAACCTCCTTCCTTGACCGTGTAATAAACTCCCACAGAGGAACACAGAGTGTCTGTCCTGGCATGGCAGCAGACCTGGCCCAGCTGAACTGTCTAGGTCAAGGAAAGCTCTGTGTCTGGAATCTGAGTTCAAAGCACAAAGGCATCAAACAGATTTAAACGGGTGGTTTTCGTTCTACTACTTCGAACTAATAATTCATCTGTATGGGATGAAGGTGAAGGAGGGAAGGGGAGGAGGAAAAGGTTTGCTTGTTGCTCCTAACACAGCCTCTTGCCTACTTAGTGCTTTAACTGAGTCAAGGCAAGCTGACTTGTATTCAGATCGTCCTCAAAACAAATGCCAGAGTATGAAAGGGGAAAATGCAAGGTTTGCTTTAGGCACCTTGTCCTACATTGACAAAGGCAGTGCATTTGTCTGTCCCTTCCAAATGGAGCTACCATCACTGGGGTCTTGGCCCCAGGGGAGGTGTGATCACCCTCTATTGAAAGTCTGGATTTTTCAACACACAAGAGAAATGGGAAAGCAGAAACCTGCACCATTCTGGGTCCTCTGTGGTGCTGGGAGTCCTGTGTGTCATGATCACATTCCTGCTGTGTGGTGGCTCCCATTGGCAGTGGCTATGCTTGCGTGCAGTACTTGCACTCTGGCCTCATGGGTGTAAAGCCTCCAGGTTGCGCATTCCTCTCTTGGCTGAATTCAAGTGTTCTCCTCTTCTGCTTCCCTTGTCCCCCTCAAGGAACTACTTCAGAACTGGCACATAACTAGGTCCTTTCTGCTAATGTTGCGTGTTTGACACCCACCACTGTTAAAGGCAGATGTTGGGAAAACAGGGACATTTTGGTTCATTTTTGCAAGATGAATATTTAGCAATTCTCTTTCTTTTTTTTAAAAAATGGTCTCAGGAGTCAGTAAGCAAACATGGTAATCCAGTATAGGGAAGTAAAATTATGCCAATTTATCCCAAATCAGCCTGTCTCAGGCTCCACAGTGACTGTGAAATTCTCAGTGAAAGGTTTCTCTTTAAAACATTCCTAGCCCAGAGAGATAATCCCAAAGTATAACACATGGCTTAATAAACACTACAACATGAAATGACCTTGGTTTAAGTTGATGATTTATCAGATGGCAACAGAAATAGGCCCATGGGTGTGGCACAATGCAAGGGAGAACTCACCACTGCGAACATGATGCTGGCAAGTGCACTCAGACAGAAACAGATCTTGGTGGACTCTATGAACTTCCTTGTACGGTCGACATACATGCCTAGCAGGAAAGCACCCAACAACCCACACACTGTGAACAGTGCACCATTCAGGCCAGCAAAATCCTGGTGGGCAGAATAAGAAGTAATGAGAAACTAGAGCAGTTAGGAAAGAGGTTTTAATGTCACTGACCCATCTGCCAGCTACCAGTGGTTCACTTACTGAGGTAGGAAAATCTTCCTTGCCCACTGCAGTAGCTGAGGCCTTCACAGGGCTCTGAGTAGCAAATAACAGAGTCCAGGTGCTTCTACAAGTGTGTGGGGACAGCATGGTGACAGCACTCTCAAAGGGTGACAAGTCTCTGCACACCTGTCAAGGGAGGCTGGATACAGAGCAACAGCAGTTCTCTGGTGTTAAATGTTCCAGCCTGGAGCCACTGGGCTCTTCCAAGGGCAATCAGGTGCTTTGCCCTGGTGGTAACAGGACCAACTGCCTTGGCACCTGCTGCTGTTTATAATCACCCTCCTGGCCCTTTTCTTACCAGGGACCTGCACTGGCACACCCAAAGCGTGTTAGAGAAGACATCGCCTGGCTGTGTCAAAGTCTAATTAGAGAGGCAGTGAGCAGTGGCTAGGATAGGGTACATGCTCTGTTGCCTGCAGTGATTGCCCTTTGCTTGTAGCACTTCTTCAGCTCCATAAGAATTCAAACGCAGACAGCAATCCTGAAAGCAGGGAAGCTTTTAACAAAATAGGGTAAACATTTTTGGGACCTCAGGGGCACTGGAAGGAAAGGGTATATGGAATAGCTTCTCTGGGCTAAGGGCCAGGGCAAGCCAGTCACACACAGACAAAATAATGATGCACAGAAAGCAAGGCTGCACAGTTTAAAAGGTTTCCAGTTAAAAGTCAATGGAGTGTACAAAATGTGACCTGACTATGGAGCCCTGAGCTAGATACCAGACCTGGGAGCTGAAGAGGGGGTGGACAGAGACCAGACATGTAAATGTGCATATATAACAGCTGGAGAGGTGTTTTAAGAGGACCCCCATGACGATACAAGCAGCAGGACTGAAGTGCAGCCTGCTGAAGGGAAACACATGAACTGGGGGGCCTCCTGCTAATCAGCAGGAGGGAGAGAGCAGGAGGAACCAGCTGTGCACACACTGTGCTGAACTGTAAAAGCAGCACCTGGCCTGTGTCATGGGAAGGATGGGGAAACACCTGTCACAGTACCACTGGCTTCTTCTGCTGCCCTGGCTTCATGTAAGTCTGTGCAAAGAGGAAAAGACGCTTGCATCAGCCTGCCTTCAGCTTCACTCTAGGGCCTGCCTGGGTCTCATTCTGCTCTGGGGTAGGTGACAAAAGGCTGCATAGACATCAGTGCTCTGGAGTGGCTTAGCAAAATCACAATATTCTTTTTTCCTATAAAATTTTTCATTTGCAAATGGGAGCCTGGCCACGGGCAGTAATGAAAATGCAGGTCATCCCTTATACTAAAAGAGGGATGGTGTTCTGGATTAATGTACTGCTTAATCTATATTAGATAATGTGAGCAAATAAGATATGAGACTGTAGCATATTCAATTGTCTTCATTTTGCTCTGAGTCCTTTATGATGGAAAATCAATTTGATTGTATCATAGATGATGTGGACAATGGGGAGAAAAGGAAGAAGACTCACATTTGAATATCCCTTTTCACAAAGGATCTGTTCTAGCAGAGCTGAAAAGCAGGTGAACATCCCAATTCCTCCTCCAAAGCACACTGCCAGGATGATGTATGACTTGTTTGTCAGGAGCTAAAAAAAGAAGTTAATGTAAATAAGTGGAGGAGGGAAAAGGCCTGGCTCTGACAGTAGACTTGAGGGTCAGCAGCTCTGACTCTTCAGTTGAAAATGCTGACAGGGTAACTCCGTGATCATTGACAAAGTATGTCCTGTGGGTTCAGCCAGAGGACAAGTTACAATGGGGACCATGTAGGGAGGAAGGAACTCTTCAGTGCTCAAATGCTTCCTTTGCTTTGCCATGTGCTGTCCTATCTGTTACCATATCCATTCAGAAGGCCCAGGTGTGCTTGTTTGAGCTACCTGAACAGCAGCCAGCCCACAGATGAATGGTCAGATAGCATCTCTTGCAGCTTTGCTGTGGGCAGCTTCCACTTCCTGAGGACGGAAGGGATCCTGATCTCCTTCAGGGGGATTTCCGTGGCGGGTTTGGGGGAGTGGCGTTCAGAGTGTGCTTTGTAAGCAGATCCTTCAGCATATCCCTGTCTTGCAGGGCTGCATCTCTCACTCCAGCATGGCAGGCCCTGTGCTGTAACACTTACCATTTTGAGCCCCGTGAAGAACGGCTGTGAGTTGGAGTTAGTGGCACTGGCCGATGGCGGTGTTGGCGGGACCTTCTGGTGAATCCCCAGAGTTGCTAGAGCACAGGCTGTTACTGCCGGGATGGCATAAACACCCAGCTACACAACATAAGGACAAGACCAGTTACCAGTCTTTCCAGCTCCACTGCCTCCAAACAAATAAATCAGCTGGACCCAAATCAGCCCAGCTGACTGATTAAAGCAGTTTTCACTTACCATCAATGGAATGTGCTTTCCTTCAGGAACTAGTGCAGGTGACAACAAGTTTGCTATAAGAATGCCCAAGGGATTGGCTGGAAAGAAATAAAAGAGAAACATTTTTTTCATGCAAGCAGTCAGAATCATGTATCCACCCCTACTGCCTGCCAGCACCACAGCTGCAGTGTGCAGCAGTGTAATGAGTAAGGACAGAGCAAGGAATATATGTGGAGAAACTAGGAGGGGAACATGTGGAGAAGATGACTGTGTGGTCTTACTGTTGCCACATCTGTTGGATCATCCCCATGAAGTCCATTCTATAAAACCATATCACTACAACTCCTAACTCCTGTAAACTGTTTTTCAACTACAGGCTATGACATCCTCACCCTCACACAGCTGCCTCAGTAAACATCAAGCTGAAGTGACAAAATTAAGATGGATGAATCCATGTTATCTGTCCTGGTGTTTTATATCAGGAGTTACAGAGGTGTTTTCCCTTCTACATTCCCCTATGCCATTAGGCATGCATACATTACGTATAGGATTCCCCTGTTCAAAGGTGAACAGCCACAGCTCCCTTAGCCACTGCTGCCATGACAGATATTTCATTCCATTGCCACCATTTCCAGGCACATGAAGGATGACAAGGTGAAAGGGAAAAATGCTTAACTAATCTAGTAGCTTTTATACAGTGAAATGACTGCTGGATGGATGAGGGAAGAGCAGCTGACACTGTCCCCATAACAACCTTGCAGACAAGCTGATAATGTAGTGGCTAGACAAGTAGACAGTGAGATGAACTGAAAGCCAGCTGAACGGCTGGGCCCTGAGGATTGTCATCACTGACATGAAGACCAGCTGGGTGCCAGTCACCAGTGATGCACCCCACGGGTTGATACTGGGGCCATACAGTTTAATGTGGATGATAGGACAGTGTGCACCCACAGCCAGTTTGCAGATGATGTGACACTGGGATGAGTGGCTCACAGAAGAGATGGCCATGCTGCCATTCAGAGGCACTGCAAGAGACTGGAGAAATAGGCAGAGGGGAACCTTGTGAAGTTCAGCTGAAGGAAATATAATGTGCTGCATCTGGGGAAGAATAATAATTCATCCACCAGTACACCTTGAGGCTCACCAACTGGAAAGCAGCTCTGCAGAGAAGGCCCAGAGGAGTGGGTAGGGGGTCCTGGTGGACACCAACTTGACCATGAGCCAGCAATACAGCCTTCTGATAAAGAAGGCCACCAGCATCCTGGGCTCAGCATTAGGCAGTGTTGTCAGCGGGAGGTGCTCTTTACCTTCTACTCAGCACTACCAAGTCCACATCTGGAGTATTGTGTGCAGTTCTCAGGTTCCCAGTGTGAGGGAGACAGGAATTTACTGGTCCAGAAAAGAGAAAAGATGATTAGAGGACTGAAGCTTCTGTCATGTGAGGAGACACTAAGAGAGCTGGGGCTGATCAGCCTGGAGAAGCTGCTGGAAAGCACTTTTGCAGAGAAGGACATGGGGTCCTGGTGGATTGCAAGTTGACCATAAGCCAGCCATGCACACTTGCAGAAAGGTGTCAAACAGCATGCTGGGCTGCATTAAGAGGAGGAGGTGGAAGATAGTGATCCTTCTCCTCTACTAAGCCCTGGTGAAAAACATAGAGAGTGCAAGTCCAGTGCTGGGTTCCTCGATACAAGGTACAGGGTTAGTGGAACAAGTCCAGTCAAGAGCCAAAGATGTCGTTAAGGGTCTGGAACATCTCTCATGCCTAAAGGAGGCTGGGACAGCTGAGACTGGTTAGCCTGGAAAAAAGAACCTTGATCAGTAATTATAAAGATGGAACTGGACTTTTCTCAGTGGTGTACAAAGCGTAACACAGGAAACTATACCTGAATATAAACTTTTTTAGTGTGATAGCCATTCTGCACTGAAACAAGATGCTCAGCTAAGCTGCCACACCTCCATCCTTGGAGATAATCAAAACCTAACTAAACATAAACCTGGACAACCTGGTCTAGCCCAACCCTGGTTGAGCAGGGGGTTGGACGAGATGATCCCAAGAGGTGCCTTCCAACCTTCTCTGTTCTATAATGCTGCTGAGGCATCATTAATAGTGCTATAGCACACAACAACTGTAGCATTTCTACTCTGTGCTTGGTAAAGTACTAGCTTATGATGCTGGTGAAATGTTACCTGCTTCTAAGTAAATGGAAACAATTAAACAAGTTTGCAAGGAAATGGATTACACTTTCTTCGTTGGGGTAAAATGCAACTGGGCATTGTAGGGACCGCCTGCAAACTAGTCAGCTGTTTCCATGAACTGTCCATGAATCGACATGCTGAAGCAGTTCCAGAAGGTATAGATGAGGGTTGGAAATGTGCGCATTGGGCTAAATTTGAAAGGACTGAGATTATGAGTAATTACATGGTTTCAGTTGCCTTCTTTTCCTGGGAAGAGAAATTATATAAGCCTAGACTATGAATGGAAAAGAGATCACTGGAGTTAATCAACTATACATTATGGTTCAGGGGCCCTGGTGGACTAGCTTGCAGTACTCTGCAGTGGGGCTGTGTGTTTTGTGGTCAGTGATGCTGATGTGCTGAAACTCTTTAGAGTGCAGAAAATTACCTCAGCAAATGAAGAATCCTATGGATGAAGCAGAGGTCACTTCAGTGGACTCAGATAACTCTTTCTACTTCTGACACAGGAGAATTTCTCATGATCTTCACAAGGGATGAGTTCTTGGCCCTGCAGTGCTTCTCTCTGAGTAAGTCTCTACAAGTGATGGGTAGGACCAACATACAACAAACACTCAAGAGCTGAGTCATTAATCATTACGACAGCTGAGTCATAATGATTTCAGCTGCTCAGCAGGATCCTGGATGCAAGGTCCATATTTGTCACAAAACCCTGGGGAAGCCTACCCATAGGCACTAATAGCAGGAGGCTGTAGGGCCAGTTTCTGCGTGCAGCACTGATACCAACAGTACTGGAATGATGAGTGCTGTTCTGGTAATTACACAGGAAGTGGGCACTGATAAATTGCAGCAAGATGAGACAAAAAGCTCATGTGAGCAACAGGAATACATGGAGATAAGTGGGAAGAAGCAAAGGGAAATTTGGCTGTAAAGCAGCTGGGTGGGAGCCATTCGGTCTTTCAAGGCAAAGAAGAGAAGAGTTGATTCTGTTCGTAACTACCTGACAAACAGGTGCAACAAGATGGAATAGATGGGGGTAAAGAGCATTGAGATGAGAAATAACATGTTGACATTTGCCAGTGAGGTAATTAACCACTGGATTAAATGTCTGGGGATGTGGTAGATGCTCCTTCCAGACAATATTTAAATTTTCTTGAAATGAAATCCTGATTTTGTAGAGTAGACATTATGGGTGTAACCAGGCATTATTAATGGAAGCCCTCCATACAGCAACATGCAGGTGTTGCAGCAGACAGCAATCACAGCCCATTCAGTCTGCACTCTTATATCCCAACATGGCAGATACTGAACAGCTTCAGGTCTTGGGATTCCACTGTTCCTTATTCTTCAGGTTTGTTCTTTGTCATAGTTGGATCCATTTGGCTCTGTAAAGACTGAGGACACTCTGTGAACAAAATGCTCTTTGGCTGCTCTGGCTGCTCTCTCACTTAAAAAGGGCAAGTTGTTTGCAAGCTGGGGTACATCAGGGCAGTGAAGCACTCAGTGCCCAGTGGTCCTTGGTAGTACTCATATTGTGGCCACACTGACAACAGAGCTCCTTCTCCTGCAGGGAAGGTCTGTCTCAGCACTGGGAAACCAGGTGAGTCATCAGGTCCACCCTATTCTAGGAGAAACAGTGCAAAAACAATTTATTCATTCTGACACCATAAATCCATTCTTGCTAAACAAGAGTGCCCATGCTCTAGGCTTGCAGCAGCATTGGGAAAGCTCCTCCTTTCCCCATGCCTAACCCTTCTTTACAGCTCCAAGGCAACACGGAGGAAAGGCAGCTGCTGGCTGTTTTGAGGTAAGGACAGATGGGGCTGCCACACACATGTAGGTACTGTGAGATTTCACAGCTGGAGCCAGTGAACCAGCCCAGTTTCTGGAGCACCACTCAAGTCCTTGGAGAAAAGAGGAAGAGATTTCTTTGGCTGCTGGGTAAAATGTCACATGAAGGTAGGAAACAGGTCTATCAAGTGCAGTATCCCATCTCTACCCATGCCCAAAGGAGCCAAGAGAAGAATGTGATTAGAGCAAGCTTATCTGGTGCCTCTCCTCTGGTTTCCCAGCTTCCAGGCACTTAGCAAGGCAGGTGTGCTTTCTGCATGGATAGTCCTGCCATTCAGCATCCCCAGCATGTTTGTGCGGACAGACAAGTATATTTTATCTGCGTGTGCACACATACCAATTAGCAATACGTGCTCAGCCTTGCTACTGGACGAACTGGTGGACAGAACTGCCACAGCAGCATCACGTCACCTCTATCCAGTTACAGGATTTGGCAGCTATGAGCATTGGCACTACATGCAACTTAAAACACTTTCTTAAGCAGCTGCAAAATTAAGGCCACTAAAGACTTAGTAACGTTAAGAGCTGTCCCCACCCTCTGTGATATTTAGGTAAAGATGACAATCTGATCCTGGAAGAGAGGAAGAAGGTTAGGAGTGCTGCCTCTGAAAGGCAAGCAAATTGCTAGCAAGTTCTGTGAGGCAGCAATGTTACTTTGCAGCTATCACTTACACATTGATGCAATCATATTTGCTGTCGCTCTCTGGTGGTCTGGGAACCATAGTGCTGCCAGCTTTGTCGGTGAAAAGATGATAAGAGGCTGTGCTAGTGCACAGAAGCACTGCCCAATAAACAGGTACCAGTAACTCTGGGAACCCAAACTCAGGAACTTCAGAACGCTGAACATCCGGGTGATGCTACCAACCATGTTCAGCCATGCACTCAGGACCACCTGCAGCAAGCAGAAAGATCCAGGGTTTGTATGCTGAAGGCTGAAGGGCAGAACTCAATACAAGAGATTAGCATGAGCAGCATCTCAAATGCACTACAGGAGACACTGGGTGTTAGTAATCACCGCCTGCAGACCATCCCCACCCCTCTGGGCCACTGCAAGATGCTCCTGATCCAACCTGCCTCCTTAGGGAGCAAGGTGGCTGTCTTGGCCCCATGTAAGAACCACATTGATGAGAAAGCCCAAGTTCACTAATTACATCTTGCTGGCAAGTTTGTGCCATCACCCATATTTTGCTGTGAGAATTCAAAGATCATGGCAATGAATCATCCAGCTTATGGATCCTGCAAAAGCTCTTCTATACTATTAGCATGATAGTGTTTCAGTGCCACATTCCACAACACAGTTCTGGGATTGTGTACAGATCCCAAGCTGGCTTAGCAGAGACCAAGCTCTGAGCTCACAGGGGTCTCTTGCACCCTGCCCTGCTATTCCTTAAATTGGCCCTGCAAAAATAATTGCAGTGCTAAAACTTTTCCACAGCAAATCCCACCCAACTACAGCAAGCTCTTCACAGAGTCAGCTCACAGTATCTGTCCCTGTGGTTGGCTACGACAACAAAAACTAAAGCTGGAAAAGGCAAGCAGGGCTGCAACTTTATTTTGACTTTTCCCACTGCTCTCAGAGGTGACGTGACAGCTGTTATTAAACTAGGATAGAGCTTTCAATATGCCCATCCTCTGCAGCATTTGGCAAAACTCCTATTCAAATCATGTGTGTTAGTGTTTTGTGCATCTACTGTTTCCTCTAGGTGAAACTTCCTCAGGGAAACAGAACACTTCCACTCACAGCACATCGGAGCCCCACGCTGTCAAGAACCCATGTTGCCACCAGACCAAATGGGATCGAGATGAGGAGGTACACCATTGCGAGCCAGTTGACCGTCTCCAGGGAAATGTGGAAGTAGGCAGCTGTCTTATCAGCCACAGGAGCAAACGTCAGCCACAGCTGCAGCGTAGAGATCAAACATGGGGAAGCATGAACACCTCCAATAGAACAGAAATTCTGCAGCCCCTCAAACTGAGTTGTGAAGAGGCTCACTGTCTTTGTCTCTCCTTGAAATTAGGATGTTAAGGTTGGTAATAAAAGTTCAAACCCCCAGCGTCTGCAGTTACTTGGCCCAGAGCACCCCATCCATTTCACTGCCTCATCCCCCATCCCCTAGTCCTGATGCTGGAGGTCTGTACCTTTTTCTGTCCCCATGTTGAACATGTTGGCCCCAATGCACTTACTTGCCCGATGCAAACCACATGCAATCCTTCTGTGTCAGCATAAACAAAATAGAGGCTGCCACCCCCTCTCTGTGGCTAAGATCCTCTTAAACTTGTACTGGTATTTTCAGTCCCATTGGTAACACCTGGATGTGGCCTTGTACGAACAACTTTACTATGTGTCTGCCAAGAGATACATCATTCTGTGCTTTCCTATATGCACTCAACAGTCATAAAAGGACGTAGAAATTTGCGTTATTTAATGTATCAACACGTAACAGGGAGGTACGCACAGAAGAGGTACTTAAATAACTATCCATATTTTTCTTGCAGTGCCATATCTGAACATAGCCCCTAAACCTTGTTTTAGGCACTGGATTCACAGTTTGGGAGTGACCTGCTTGATCCTGAAGTCAGGTCCTGAGATCACACCCACAAGAAAGAAAATGAGGTGCTACAAATTCAATAATGTTTCTGTAGATTCTTTGCAAAGATGCCTCCTGGTGCTTTTCAAAAAGACTGGCCTAACCTGAGAAGGGATTATTATATCAATAATATCCATGTAAGCTACTCCACTGTTAGAAGATGATCTTGCTGCTGCTGAATACTCAAGGTTATAAGTCTGCAGAAATGTGAACAAAAACTTCAGCTATAGCTTTCCACAAATGACATCCAGCCACTGTTGCTTTCCAGGTACTCCCCTTTGCCATCATAAGCTTCCTCTTCACAGCCTGTATCCTGCAAACAGCATCAGCTGTGGCGTTTACGTGTAACTGAAAAAGGGCTTGGGTAACCTTAGAGGAAGGTGTGTCCCTACAATCTGCTTCTTGTTATTTCCAGTGTTCCTGGGTTTTTTTTTCTTACATGCTAGGGACCATAAAAACTACCACATTAGACAGGACCAGAAGGGGAGATGGAATTTTCCTCTTCCTAGAGTCACTGTGTGAGAATAGCCACATGCAAATCTTTGCTTAGCTAGGCTTTTCTCCTAGCAGGGAGTAAATGGTAGCAACAGAGGAGTTTTGAATGTATTAACAGCGTCCATGCAAGGACTCCTAGCCATCAGCCCCTTCCTCTTCTCTGGAAGGAGCTGCCATGCCATATCTCCTGCATTCAGCTCAAAGCTCACATCACCATGCTGGGCTCAGACATAACCATGTGACATCAGTCAAGGGTCTGATAGGGGATGGATTTGGTGTGTACTCAGCTTCTACGGTCAGGTGGATGAAGATAGTGGGTGCTGTACTCTTAGACAACAAGGAGACTAATCTAGGTCACTTCCAAGATTTCCATCAGACTGGGATGGGAATTTAAATGTTTAATGCTAATGTAACTGTTTAGATGTTACAAGCATCACTAAGGCGTAAGCATTAGTTTGATTATGGGATGCTAAACTGCTGCTAAACAAACCTCAGCTGTGTATTTCCAGCAACAGCGTTCTCAGTTCGTCACTGCCTTTCACCTGGGGGTGGTGATGATGAAACACTGCACCAGGAAACAGTGTAATCAAAGAGATGATATGTTTTGTAAGCCAGCTTCAGGTACATTTTCACCCCTCCTGCTCCTCTGCAGAAGATACTCACCCATGCATCATATCGTTAGGAAAGTGATGCCACGAGCCAGAGAACAGCATTTAGTGTTCAGTGACTGTACGCACCTAGGCAATCTGGGATCAAGCACTCTGGCACGACTCCATCAGACCTAGCAAAACCACTCCTTGCAGAAACCCAAGCATATGGGCTGCTCTGTACTCCTATCCTGAGCACGAACTCCACTTCTAGCATATGCGTGTGAGAGCACAGAAGGTGGAAAGTTGCAGCCTGTCCAAGACAGAGCTTATTCCTCAAAATAGGAAGTGGGTTTCTTTATGGGTCTGAAGAGAAAAAGTATGTTTTATTGTTTACTATGTGTTGCTCTAACAGACAAATTCAGAACTGCACAATGGAGCTCAAGGTGCAACTGTAGTCAGAGGCCACCAAACACCTCTGCAACAAAGACATGGCACTTTGGAGTTTTGCCAACACAGGGAAATAGTGACTATGCCACCTTCTGCTTTTGGTTTTCCCAGTTATGGTAACTTTGCCGACAGTAATTAGTAAGGTCTTCTGCTGGGAGGTAGATAGCTGGCATGTTTTTCTGAAACTCTGCACTACCAAGGCTGGTACATACACAGGGTCTGGTACTTACACAGGGGCTGCCCTGATATAAGTCCCCTCAGGTAGAACAGGTAAAGAAGATGCAGTTCTTTCTTGGCGAGATTGAAGTCCTGTAAGCTCTAAAGATGCAGAAGAGAGAGAGGTTCCGCTCTCCTCCACTCCCCAAGGGCCATTGTCTTAACTGATCTTTGGCCCACCAAAACCACAGAATCACAGAACATTCTGAATTGGAAGGGACCCACAAGGATCATTGAGTACAAGTCTTAACTGAATGGCCTGTATCAAAACTTCCCACTGTAGATCACAGTGACAGATGCTACAGTAGAGAGAATGTGTGAGGTTATAGGATGCCATCCCCCAAAGGCTGGCTGCTTCCGGGACAGATTAACGAAGGAGAAACAGAGAGATAGACACCTCTGTCCTTCCAGGGTTGTTCAGTTCTTGCACCTTTCCAGTCATCGCACAAGCCTCACTTTGTGGGAATATGCCCTCGAGGTCTGGTCAAGATGCACTCAGCTCCACTGCTTGAGAGGGCACACAGAACCAGAGCCCCAGTGTGAGCTGCAGAACACATCAAGAGCAGTCCATGTGATGTGCTGCATTGCCTTGTCCATGTCCACATGCACTTCTCTGAAGGCAGCTCATGAGATATCACAATGTCAGTTCCTGATTGAGAGGGAGAGAAGCAATTTTCATTCACCTCCAATCACTTACGTCCCTTCAGAGCCCTGCCAGGGCTAAAACTAACCAAAACCTTTCGGTAAACTTTAACAAAATTCCCAACTTGGCACAAGGTGGAGCGGACAATGTTGGAGGTCAGCAGCAGTTCACTCTCTGGGCCGCTGCATGTTAGGTCAAAAGATTAACATAGACGCCCATGCAGAGTCACTTAATCACAGGGCCTCTTGCCTTTGAAGGCCAAAAAGCCACAACGAGTTTGTGAGCCCAATCCCCTAATACTTGGCAAAACTCACTTCCCCAGCATTATCTCACAGATTTTGCATTAGTTGTTCTCAATTTACAGCTCCTCCTGTAGTATAATCCAGTATCATTGGCTATTTCACTGATGTTGTAGACCATGGTATTTGCTCCTTCAGCATTTGGTATGGACTTTTCCCTCCTTTCAGATATGCGTCTTTCAGGATGTTGGAATAGCCCATGTAATAATATTCACTTTTTCTTCTACAAATGCAGGAATTGTAGTTCTGTGCTCCTCTCCTGAGCTGAAGCCTCAGAAGCACATTCATCTCACTGTGGTTTCTGCGTTTAAAGACAGCAAAAGCTCCAGTGCATGCTAGTCTGGTCTGGAAGACATACCTCAGCACACACTCTTCACTACTCGTGCTCTACACAGCAGGCACAGCAGCTGAGGAAGAGGACAGAAGGTCCCCTGAAAGTTCATAAGCCTGTTCAGGCTTGGACTGGATTACAGCTGCAGCTCCCTTTGCACACAGTTGGCTGACTGGGTAGCCATGCCCCAATGCTAGAAGGACAGAAATGTTTTCCACCCAGAGTTTACTTATATTCTCAATTACAGGAGGGCCCCCTCCATACCTTCATTAACAATGGAGCATGTAGGGCCACCAGGTCAAGGGCACTGACACTCAAACCACCTGACTGGTACGGATGTTGGGAAGGCTACTGGCTCTACTTTCAGCTCTCTTGCCCTTTGCTTTAACCTTCTTCTAGCTGACATTTTAATTCTCCTGCACCTCCCAGAAGCTGCTTGGTCCTTTCTCCGTTAACTGAGACTTAATCTCCATTAGAGGTGGCTGACAAGATAGATGAAGAGGGACTTTTCCACAAGGCAAGTAGTGGTAGAACAAGCGCACGTGGCCTTAAACTAAGAGAGAGTAGATTTAGATTGGATATTAGAAAATTTAGTGTAAGGTTGGTGAGGCACTGGCACAGGTTGCCCGGACAGGTTATGGACTCTCCCTCTCTGGAGATGTTCAAGGTCAGGCTGGAAGTGCAACTTGGTCTAGTGGAAGGTGTCCCTGCTCATGGCAGAGGCATTGGAACTAGATGATCTTTAACATCCCTTCTAATCCACTCCATTCTACGATTCTATGATCATGATTCTATGATAATTGCAGGCCTGCATGGGCATTCCTGTAATCAAAACAGGTTACAGCTGTTTTCATCTTGATTCCATTTTTGTTTTTCTGTTGCCCTTTCTAATATCCTTGTAAACCCTTAGCTGATTCTCAGACATGTATCCAGCCCTCTTCCTCCCAGAATCAGCCCAAATCCTCTTGTTTTCCTCCTGCTCTCATTCCCCTTCTATCTCCATCTTCTCCTGGTTCAGTTCTTCCACCCTATTGCCTTTACTGTTTCCACTCCCACACAGACTCTCCAAGACCCATTTCACCTGCATGATCCAGGTTCTCTCCACCCATTCCAAGGGAGCCCAATGTTTGTTCTCCCTCCCATTCCTGCAGGAAGTTACCTGCGGGCTGTGAGACACCAGTTCTCTGTCTGCAATGGTAGCCAGGTCATGGCTGAAGGCATGACTCCATACAGACTCTACATTTTGGTAAGCAACAGGTGTGAGCTGTGGAAGGCAGCATACATGAGCTCCAGGTTTTTGGAGCTCAAAGTGCAGCAATGATATATTGATGCATCACACGTATAACCAGGTGCAGCCCTTCCAGAAGCAGTGCCAAAAATGTTCTTCACAAAAGGCAAGCTGGTAATCAATGCCTACTTTCTTCATGAACAAATCAAGATTCTAAAAGTGGAAAGCAAAGTATTCGCAGAAAGGCAAACATATGCAATCAGGCAGAGTGGAAATCAGGCCACTTTGCCATGTCAGCAGTGGTATCAGCTAGCAAAGGTTGCTGTATGGAGGGCTTTTCACTGTCTGCCATACTGTATAGCTGAGTAGAGAGTAGCAATGCCCCTGTAGTACCTTTTATGTACAGTTTTAAAAGAAGAAGCCAAGGGAGATGTCTTGCATGAAATGGGAACTTCTGCTTTGTAACAGGCACTAACACGGCTTGCCAGTCCCCAAACAGGCTTCACCTACAGCAGTTCTCCCAGCCCCAGCATGCTTTCTTTCATGCACCTGGACACTGCTTACAAGGTGATGTAGGATGTCTTTCTGTGACATGCAGGATGCCTCCTTCTCCCCTGAGACTGGACAATGAAGCCCTTACACCAGAGTCCTCATCTTCAAGCTTTAAAGTTTGGAAGCAAACAGCCCCTGGCCTCAGCTGAAGGCACCCATGCTGACACAGGAGTCTAGGAAGTTAGGACAGAGGTGTGATCTTCAGAAAAGTTCAGATCCTTGCCAACATGTCTCTTTTAGCCTCTACAGCTCTCAGGAGAAGTAGCAGGACAAAAGAGCAGCAGCTGTGTGTGCATGCGTATCTATGGGGGACTGCTGGAGCAGACAGTAGTTGAGGAGTGTGTGCAACCTGCCATGGAGCATGCCAGTTTCCACTTGTGCAGCTCTCCTTCCTCTCCCAAGTACCCTAAGTGGCACTGTAAGTCCTCCAGCTGGTGAGTCAGGAGCCACTTGGCCAAGTGTGAACCAGCTCCAACCCCCTGCTCCCCTGCTCCTCCCCAGCTTGCTCACGCTGGTGAGCACAGAACAGGGCAGTAAACACTCAGTTTCTTTCTTCTGTCTTTTTCTGCGTCCCCAGTACTAAAGCAAGAAAAAGTTCCTCCTGTGAAACACAAAGGTCCCACCTGTTCAGCTTCACAGGAAGGAGGAAAGAAGGAAGGAGCTATTTGCTTCAACAGTTTACTGCTACAGCAGCTGTGAGCACACAATGAATACTCTTAAACATTAAGACTGCAGATGAAAAAAACCACACTCAAAACCACAGCGTAAGTCTGGCAAAACAAATCTGGGGAGAAACCACAGGCAGAGTTATGTCACCCCTCACCAGCAGTGCTGCAAGAGACAGCCGGGGATGAATCATGTAAGCTTAGCTGCGGTCAGAACACCACCTCTGCCCAGGACTTCAGGCAGCAAGTGAATTATGCTGATGTCTGCTTATGGCCTACTTAAGATAATGCAGGACTTTCTTACACTATATTGTCAGCTAGGTATTCCCAGAATAGCCATATTTAGGAAATGAGAACCAATTCCTGCTAAGGTAGTACCCACTTTGTACAGCAGGGAGAGACAGAGGCTTTTAAACGCAGGTCAGTAACAGAGGCAGAAGTAAGGGGCTATTTATCATTGGTGTAAAAGCGTCCGTATCATATTAACCCCACTGGTTAATGAAGGGATTTCATACGATGACATGAAGCAGGAGGATATAGGGAAGAGTGCCCCTTTCATCACCACATGGTCCGATCTGGTTTGAGCTCTTTGCTCAATCACACTCTAAACCAGACTGAACTAAGAAATACTCCTTTCTCAGCCTGCTCTTGCTGCATGACCACATGTCCTGTCCTGCTGTTCCTGCAGTTAAGTTGCTTCTACCTTGTCTTCCTGACACTGGCAGTCTCCCCCACTCAGTACTGTCTCCTGATTTCCACTTTCAGTGACCCTGAAGGCCACTAATAGAAAACCGCATGTATATTACAAGGGTGGGGAATACAAGGCATCATTCTGGACGCTTGGTCCAGCAAATGAGATCCAAGTCAGACAATTCAAAAGTCATGTCCTTACCATATGCATCTGCAGATAGCCTGGCACAGGAGTACATAGAAAAAAGTGCTGCATGCAACAACTGCACAGGAACTGAGGACACATCTTAACTTGCAGGGCAATTTTTCACACCACAGAACTGGCAAATTAATCTTTTCATCTGGAACTTTTAAACAGCAACCAACCACTTCGATTTCATGGACTTTCAACCACTCCCTCCATTTTAATGTGATTTTTATCAGGAACATTTAGGAGAAACTTTAGCATCAGGAAATGTTTGCTTATGACTTTGTCAGCATACTTGCCACTCCAGATCTTTGCAATGGCTTAAAAACAGTAATTCCATTCAAGGACATTTATTAGGCACCCAGTTTTGAAGTGGTAAAGCTCTGGCCTAATTTCATACCATGGAAAAATAATACTTTGGACAGGAAGCATCCTTGACTTCTTGACAACAGTCAGGAAGTTGTCAAGAGACAAAGGAGACAGAAAACAGGTCAAACCCTCCAGTTTCACTGTTCAGGTTTCAGCAAAGTCAAAATCTGACAAGACGTCCTGGAAAAGGCTTGGTACAGCTTCCTTCACCTTCATGCTGTCATTGTCTACTTCTAGCAGGGTAGGTTTTTTTCTTGTCACATAATGTTCTTCTGCTGTGCCAATTTAACTGCAAACAAGCAGTGCGGCTTTTCAGCAGGATGCTTTTTTACACTCTTAAAGGATACACTGATTTTGCATTGAGAAGGTACATTCTTTTTTTATTTTTCCATATTCTCACTATGTTTTTCCATTTCTCTACTCCAGCACTCTTGCATCATGGAATACCTAATCTTCTTTCACAGCATTTACATGTTTGCAAGTTACAGTGCCTGATCTTGTCTGCCAGACAGCTTGCATTCACAGCATGGTAATCCTCAAGAACATGAATAATTCTACATCAGTCTGATAATTATCAACAATGTCCTCAATGACTTGATGAGCAAAGATCTGGGCTTCTGCTTCATATACTAAGCCTTGATAAGGGGAAACTTTACGAGTTTATCTCTCTAACTACTGAACTTAATTTAAATCCGTTCAACAGGTGGGGTATGATCTGGCTTCTCATGTTTTCAGGTCTCTCAGAATAAGGCAGCAAGAGTAGGCAAAAAGAAGTTCGTATAATAATCTGTTTAGTGCAGAATTACTCCTATACTGTTCTGTATGTGCAACAGACCCTGAAAGGAAAGTTGCTTCTTTTCCTGACCAGCTAAATCTGCTGTCACAGGCCAGCAATGCGGCAGAGCTAACTCGTGTTCCTCTCCCACGGCGTTTCAACACTGCTCTGCTATTCTTGGGCTAGAAACATGTGACCCTCACAGACGCTGAATACTTTCTCTGTCTCCCTATGGCCTACGAAGCCGACTCGGCAGCAAGTTTTGCTGTGCTCCAGGACACATTTTGTTTCATCCCAATCTGACTTGACGCTGCGGTACTTCCTGCTGTGCTCTTGGAGATCACACACACCCTCCCGCCCCATCCTGTCCTTCCCCCGTCACCACCCCTCGGTGCCCCGGATCCCACCGGTCAAAACGGAAAGCGTGCAGGCCGAGGTCGTAACCAGAAAAATAAAGTTCAAAAGTAAAAGCCACTTATTCGGTCCATAAGGCACTGCCAGGCTGAGGCTTCTCTGAGCTGTGCGCGTACAACCGAGTCCCGGTGCTCCAAGGATGAGGGGGCGGATCTGAGACAGGGCACCGGGGCAGAGCTCTGAGGATTGCCTGGTTGCTTCTAGGAAGAAACAGGAGGTGGTTTGGGCTCCGGCGAGCCATGTCAGCTCGTCTTCCCTCCGCAGCACCAGCAGCAACCAGAGCTGCTCTCCGGAGCTGCTGCACAGAAAGGCGGGAGGGAGGGGAATGCGCCCTGCCTGTTCTGCGCCTCCGCCTGCTGCCCGGGCAGCCGGCGCTGCCGGCGGCCGCCCCTTTCCCCATCACCCCGCAGCAGCGTCCCAGCCCCCGCCCCACTCGGCTGCGGAGAGCGGCGGGGGAAGCGGGTCCCGGCGCGGGCGGTGCCGGCGCCGCGCCGCACTCACCATGGCATTGGAGCAGTTCAGGAGGCACACGACGGCCAGCAGGAACCACCGCCGCCGGTACGTCTTGAACTGGGCCAGCGGCCCCAGGCTGCGCTCCCCCAGCAGGCTGGCCGCCTCGGCACCCTCCATCGCGGCTCGGCTCAGCGCGGCGTGGCTCCGCTCGGCACTGCCCCGTCCGGCCCCGCCCCGCCGCCCTTCCCGGCCTCCCCGGGGCGGCCCCGGTCGCGCCGTCGCCCGGCACGGCACGGCTCGGCTGGGGCAGCGTTGCGGGCGCGCCCTCGCTGCGGAGCCGCGCCGGGCCCAGCGCCAGCCCTTCCCCGCAGGTCTGGCTGCGGGTGCCCGCGGAGCCGGGTCTGCCCTACCGCGCTTTTCAGCTCCGCATCGGGGCTGCTGAGGGGCGCGGGAAGCGCGGCGCCCTGGCGCGGAGACGCCTCTCCTGCTCGTGTATCGTTAAAACAACAACAGCAGCAGCACCACCACCACCACTAATGCCCGCTGACGGCTCCGCGTTACCCTGGGAGTCACCGTTCGCTCTCGCCTCCGGGCAGCGCCCCAGCGGCAGCTGCCGCAGCTGGGGGTGCTGGTGGGGGCATGAGGAGAGAGAAGCCTTGCGGGAGCAGCGCTGTCCCGGGGGTTATCGCTTACTGGAGTAGAAAAAGGACTAGAGCAGCATAAAGGGAGAATGTTAAGACCCACACGGGTCTATCAACCGCGGGATATATAGTTTGGTTATGGATTTGTATGACTCGTTTTGCTGCAGACAGCAGTATTTTCTTTCCCTGATGCAGAGACACCCACACTAGTTGTTACCTCCTCCTCAAAAACTCACCAAGGCAAAAAGCCAAGAGTGCAAAGAAAAAGCCTCTCCTGCTTCCAAACAAGACCTGTGACTTCAGGTCGGTTGAATATTTGTAGTGCTTGGATGTCTTTACCCCGGGTCTGAGCTCTAATCACCCTCACACACCCACCACACACCCCCTGCTCAGCCTCAGCAGTACTGAGCTGACAGGCTGATGGCTTCCAGAAATGTCTCCAAAATACTAACATCCACCATGTCACCTTTTACTCAGCCCTTTGAAATCCTCGTGCTATTCCTCACCTTCCTCACCACAACCTGCTAAGACCACAACACCCTCTCAGTCAGAGGCTGGGGTCTCTTGCTGTGAGAAGTACTTTATTCCAAATGCTTTGAGCGTATTTGGAAGAGTGAATAGGGAAGGTTATGCTGCATGGCAGTGTTCTGTCATGAACAATTTTAGCTGAGATTCTCTGGGGTGGGAGGGTAGGGGGTGGAGGAGGAGTAGGGAGTAGAGAGAGTGAAAGGAAGGAGAAAAAACCATTTCTAGCCCATGTCGACCCTTTTGTTCCAGGGTAGAGAGAAGCATGAGTTGTTTGTTCTAGTGAGCAAGCTTTACTGACTGATAGATTGTGCCTTCTAGTCTCTCTCAGCTGGAATTAGGGGTTGACATTTAGTAATAGCAGTTGACATTTTGTAATAGCAAGTGGGAATATTAAGGTAATATTATTGATTGACATGTTCCTCTGTCTACAATTGCCTGACCTGGTTTGCCTGGCGTGTGAGCTGCTGACAAATGTGCACTGCTATTTGTATGTTGTAGGCTGATGCACAGCAACTTCTGCCCTGCTCTGGAAAGACATGCAGTGACCTAGCTTTTGTGCACACGTTATCTGCCCTCTGGACCCAGCAGTGCTGTCAAGTGGGGAGAAACTTGTACATTAACATGCTAGAAAGAGGCCTAGGCATGTGACACAGCAGAAAAGCACAGTGGCTGCTGCTCACCAGGAGAAGCATCATTTCCTCCTCTCTGTGGTCTTTCTTGTTGGCAGACAAGCCCTGTGTGAAAATGGACTTCCACATGATTATTACCGTGCTCACTCCTTTTTCAGCTTAGAATCTCTATTGTCGTTAAAGATGTCTGAATAATGCTGTCAAAAAAACAGGATCTCATGTGAAATACCTTTACTGATTCATTTTGCTAGTAAAATACATTAAAATCTCAAATTGCACATATTTGTAGGACACATCAAAATCAAGTCTGCCCTATTTAGCCCCTTTCCATGTTATTTCTTATGGCAAGATAATGTGATGTGCTCTTTTCTATTTGAAATAGGGTTCCAGAGCAAATTGGAGCTGGATGGTAAGGGAAATCCTGTCCCTGAGAGCTCTGTTGCTTTGGGTGCAGACACCAGAAATCCAGTGTCAAACAGGGCCACAGGAAGGGAAAAAGCATCAGTAGGACAGAACTGCATTGCTGTTTGGAGCAGAACAATTTATTCCCACACCTGGGAGTAAAATAAATGTTTTTCTCCACTTATGCTTATCCTATTGTCTTGCTGTATGTACTCTGTAAGGACTGGACTGTGAAGATAATAGTACTTAGATCAGCTCTTTGCATCCTCATTCCTCTGCTCTATATCACATCACCTATGAACAGGGGCACCACTTGTTACTGGCAGCAAAACAAAGACAGCAAGAGGATTAGTGTCAAAGGAGAATGGCCTCATCTGCCCTTCGTCTTCTCATTCTTTCCTGGTGCTCTGCTTCTTCCTGATAGATCTTTATCAGTCCCTTTCTCTCCAGTGTCACCCTCCCTTTCACATACCTAAGCACATCCTATCTGTATTTTCATCCGGGCTCATGTTTCCAGGAACTGGGAGCATAAGCTTGATGTCTGATTCTCAGTTAAGTAGTTTCTTGTTTTGTAGGTACTTGTACTGAGGTACCTGTGATCTCTGATGTATGAGCACAAGTAATATATGCTGAACAGATCCAGCAACACAACCGATACAGCAGGTATGGGAAAGAAAGTTTTCAGCAATGGAGTAGTTGAAAAATGTAGTTGTTTGAAATGTGGATGTAAAATAACTTAGCATTGGAAGAGGATTCCGCATCCATAGCACTTTTCCAGTATTCAGCCCCTATGATGGTAATTACAGGATCATGCAGGTTCAAAGCAGGGTCAGCAATTGTGGCTTAAGGGGGAAGGGAGCACCCAAGATTTATAGATGCTTGTGGTTGAAAGAAATTACAAAAGTCAGAGGGTCCACAAAAGCTTACAAAGTTCTGTTAGTAAATTACACTCTTGGCATGGAAATTGGTATAAGTTAGTCCTGGACCTACTATGTAAGCACATGGCACTGGGTTTGGGTAAAGGGGTAGGGTGAAAGGAAACCGAGAGACGAATTAGAGAGGAGGAGAGAGAAAGAAAGGAAAAAAGGGAGAAAGAGAGATCACCAGTCCTGGCCTCAGCACTGATCCAGCTGATGGTATGTTCAGGGTTCTGTGAGCACTGGCACACCTGGGCTTTGCGGGGGTACCTTTTTTAGATAAATTTCCCCATCTTGGAGATAAGTTTCTCACTTTCTATGCAAATTAGTTATCATATGCAGTCCACTCTTTTAGACCTTTCTGGAAATGGGTTGGAGGGCTTCGGGTATCTTTGGTTATCTGGATTCCCCCTTATAGTCCATGCCCAGTTCTCAGCCTCACCCCTGCACTTGTGCTGTGCTCTGTTGTGCTCATCTCCAGGAGCCAGAACAAGGATGTTCGTCCCAGAAATGTGCTGCCCTACCTCCATATGGCCTCTTCTCCAGCCACATCCTGTTCTTTCTCACAGTATGTTACCACCAGCAATTCTTGGCTGTTATTACCAACAATCCAGGGTTGGCTCCACAGCTGGCTTTCGATACTTGAGACATATACATTAGCCCCCGTGTCTTCTACAGCAATGTCTTCTACAGCAATGAAGTCAGACCAGTTTACCTAGAACTTAATCTGGTCTGGAAAACCCTCAGCAATGGAGACTGCACAACCTTTCTGGGCAATTGATTCTACTGCTGATCAGCCCTAGGACAGATGCCACAACACACCCCTCAGATAGAGCACAACTCATTACGCACAAACCTCTGACCCTATTCAAAGTTGGATCAGTTGGCTACCCATCCAGACCATAATGTCTTAACTTAAATACAAGAACACTGGTAGACAGAGGTGAAAATGTTGCTAAACTCATAGTAAATGACATTCATTGCTGTCACACATCCACAAATCCGTTATCAAAAAAGGGCAATCAGGCAGGTTCAGAGTTATGATTTATCCTTGGTGAACCTGTGCTGATTACTCACAATTGCCTACTTCTTCTTCATGTGTTCAGAAATATCATGCAAGAGAACATGTTTGGTTTTTTTTCTCAGGGATTGAAGTGTGACTGGACAGCCTGCAGTTGCCTGGACTGTGCTTTGAATTCTTTTTAAGTATAGGTGCAACATTTCTACAGTTGGCAGAGGTGTCCATGGCTCCTCAAAGATGATTGAAAGTGATCTTGCACTGGCGTCAGACAGCTCTCTCTCTATGCTTGGACACAGTGCTTGTGTTTCCATGGACTTGTATAAGCCAAGTTTTCTCCAGCAGTTCCTGACTCACCCACTCATGGTCATCTTTCACCTCCATGAATCAGGCCTGGGATGCCTTGCTGTGTAAAGAAGGCATGGAGTTGCTCAGGTCTGACTGTGTCCTCTCTCAGTGAATCACCCAGCCTACTCGGTGACTGGATGCCATTTTCCTTGTTCAGCCACTTACCACTTACCACCAGCCATTTAGCAGTTGAAGCTCTTGTTACTATTGACACACAAGTTAAAAGTCCAGCTGAGCTTTTACTTTCCTGACGCTATCCCTACGTGCCCAGGCAATGTTTTTTAATTCCTCCTGTGTAGCCCATCCCTACTTCCATCTCCTGTATATTCTTCTTTTGCATTGGAGTTCTGCCACAATTCCCTACTTACCCAAGCTGGCCTGTTTATGTGTCTCTTTTTTTTCCTGAAAACTGAGATGGCCTGTTCTTAGACTTAGTTGAAGCTTCAGAGATCTCATCACTGCTGGAAAGAGTGACAGAATGAAAAGCAGCTCCTTCACCTGCTGTGCAATGAAAGAGGCAGGGAACAAGGTGTCCTGAGCTGCAGAACTAAGAAGTCAGATATCTTAGGGATGCACCTTTGGGTTGACTAGCACTGAGTAAGTTGCAACTGTTTCATCATGGTTGGGGCATTAGTAATATCCTTCTATATGGATCATCTGCTTGCTGCTGACACTGCAGGTTTTCTGTGCTGTGGTGCTAAATAGGTTCTCCTCTCTCTTTAGCCACAGGTTTTCATGGAAGTGTAGGGACTTTGCTGCTGTTGAGAATGCTGTCCCTCCGTCAAGTATCATTAAAACTTGGTAACATTAAAAAAAAATAAAGAAAGAAAGGAGAAGGAAATAGGCAAGCTTACTAGTTTTGTACATTCTGTACTACCTGAGGAGCCCACATGGTATCTGAAAGTGTAATTAAAGGCCATGCAGGCTCATTAAATACAGCGTGTGTGTATGGGGATGGAGGTGGAATTAGGATTGCTCAAGCAATTTTTATTCTGGCATTTCCTAATGTTTTAATGTCTAAATTAGCAAGTCTTAATTAATTTTCATTACACAAAAATATGGTGAAAAGTGCTGTTGTTACATAAATGGACCCACTGTCCTCTGCTCTTTTCTTGCTAGGTCTCATATTAGAAGCATAAGGAGGTTCCCCCAGGGAATCCTGAATTTTGTTTAATCTGTATGTTTTAATGCTAATTAAAGTGTGTATTTGTGTGGTTCGTAGCAGAGAGGGCTCTGAAGACTCATTCTGCAAACCTGGAGGCCAGCAAACATACTGTTTGTTTCCACAGCACACACTGGAAGGTGAACTGGAAGAAACTAGTAAAATCTGTGTTTCAAAGACTGCCATAAGTCTAAGATCCTTCATGGAGCAGATCATATATTAAAAACAACAGCAACAACAAAAGATTTAAAAAAGGAGAGCAGTTGTTCATCACACAGAGCAAACCAGCAGCAAAGTATCTCCCAGACTGCAAGAGACTATTGCATATGCAAGTTCCACATTACTGGCAGGTATGGAGAGGAAACAGGAATGCAGAAGTCACTGCACTGGCATGTTTGCAGACTGCTGAACCAGACACTTTCCTCCAGACATAGATTAGCTGCTTGCTTCGACAAACAGAGCAAAACAGGCCAGTCAAATCAGAAAAAATATCATAGGAGGGAGCAAAACTCGTGTCCAGCACTCTGGGTAGCAAACCAGTTGCCTGGTGGCTGAATCTCTTCACAATGAGGCAGGTCCTGGGAATGGTTCCCCTTGTTCCCATCTCTGGCAGTTGTGAGCCTGGAAAACCAACCATAAGAGAACTGTGAGCAGCTGCCAAAAGCCTGGGAAGCTGTCACCTCTGCTGCTCTAAACCCCCGTGAAAGACGAGTCCATTGTGCAGTCTTGGAATAATTTTCTGTGGGATACAGTTTTAAAGATTTGTCTACACTTTGTCTCACTCCTCCTTGTGAGGATGTCTCTTCTCCCAATGCTGAGTACAGATTTGTCTTTGTAGCTGTAACCATTCCTGCTAATAGGGAGATCCAACCTCACAACAGGTCTTTTTTTGCCGAAATAAATTACATATGCCTTAGAAAGTTCTGCTTGTGGACTCTATGAATGTGAAGTAAAACATATTCCTGATAGCTATGTTTGTGCTGCCAGTCTTTTCTGAAGCCAAAGATCACAATTACTTAATATTTTAAAGTATTTTCTTATTTTGTTTTTTAGTCATCCTTGAGCCATTTTTTTTTCATTTATAGTTATACCAATTTCATACAAGACAAGCAAGTGGAATTATAGTTTATCTACATAAAAATCTGTCCTTTGTGAACTCACAGCTTCATTAGTGCCTTGTAGAATGAATGTTTCAGGGACAGAAATGGAAAGAATATTTTAGTTTACTATTTTATTTTATTTATTTTATTTTCTGCATAGAAAGACATAATAAATTTAATGGCTTTGCAAACATGAATTGCTGAAACTATTTCAGAATCATTATATCTGACCATATTTCATGCTCCATTTAAAATAAGTGAATGCAAAATCCAAAAATATAGGTGTCCAATTTACATTTTGAAATAAACGGAAATTTTAACGATTAGCTTTCCTGAGGCGGCATTGTCTCTGTTCTTTTTGTTTGTTTGTTTTACTATTTCTTTGCCAGCACAGAGGTAGCTCAGTGGGTCAGCAGCAGCTGGCCCTTGTCCCCCAAGTGCGCACAAGCCAACACAGGCTTTTTCTCAGAAAGATTCCCAGATTTATCCTTTGTTCTCTGCACAAAGAAATGTGTTAAATGGGAGCTAATGAGTGAAGTAAAGATCCACATATGGAAAACAAGATTAGATGCCCGATGGTTCCAGAAAGCAACTGCTAAAATTCAGGTGCATTGCAGCAAAGATGAAGATGAGATGTCGGTGCTATCCAGGTGGAGCACACAACGGACTTAGTTAAGTCTGCTTTACAAGAGTACTGTGCAAGAGCCATACCATTATCGTTATTAAATACCTCAACACGTTATTGTTCATCTTTCCAGAAAGCAGTGATACCTGTGGACAGTGGCTCCCTGATCTGCTTGTGTTTCGCTCTCTCTCCTCTTCCTCTTTCCTTTTCCTTCTCTCTGCAAGACAACAAAAAAAGGTTGGATGATTTATCTGTGCCTTTCCTACATGTTCGTAATTTTAGTTCACTTTCTAGTGTTTGGAAGACCTATTTTGTGGTAATTTCAGTTTCTCTTCAGTGCAATTTGCCATGTCATTGGATGCATATTCTGTTACATGCTCTTTCAACTGGACATTTATTTGGAATGGAATTCCCTTCCTAAATCTAATTCAAAATGCTGAAGAGGACGTTGTCATTTGTGATTGCTAATAACTACAGTGAAATTAGTTTTGCCTTTGAATAGTCAAATGTACTAACGTATTCCTACTGCTGTCTACAAATTTGCAGATGTAAAGAGCAGCTACAATATACAGGCTGGGTGAGGAGTACATAGGCTGGCAGGGGATTTTAGACAACAAGGTGCAAAGGTCTACAAGGACATTTCCCTCCTCTTCTGTTTTGCCTCCATCTCTGCATGCCAGGAATCCCCCAGCCAGGGACTTCTTAATCCCTTTGCAGGAAGACACGCAGCATGTTCATACACCCACAACACATGGAGGCATGCATGCTTGCTTTACTCCTGGTCTTCTGCTATCAGTTTGTGTAATTGGAAAAGAGCAATCCAATAATTTTATTACACAGTGGCTGCAGAAAGTGGCTTGTGAAAACTTCAGAGAAATTCAGAATTAACCAGTTTAGGGAGTAATTTCAGTCCTTCTTTTGTTTCTGAAATAGCTGTTGACCAGAAAACATAAAAGGAACCAACTGGGCCCTAAACCAGCCCAGAAGGATGAGAAATGGCAAAGTGATTGTATTTGTCATGTACATGGTCAGTGCTACTGAAAATGAGAGCTAGCAAATATTTGTGAAAGAAGCACAATTCCCCTAGTGCTGCAGAAGAAGACCCAAGCCTTTGCTGAGTGAAAAGTCTGTGATCTGTATAAGTAATTTTTGTATGTGTTGACCAGCTTCAGTCATGCTGGATGGAAGGGTGGAAATCCCAATGGCTTTGATGTCTTATAAATTTTGTAAAAATCGGTATCTAGGAAGACAAGAAGGAAGATACAGTACTGTGTGTAAGGGAAGGCAGAGGAGGATCAGGTATTCTGTGTTCTGGTGAGCTCTGCAAAAGCTCAGGAGCAGAGTTAAGCCGGGCAGTTCACACCTCGTCTCCCATTCCAAGCCAGCCAAGGCACACACTGCCTCTTGACGCCCTGTCCACTCAACCAAAGAGAGCTCAGGGTCAGGAGAGGCACTCTAGGTCTTAGAGGGAGACCAAAAGAAGAGATTCATGGGGCAGATTGGATACATGAAAAATACCTGATTTCTGCAGAAAGACCAATTTGTTTAGATTTTTATTACACCAGACTAGAAAGTAAAAACCAGCTGGTTAAAAAACATGCCTATTTTCTTGCTGCTTTTTTCAGCCTTAGTGATTCTTTGTTCACAGTATCACAGAGTTGTTAAGAAAATGTGTAGGGTATAGTTTAGGTCTTTCTTTAAATTTGTTAGACTAGGATAGTATTTCATGAAGAACCTCTTTTGTGTTCTCATTGTGAATTTCACAGTTGCTTCCCACCTTGAGCAAACATCCAGTGTTTGATTCGATACATAATTAACAGATCTGAAGGCAGAATTACTTCATACAGATCCCAATTGTTATGATTTTAAATTCTCTTTATGGACCTGCAGAATCACTGAAATTTCTCTTGATGCTTTAAAACTGAACTCCTGTCAGAACTTAATCACCCAGAGGTTGATTTCTATTTTGTGCTGTCACACGTGCTAGTATAGCTGAAAATGTAATTACACCATTTAAATGTTCTCATTAGCACAAATTTTTAAAATCAAAATTGTTACAGACAATTTTGAATACTTTTAGGGAGTAATTAGCCTCCGTGTAAATGATGGGGATTTTACATCTTGTGGCTTGAGACTAGGAAGCTGGAATTATCATTTGATTTGGAAAAACTCACAGACTGTGCGGATGGCAAAGCTTCTGTGTGACAGACCCAAATGATTTTTTATTCCAGCAGAAACAAAGAGGTTGGTATTTGACTGTCATTGTGGCCTTTGCACGTGCTGAAGAGAAATACTGTAATGTGTTACATGGAGGAGCTGTTCATACAAACAGCATGGGATAAATTACATACTACAGAGGCCAGTGAAGGTAACCCGTGTAGACCTGATCGCTTGTAAAACAAAGGTCAGCTGTGATAGCAAAGCCAATGCAGTCAGCCATTCAGGCTGGTGTTGCAATATATTATGCTAACTCATCACTAAATAAAAAGAAAAAAATCTACATAAAAATAATTTATTTTACTATATTAATGCTCTAAAATGTTCAGTTCCACATTGAGCATGTCATTAATTGCATTTTTAGGTGGGCTTCCTTGAAGACTGAAAGGTTTCCAGTAAGAGCTTATGTTTTTAATGCAAACAGGGAATTGTGTACACTCATTTCATAAAGGTGAGGTTGCTTGCTTTTCACCTATGCACTCACAAAATAACACTGTTGTGAAAAAAGCATGCCCTATCTTTCTCATGTCAGAAGTACTGTGAGTTGCAGCAGGAGCTACTGTTGCCTCCCCAGACACCAGATTCCCACACTGGAAGAGGCAGCTTCCTGACAATAAATCAAGCTGGTCTCCTGTGCTTTGTCTCTTAAGTACAGTCAGCATGAGCTCAACAGTAAAACTGCTCAGTCTGCCTCGTTACTAAACAGTCAGCAGGGTTCAAGGAAATTTTATATGTCAAGGTAAGCTTCTGATTTGGTGTTGAAATCTAGAAAGAT
Source organism: Amblyornis subalaris (assembly GCA_018881555.1). Lineage (NCBI taxonomy): Eukaryota > Metazoa > Chordata > Aves > Passeriformes > Ptilonorhynchidae > Amblyornis > Amblyornis subalaris. Next base: position 60,622 of record JACAXG010000358.1, read on the forward strand.
GACGAAGAAAAAAATGTTGAGTGGAGAAGGCTGCCTCTTAAAAGTAAATTTGTCTTCCATGACTTCTTTTATTTCTTGGGCAGAGAAGGTGTCTGCAATGGGCTGTAAACTACAAGAGGCTTAGAGACGGCCTGGGACCTGTGCTACACCACAGTATGCTCATAAGCCTTCCTTGCAGTCAGCTGCTATACACCTATCGTGTCTGACACTGGTGCAATTTATTAAGATTCCTAAATTCCCCCTGGGCTGGGGCTAAGACTGTAGCTTCTGATAGCTATTTTTTAAAGCATACAGGCCAGGTTTTCTCCTCTGACCCATCTATATCTATAGCAGTCTGCATTTTACTTAAGATAAAGCTTCCCTCTATATTTGAATGAATATTTCAAATACCTTTGAGAAAGTAAAAAGGCATCTCTCTGCAATTTCTCAGTACAACCTTTCTCCCACTTTTTCATTTTCCTAAGGGGAAGTATTTTGCATAAGACTTGTTGATATCATTCTTAAAACCAAAGGCATTCATACATTCAGATTTACTTAATTTTCTGCTTTGACCTCTGACTATTTTATAGCAGAGTTGGCAGCTTCAAAGGTAACCTAATATGGTAATTCTATAGTAACAAGTCCAAATAAGTTTCCTTTGTTTAGGTCTGACATCTAGGTTCACTTAGATAAAAGAATTTATAATCAAATAATCGCTGAAGATCTCAGGGAGCTTTTCAAGCATGTATTTAGGTCCTATATTAATAGTTCATTTTCTGTTCTTTAATCTGGTCTAGCTGGGTGGAGTAGCACCATTTCAAGTGACAGCATATTAACTAATTAGGGAAATAAAAGACTAAGTAGAATAATATCACTGAACAGTAAGCAAGCTACATAATGTTCAGTGTTTAAACTAGGGTAACTACCTTCAAGTCAGCGGTGAAGAAACTGTGAATGGAGATACCTGTTACAATGAAGACTGTTGATGCAGGAAGGGAGATAAAGCCTAACAGCATGGACTGCCTCTTGCTGAGAACATGCATGTGGCACTAACAACAAACACCACTCAAACCAAAGCTTCTCACGCTTTATGATTTTGGTGGTGCTTTGCCTTTCTTTTCGAAGACCTCCTCCTGCTGTGGATTGTTCTGAATCTCTGGGTCGAATAAACGAATGGTCCGCCTTGGAAACATTGTTGAAGAGCTGTGGAATGAGTCAGTCACATACTAGCAGTCAATTTCCTTTTGACCTGTAGCTCAAAGGCACATCAGAAATACAATTTAACTAATCTTATTAATCACATGACGAAACCGGTACCACACACATTGGAGAGCAACTGTTAGGCTAAAACTAATTTGCATGAAATTGTCGGAGTTTTCCATACTCTGAGTGTGAAAAGAAGTACTATTTTAGCATGTTTGTCATATGTTGGCTATGTTAAATGTCTGAAAAAAATACTTGGTGTAATGTGTCCAATTCTCAAGATGAAAACACAGGCGTGTTGGTTTTAATTAAGCCTTAAAGAGTTCTGATGTGCAGTTGCCTCCCTCTTTGCAGAATTAGTTTCCATCTATCTATCTACACAGATATAGTGTCTCTTGAGCATGTGTAAAGGCCACAGTGAAAGTCAAATCTCAATGAGATTTCTGCTGGAATTAAAAAATCATTTGGGTCTATCACTTAGAAGTCCACACGGGTAGATGGAAACTAACAAAGGTCTCTAGCCTGCTGCAGGGCTACTTCTTGAGAAATAGGGAGAAAAGCTTTCCAAATCTGCTGCTGCATCCCCTCTGCAAAGCATGCAGAAAGCCTGGCTTGCATTTAAAACCAGGAGCAAAAGCACATGTCATAGTAATGAATCCTTTTGTATGGCAAACTATCTATCTCCACCAAATCCTTCTAAAAAAGACTTCTAACAAGACAGGCCTGGCCTAAGAGGAAAAATGCCTATTTTAAAACTCTGCTCTGTTCTGAGCAAATTGGGAAAACAGCAACTTCCAGGCAATAGCACATCTGGTATGTCAATGTGGTTTATAATTTCCTTTTTCAGAGAAGGCAACAATAGCAAAACATGAGCATGGCTAGTGGTCAGCCCTACATTTACCTGACCTAAACATTCAGTAATGAAGAAAAGATAATTCCTACTCTGTTCCATTTTCTCCAATGCTAGTCAGATGGTAAATCACTCATTTAACAGAAATAAAATGTGAACATTATTACTGTCTCCTGGTCATAAAGCTTTTAGGATCTCTCATTTGATTTCCACATTATTTACAGAGGTCTGGAATTTTACTCCTGCATTTTCAAGAGGTTTTTCTGGTAAAAATTTTACATTCACATACAGTCATACATACCATGAGAACTAGTTCTCATTGCAGAGAGATCTGGACTGCCATAGGGTATGGAAACCCCAATGCCCATTTGCAGCAATATCTGCATTGTGCAGTGTGTTTTCCGTCATGGATATTATTACTCAGACTCATGCTTAGCATAAAATTTGACAATGTATTGTTGCTATACCCACATCTCTAAATCACTCTGTGTTCAGGAATTTTGTCTCTTGGTTCTATTTAATGAGTCAGCATTTGAATTATGTTTGTTCAGTTTATGTCCAGCAAGAATGACTCGTTAGGCTGATTTTTTTTAGCATCCTTTTGAACAGGGTTCGTAGAAAGGAGAATGACAAGATTGTTTGTGTTGCAAGAACATTAAAGGACATAATAAATGAGATCAGCCATGCCCAGGTAATTTCTGCATATAATCTGTAAAATTGCTCTTTAAAGTAACTTCAGAGCAGGAATGTATTTGTTCACATTAACAATGTCCTAAAGGGTATGGAAAATGAACTCATGTCAGCTCCTCCTATCCCAATGAATGTTTTACCTCTGATGTGCAGCCTGTTTTTCCTGCTGGTAGTTTGCTGTGGGTGGGTATGGGAGGATGTTTAGAGGATGGAAATGTTATTACAAAGGCAAGTCAGGACTCCAAAAGCCAGGGCTCCTAAAGCCTGTGGTGTTTGGGAGGGTTTCTCATGTTTATCACTCCAGCTGCACTTGTGTCTCCTGTCCATGACCCTACCAGCACAGTCCAGCTCTGATCTTTGAATCATACTGCCTGTGAGCCTGTGGACTTTTATTTTCTCTGTCTTGCCAATATGTCCCATATGTCCCATGTACTGATCATAGCTATTTCATTGAGGCCAGATGATGGCTTGATCTCTGCAAAGGGCTTCCTCCCACATGCAGGGACAGCAAAAAAGGTGTTCCCCAGGAACTGTTCCATCATCACTAAGCAGTTTCTCTTCTTCCATAACAATGTAAAGCTATTCTTACCACCAGCACTGGCCTCCAAAGAAGCACCCTGTGTCACCTGAAAGAAACCTCTATACCATCTCAGCTGGGGGTCTATGTATTCTAGGCTTCTAAGCTTTGGGGTCTCCTTGATCCCTCAGATCCAGCCAGGGAATGCACAGGGCTTCAGCTCTGCTCTTCAGCTCTGCATTCCATGCTGAGGTCAGTGCCTCGCCATTTTGACCCCCTCTTCATCTTTCTTCTCAGAGTGAGCTCCTACCAAGTGACTCCAGCCTGTCAGGAAATGCTTCATCTTGCCCTCACCCTGCCATTGCAGCTGGTAGGGGTCTTGCTGGGCTCTGGTGTAGAGCAGGAGTAAGGAGCTGAGACCTCCTGACCTGGGGTTTGACTGGGGCACTGCTCTGCACAGGGAGGAGGGCTATCTTAGGGTTGCTGTGACAGCATCTCCTTATTGCTGTGGTGGGGATCGCAGCATCACAGGGCCACAAAACAGCTGAGGGTGGCAGAGACCTCTGGAGGTCCTGGTCTGATCCAAACCTTCTGCTCCAGCAGGGTCACTGAGGGCCAGTTGCCCAGGTAAGACATGAGTGAGCTGCATTTAATTGCAGAGAGAGTTTATATTAGACGAAGTCTGCAAACTCTGCAATTAAAGGCAGCTAGTGGCTCCCAGACTGCAGACAGTAATTATATGTGGTGTCTCACTTCCCCATCATATGAGAACTGACGCTGTGGGTTTGTGATAATAAGCTCTTGCCACTCCAAGGATAGACCTGATCTTGTTTTCTCCTCTCCTAGGGTTGTTGGCAAGTATTTTCTATCCAAAATGATTACAAAAGAGCTGAGTTTGAACCATGGGATTTACTCCATTAAAATGGTTGATTTTAGTTTCTCAAATTTAGATCTTAGTCAAACTACTTAGAATGCAAGAATCATCTTTGAAGTCAAGCTCCAAATTGAATAGTTTATTTAAAGAATTTTAAATTATTTCTATGGATTTTTGTGTCTAAAATTAATTCGGTCTTTTTGAGAAAGAAGTTTCAAAGACAATTTTAGATCAATAATTTAGTCCTGAAAATAATTTGTTTCAATGGAAATGGATAGCATTTAGATCATTGTAAAAAGACAAGTCTTTGTGCAGTTTCTTTCTGGAAGGTGCTTACAAAAATTTGAACTAAAATACTTTTATCAATGTGTAAGTATTAGTATGAAGTGTGTAGACATCCCAGGTAAAGGTTAGGGAGCCTTTCAGTTGTTTTCCCGTGGACAAGCCTCTGCCCTGGGCAGACAGGTAGTGGGACAATATTAATTTTATTATGCTAAACTCTGGATCACTGCTTCACACATCAGCATCTGCCAGAAATGAAAAGCAAAATCAATACATGCAATTATTTAAGGGGTCTCATGGCATAAAATAGATTACAAGCTTAAAACTGTCATTTTTTTACCTCTTATGAAGCCAAAGAAATCAGATACAAGGACTTAAGGTACAAGACATTGGAAAGGAACACATCTAGTCCAGCATCCCTTGAGGATAGTTTTAAACAGCATTCCCCTGCAGGGCTGACACAGTATTAAGGAACTTGCCAGCCCTATTCTGTGCCACTCACACTTTGATGTCTTCTTCTGGAAGAATCAGTATCTTGTACACAAAAACTTGTTATCTAAGAATTCTCCTGTCATGTTCAGGAGAGAACCAAGGCCACTGCTTCAGATGACTCTAACAGACTCAGCTGCCTGAACTTCCTTCTGTGCCACTTCATCCCAAACTTAGGTGTCTTCATCGTTGCATCAGCACCACTGAACTTGACTGCATCTGGAGATCTGTGCCCAGTTTTGCCTCCTCAGGACTGGGCAGCCATTGACTCCATGGAAAAAGTCCAGCAAATGTCACAGAGACAAAGAGGATGCTGGACCACAGCACATCTGGAAAGAGATGGAGAAAAGACTTTTTTCAGTCTGGAGACAAGAAGGGAGAGGAGGACTCTTTCGGACGTCTTAAACTTCTTTGCTGTGGGGAAACTAAAAGGAAAGAGACTCTACTCCGAGGTGCAGAGGGACAGCACCAAAGACTCTTCCCAGAGACAAAAGGAGTCCCTTATTCCCCAGCAGGATGCTTGACTGAGGAAGAGATATATGGAGAAGCCATGGAATCTCCACTCCCATGGATCTTCCCAGCTCTTCTGGACAAGTCCTGAGGCACCCTGATTCGGCTGGGACTTCTTTAAGCATGGAGCTTAAAGGTGTGATGGGGCAAGTGGTGGATCACAGACCTCCAGAGGGCCCTTGTGAAAAAAATTATTCTACAATACTATGTCACAGCTTCCTGAACACTGTTTCAGCTCATTTTCCTGAAATATCCTCTGCAATCTTAGCATTCCAAAGCTAACAGGAATAGTACTTGGTGTGTTGAATGAATTTGCCTTGGAGGACAAACACAGGCAATAGAAGATAATTTGTTGTGAGGCTTCTTTGCCCTGAAGCTGAAGTATTGGTGACAGCTGCCCTGGCTGCAGGCCCCCTAGTGTATTTCTACTGCCTGCTCTTCATCAAACTATAATGCCTGGATTTATCCTGATTTCAGAAGCTAGTAGTATTTAAAAAAAAAAGACTTTCAGTATGTCATGCCAGCCAAATAAACTGGGATCTTATGAGTGTAAATATTTAAGAAAGCCTTACAGGAAGAAAGGGAGTCTGAGGCTTCTGTAAGTAAATCTAGATGATGGCTACTGGAGCGGGGTAAAGAAAGCTGGTGGCAGAATCTGTAGTAGCAGCACCAGGTACAAGCAGGTACAAGAAAAGAGTAATGGACTAATCCAAGGGGGAAAGTAGCACAAGATGTTGATAAACATATTACTTGAGAAAACAAAATGAAATAAAAAACAGCTTAGCAAGGAAAGGGACAGAGCTGAAGTCTAACACAGGTATATGCTTTCAGTTTGTCATCAAGGGGGAATACTGTCAGTTTGGCTTGCTCAAAATATGAACGTTTTTTCAGAGGAAAATGATCACAGAGCTAAGGGAGAATGTGTTTCCCTTTATAGACAGGTCTTCTAAGAAATAATGGGGGATTTATATCTAGATATGGACTCTGGGATTATTTTCTATTTCTTGGGTCTGAGCCTTGTATTCCATAGTTTGCCCTGGCTTCCTTAGCAAGAAAACATCACTGTGCAAGCTGAAAACAACTGAGCTGTGATGTTTTCCTTATAAGAAGCTGAAAATACAGTCTTTGTATTCCTGTGGTATCCAGCTTCACAAATGTGTCCATTGTTTCTGCTTGTTTTCTGCCTTTTGCACTAGAAATACTGGAAAAGTAGTGCTGTAGTAGCAGAGCTGTACTTAGGAATCCAAGAGCCCTCATATCTCAGCTCCAAACTTCTGCATGGCTAGGACAGTCTTTCTGTCTGTATTTTTGTTTTGTTATCTGTTTGAAACACCTTCATCCTCCTTTTAAAGTGCACTCTGCTCCCCTAAAGGTCTGGCTGCTTCAGGAGCCAGGAATCCACCACTAACATCTCTTATCACTGTAGTCTAAATATGATGCTGCACTGGTCACCATAGAAATACCCTGTCACTGTGAGTCTTTCATGCATTTCTCATCATGCAAATACATTTCTCAATTTTCTTTTTAAAATCTGAACTGCAGTAAGCTAACCCACAAATGTCTTGGCATGATCACACTATTAATCACTATTGTTGCTTTTTAGGAGCCTGGCATCTTGTCTCATCCTGTGTTTGCAGTTTGCTCCTTCACATTAAAGCTAACTTGAGAGAAGGGAAGAAAGGTGGGATGGCATCTTTGCTGCCCTCCAACTCTTGCCCACTCAGGGCTGCAAAAGCTTATGGAAGTTCTACGCCACAGAAATAATTCTGCAGCCTGCAGATCCTCCCCCATGTGCTTGGAAATGTGGCACAGATGGAGCTGTACTGTCTGTGGGGATTACATACTGGAGAGAGTGGCTACGCACAAAAACCCTGTCAGTGTTTAAACCCACTCACTGGAGGCTCATGGGGTGAGTGGGTTGAAAAGAACACGGAGAAGAGCTGTGACATCCCAGTCCTGGGCTGGGTCCTGTCCCAGGCAGGGAAGCACAGCTTGAGAAGTTTTCTTCCAACCAGAGAGAGAGAAGTACCTCCAGAAACCCACAGTGGAAATGGATTTCCTAGCACCTCTAGGAAGGCTGTAACGGGGGCTGAAAAGTAGATTTTTAATGAGCAAAAGACAGACAGGAAAAAAAGTCAAACTATGTATGTTTTCCGTTTGCTGAGAATGTGAGTTACAATCCAGGGACCCAAAAAGATCAGATCACATCAAATGGAAGTAACTTCTGTCTTTCACTACTATTCTCTGCAGAGCTGCTTCTCCATAGCTCCTATTTTCAGGACACAGTAACTCCTCCATGCTGCACCGCTCGAAGGCTACACATACTACCAAATCAGGAAGTGCCAAAAATCTTTGTGAGATAATTTCTCCTCCTCAAAGGAGAACCAAGCACTGTTTTGTATTCAGGAGAGTTTCACAGTTTTCAGTGTCCATCTGGTGTTAGACATGGGGCTAATGAGGAGGAATTACTTCTGAGGCCTCTTACTTACATGTAGGTCTCTGTGCTCTCGCAGATTTTTTTATTGCTATGCTTTTTTAACGATAGTTGAGCATTATATGTATTTCAGATAATATGGTAATTGAGCTGGTACTGTTGACCAAAGAGGCTGTTGTAATGAAGTCATGGATGGCTGCTCAGTACGCAAATGTCATAATGACACTGAACTCTGGAAAGCAAAAAGCAGCCAGAACTGTATACTGCAGCATGCAACAAATCTTTGAATTACCCAGTGTTAAATGAGCCAAGCTGAGTCTTTAAATAAATGGGTGTAGATTAACCATTAGAGAATTATCTTCAGCAATTGATTAAATTCTAACCAGCAACACTCAACAGAATTCTCTTTGCCAGGGATTTGGGCTCCACAGCAGAACTCCTTCCCGCTCTCACCCATACCATCCCAAAGTGAAAGGTCATCCTCGGAATCTGCTGAGGGATCTGTTCATCTCTAAATGAGGAGGGTAGAACAGCTGCAATCCTGGCTCAGATGGTCCCAACATTGTTCTCAGTCCATGCCACAGCCTACTGAGCAGATTGACCACTTCATTAGACTGGAGATAAATGTGAAGATTTGACTCTCTCTTTACATATAATGGAAATTTAATTTAAATGTCTTAGGCATAGATTTAAATACAAAACTTGGTATTCACAAACCTGGTTAGATTGACATTGTTAACTGGATCTGAATTCAGAGAGTGCTGGCTACATCAGCCATATAATTAGTATTTGCCCTGTTGACTGCTCACCTTCTCCAAAGCCCTTTACTATCAGCCTGGTTTTCTCCCACGTTAACAGTGAGGACCAACTCTGCAAAAACACCAAAACAGTGCTAATAAGCTAGCATTTAAGGTATAAATAAGGAAGAAAAATGTTAAGAAAAAAAATCCAGATTTTAAAGCAGGCTAGTACCACAGTTGGTACTTCAGAAGTGCTTGTGGTTTCATTCTTTGTTCTCAGAGAAACATGGCACGCTTTCATTCAAGCCAAAAGCTTCAGGGAACCTAACCCGGAATTTAAGAATGGAATTACGTTTCTAACTTAATTTTGTTTCACATTAAAAAAAAAAAAAAAGAAAAACATTAAAGACCAATATATTTCAAAGGGACAAAAGATATTGATTTAAGAAACCAAAACCAGATGCCTGACTTTCAGATAATGCAATGCTTCTTGTACTGCACCAATTTAAAACACCCCAAATCATTCATCACTGGTGAGTAACATCATCTGCAGCGTTCATAGAAGGGATAAATGTGTTGCTGTCCATGACTGGGAACCTTAGCAGACCAAGATTCGTTAATCAGCACTGCCTTTTCCTCAAGGAAAATGACAGCACTTATAAATTTTATCTGTAGTTTTCATATGTGTGGGTGATTTGGCTGACTCAGTAATCCGGGCAGAGATTGTTAATCAGCAGATGACTGCTATGTGTGCCACAAAACCATGATTCAGTTTTGCTCCTTTATGGGAAAGCCTGATTCAAATTATAGTATGTCTTACATTAAGCTGTTGCCTTCTCATTTCGATCTTTGTTTTCTAAGAAACATGGCTTATGTAAACAGTCCCCATCTCTCTCTCCCTCCTCCAAATCTTTGCTTTCCTTTGCCAATCTCCAAGACATTCAGCAAAAGTGGTGACCTCAGTCTCTAGATGTTGTGAGGTTTATGACAGCAGGTGGCTTGGTCAAGAGAAACTATGTCACTGTAGTCCTCTTGACAGAAAGAACTACAGTCCTTACTAAACATGGGAGGAAGAACGGATAGAGGAGCCAGGCCTTCACTTCCACTGTTAGACTCAGTGGGTGCATCACTGCAGGAAGCAGATTCTCCACAAAGCAGAATCTCCACAAAGATTCTCTTTGTGGCCAATAGAGAAGGGATTTTAGATATGCCATTACAGATCTCCCAATGAAATAATTGCCTTTTTTCCACTCAGACAGTTGATCTATTTCTTTGGTTTTGAGGTAATAGTTCTTCTACATCCAGGTGTGTAGTTACAGAATGGGACAAATACTGTAGATGTGAAGATGACCAAGGGGACAATTAGTTAGTAGACTTTATTCTAATCTTAGGATTCTCCGGTATAAAATACTGTTAAAAAGTTATCTCAGTCATAAGCCTGAAAGTGTTGCAGGGTTTGGTACACATTGCTGGACAAAGGCTAGCTAAGTGCCCCAACTCGGCAATTCCTTAACTAAAGCTGTTTAAAAGAAATATGAAAAAACTCAACCTAGAAATTCCTGGGCTTTACAGTGGCTGTATTTTAGAAGGCCTGCATGCCAAATGTCCTTTCAAAACTGGATGTAAATTCACAGCTTCAACTATACCTTAGTTCAGCATGCCTTCTTTTGAAAGTAAAGGAGCAGTGCATTAGTGTCAATTTGGAAATACAGTAAATCCAAGAAGCCAGGTGGCTTTAGGTCATGGCACATAATCTAGAGACACTGCCACATTAGCTCCTGGGCTCAGTCACAGGTCATACACCAAACAGAAGGGGGGACACCCATTTCATTTTACCTATCAATGCTTTCAAGTTGCATGCAAAAGAGAAGTGTGTTTGCAGAATGGATACCTGAAAGTGATAAATGGGGAATCTGCTTTTACATATAGTTATTACATTTTCTGTAAAATTTCAGAAAAAAACAAATCCAAACTTCATATGCTGTCTCCTTCACTTTCTCTCTTCCTCCCATTTCTCCCCTCCTATAGACTTTCAAAGTTTGTATTAACTTTTTTCCCCCTTCTCTGCAGTATTCTTCTCTCCCTTAGTATTAATTTGTGCTTAGTGTTTCCCGCTTAGTTTGCCTAGCAGATCTCAGGGTGCATATCTCCTATCCTCCCTTCACTCCTCTCACACAGCCCATTGCTTTGCTTCTTGGCCATTCCTCCTCACTCCCTGCAGCGATTAATTTGACACTCCTCCATGTCTCTGCCTCCTTGCAGTCCTTAAAATTTGCTCCTTCCTCCTTAATCTGTGGTTTTGTCCACTTCTTTCCTTCTGTCTTGTTTCCCATCAGTGGCTGAGGCTCCGATGTACTCCTGACATCTCTCCAGCTTTTCTCCCTTTTTTCTAGTTAGCAAGAGCTCCTTATTTACCCACGGAGAAACCCAGACCCAATCTGTAGAGTTTTCACTTGTATGGGGTTTATGTGACAAGGTTTCAGTAGTGGACACCTTTGTGAGGAGAGATCAGGGCTGCTCTGTGCGAGACTCACCACAGGACACAGCTGAGCCCTTTGGCCAAGATGGTGGCACCTTAAGAAAGGGCAAAAATGCCACAAAGGCAAAGAAGGTAATTAAAAAAGAGGTGCCTTACAGACACCTAGATCACTGAAGAACGAGGAAGAAGTGCTCCAGATGCTGAGGCAGAGATTCCCCTGAAGCCCATGGAGAACCCCATGGTGGAGCAGGTGTGGCTCACTGCAACAGTCTGTTCCTGAAGAACTGTACTCTGTGGGGAGAGCCCACGTTTATCCCATGGGGGGAACCCCACATTGGAGCAGGGGAACAGTGTGTGCGGGAGGGAACATCAGGGAGGAACCATGATGGTCCAAACATAACTCCTGTTCCCCATTCCCCTGCGTGTCCCTTTGTGGTCTTAAGGTTCATTATTTTCACTGACAAGTCCTCACAACTGTCAGTGGAAACACTGATGCTTGTCTCCATAGTCGGTAATAAATTGTCAGTAAGTCTTGTGGTTGTGGCAGCTTGTCCAGGTTGCCTGTGGTGTAGCACAGTGTAACAGTTCTGGCTAAGTTTCTTCAGTAGCTTGAAGGTTAGCACGTGCACCTCTTGCTGACCAGCCCCAGGTTTCTGTACCACTTAGGAAAGCAGTTTTTATTCTTCTACATTATCTAGGATCTCACTTGGAGGTGAGGCCTTACAATTTATTTTACTTTTCCTCCGCGTCCCAAGGGTTACAAACCCTAGGAAACTGAGGGAAGTCCACCTACCACCTCCGAAGATAATCCTTTTCTTACCAAACCCTTTTCTGTTTGCAGAACTACAATACCTGATCTGTGGCCTTTCAACCTGAAATGGATTCATTGAAACAGAGCTGCCCTTAAATGAAGCTGAAAATGTTCAGCTTTTATTTTGGCCAAGAATATATCAAACGCATTTTATGTTGAAGCAGATTACTTATTTAGCATCTGACCTGTGACCCACGGAAAACTGTGCTCCCATTCAGAAAGACCAGAAAGTGCTGACTCCGCACAATTACTTTTGAAGCTGAAGCTGAAGCATCCTTGAGAAACTGTTGGAAATTCTACATGTTGGTGCAGTGGCAAGCAGAACTTACTGACGCTCTTGCTGCAACCAGTGTATTAAATAAATGTGAATTTTTCTTCTTTTCAAGTCATTGTACATACCCAGATGAAAACAGAGTGGTGTGCAAACCTCCTCCAAAGCAGAAATCAAACGTAAGGGAAATAGGGAAGATACAGGAAGAAAGTAGAAAAATTTTAAATAGTTTCTTGAGAAAGACTAAGGGTGGTATTGGTTTTGAGGTGTGCATTACTTTACATGGTTCTTGGCCTGATTTATAACAATGTCTGAGTTCAGGGAGTGGATTGTAGGAAACCTGTCTGTGACATGGGTGTGGGACCTCATTTCTTCCAGTGGTACAGACAGAAACTGTACAACTACTTAATAATTTAAATATAAAACCCTTCTCCCTAGAGCAAGTCTGCAAGGGGTGGCAAATATCGAGACTGTGGGTGTATGCAGATAAAATGGTGGCCAGCCCTGCCTTCCCACTGTCAATCCTGCTTCTGCAGCAGAGGTGATTTCCCCCTTGCCAGGGAAGTGACATGGCCATTTGCTTCTGGTCACCAGTTACTAACTGTACTGACCCAAACTAGGAAGCTGTTCAGAAAGTGGGCAGCTTGTATTGTTCCCAGGGCTTGTGGGTAGGTATCAAGGTTTAGTACAATTAAACAACTTTGTCAGGAGAACAACAATTTTTCAGAGGTTTTGTATGCTTATACATAACCTTAAGCCAGACCTCTGAAGAAAATGAACTCTACCCCAGCCGAAACCAGGACATTTATCTTGTAGACATGGACAGAACTATTATTCCTTTATTATGTATTTAAATGTTTGAAGTAATACTGTAAAATAAAGAGTTGGGCACATATAAACAGGAAATAAAATGGTATCAATTTGGAAACCAAACTACTGTAACTAAACTATATTTAATACTTCCAATAGCATCTTTTATTTTCTTTTCATCCTTCACTGTTGTTTCATTTTCTTAATGGATTAGGTGATAGATGGGATGTCAATATATAATATCTTTTTGTGGTAGTCAGTTGTTTTCCCCTTATCCTTCATAGAATATACCATTTTCTGACTTGTAAGTAATGTGGGAGCCACTTTTTGTCTGTAAATGTTAAGGTGGTGTAATTTCTACCTCTTGCCTGAGCTCAGGAAAAGAAATTATTTCTGATGCTCTGGTGAACCATTCTTCCTCTTAGAAGGGGCAATTATCTACTGTAATGTTTTGGAGGCATTGCTGGAATCCCAGCTCTTGTTTAGCTGCCCACCAACCCTGCAAAATTCCAAGGATGATCTTAATCTCTGGACCATATTTTTTAAATTTTGCAGAGTCCTGAAAATTGAAATACTTCCAAAACATCACCTAGGACAAAAATGGCATGCCAGAAAGTGATGCTGATTTGGCTGTTAGGGTTCAAGGTGGAGGCAACATGTTTGTCCACTAAATTGTTAGACCTAAGAATCCAGAATTTCTCTATCTCCCTCTTTCTGTAGTTCAGAAGTTCCTAAATTATATGTCCTTGTGGTGATATGGAGACCATTTCAGAGCAGTGTTCTGCCATAATAGACTTCAGCCTTTTCCCTCATGCTGACCTAGGAAAGCTTGGAAACCTTTGATCAGACAGGATGAATGAAAGATTAATCGTTCTTCTTCCTCCTCATCTAGCTCAGAGTTAGAGGCCCAGAAGTAGTAGAGCCAGGATGATAGAGGAGATCCATGGAAACACTGAGATTTCAATTTGTGTGTGTCAATTTTTGCCTCAATTGCTGCTTTGCTGTTTCTTTGCTTGGGAGAGGTTGTACTTTTCTTGTTGGGCACATGGCAGCAGGGCTCTACCTGACTTGGCAACCAGAGAACCTTAAATGCAAGTTCTCAAGCATGAAAGCTGTGTTGTCTCTGCAAAAAAATGGCGCAGATTTCTCCCTGCTGAGGCGAAGACTTATTCTTGCTCCATGCCTTCCCTGCCAAATCCCCCCAGAGGCCAAAGGGTTCAGGGAAGGATCAAACTCTGCAGGACCTTATGTTGCAAATAGTTCATGAGATGACTGGACCTTGTCCTTAACTACCTCTCACTTGTCCCTGTGTTTTCAGATATTGTTTCTCTTAGAGAAAAAGGAAAAATACTATGCAGATGATGGGGAAGTGGAGGAACCAGGAAAAGATTTATGAGTAGGTTCCATGATTATAACAAGTAATATAGTCCAAACACTTTCTCTGTCAATATCTACAAGAGATTTGCCTTCGACTTGAGATGTTTAAGTCTGTCTTTGGACAATTGTCCCACAAAAGTGTATCAGTATCCCATCCGAAAGAAATAGCTACTTTTAGGACTTTCACTCACCATTAAACATTCCTCTTTGTCCTAGGCTCTATCTCTCCCTTCTTCCTGGTATGAACTCTTCCAAGTAAACATCATAGAAGCAGGACACTTTTTCCCCCATGAGACAGGATCACAAAGATCAACCAGAAAGAAATTGATTTATAATAAAGTGAAGTGCCTTGCCTTACGAAGTGCCTTGCCAAGGTGGTTATTTTTCACTGAATGTTAAATTATAAAAGGTACTTCCTAGGTGTGTGTACAGCTCTCGATAGTCCAGGTCACAATCTAACTGGTTTAATCAAACAGCTTTAGACATCCTGTTTGCCCTTCACATATAGAAACATTTGAATCCTTTCCAGTCCTGGGAGTCTCTGTCTAAAGTTGAGTGTCTCACACGCTTTTGTGGTGCTTCACAGTAATTAGGTGCTGGTGTAAATAGTTCCTGCTTTGGGAAAAGCTGTGAGAACCACCTACATGAGCAGACCCAGCTATTTCATGGGATGGCTTCTGTCACTTAGCACAAAAGGTCTTGTGCAGAATCCCTGTAGCTCTTTGAACACAGTCACAATGGAAAGTCTGATCCAGTCCCATCTGAAACTGCCCAGGACATGATTTCCCTCTGTGCCTGTAGGTGCAGTCTATTCTTGCCACACTCAAGTCCAGCCATCTGATGCAGCTTATCATAACATTGCTTCTTCATAATGGACTATAACTATTTCTTTAGAGTGGGGTGGCTGTGGCTGGAGCAGTATGAATATGCTGCTCTCCCAAATGAATATGATCAGAAGTTGAACATATCCTGAGGTCTTGATGGCAGTAAATTATTCTTTTTGAGCCTTTTTTCCTCCCTGTGTCTCTCTCCTGATCAACAGCATACTTCACCTCAAAAGCTGCAGCAGCATCTGGAAACATTTACTTTCTAGTGCATCTGCTATTGTCACTGATCTGACAACCTTTAGCATATCATCAGGATGTTCCCATATTTTTCCTGCCAGAAGAAAGCTGATCATAAATTTATAAAACTTGTGGTGGACTTTCCTAAATACATGTCCAGCTCCACGTGGATGAATTACCAGGTAACCATAATTATCAGGAAGAGTGCTTTCTGCCAGCATACTGGACATGTCCAACTACTTCCAAGAAAATTCATAAATCTCTTGTAATACCATTGTGAAAATGCTATAGGGAAGTCTTGCAGAGAATTAGAAAGCTTAGGGGAGAAAGTCCAAGAATGCTCAGGAAGAGTCTAAAAAGGAAACTATTAAAGGCCTTGGGAATCCCCATGCTATGCTGAAGATCACATGTGTTTTCCCACAGAAGGAAGTATGTGCACTTCGGCACACAAGACAACAGGTGATATGGATCAGGATCAGCCAGGATGCCATTGGCCTTTTTGGCCACCCGGGCACTCAGTGGCTCATGTTCAGCTGGGTGTGGACCAGCATCCCCAGGTCATTTTCCATCAGGCAGTTCTCCAGTCACTCTTCCTCAAGCCTGTAGCTCTGCATGGGGTTGTTGCGACCCAAGGGCAGGACCCGGCACTTCACCTTGTTGAACCTCATACCATTGGCCCCAGCCCATGGATCCAGCCTGTCCAGATCCCTCTACAGCGCCTTCCTGCCCTCCAGCAGATCAACACTCCTGCCCAGTTTGGTGTCATCTGCAGGCTGAGTGAAGGGGCACTTGTTCCCTTGTCATCAATAAAGACATTAAACAGGACTGGCCCAAATACTGAGCCCTTGGGAAAACCACTTGTGACCGACTGCCAGCTGGATATAACTCCATTCACCACCACCCTCTCAGCCCAGCTGTTCAGCCAGATATTTACCCAGCAAAGAGTGCACCCATCCAAGACATGAACAGCCAGTTTCTCCAGGAGAATGCTGTGGGAGACAGTGTCAAAGTCTTTGCTGAAGTCCACATAGACAATATCCAAAGCCTTTCCCTCATCCACTATGTGGGTCATCCTGTTACAGAAGGAGACCAGGTTGGTCAAGCAGGACCTGCCTTTCCTAAACCTGTGCTGGCTGGGCCAGATCCCCTGGTTGTCCTGCATGTGCTGCATAATGGCACTGAAAATGATCAGCTCTGTGTCCTTCCCTGGCACCAACGAGAGACTGACAGACCTGTAGTTTCCTGGATTGTCTCTCCAGCCCTTCTTGTAGATGGGTGTCACACAGTAACTTCCAGTCACCTGGGACCTCCCTGGTTAGTCAGGACTGCTGGTAAATGGTTGAAAGTGACTCAGTGACTCTGATAGCTCCCTCAGTACCCTTGGGTGGATCCCATCTGGTCCCATAGACTTGTGTGTGTCTAAGTGGTATATTAGCACATGCTGGATACGCAAGAAGAAATTTTTTTTACCCCTTTTTCTAAATGTCACTTTCTCCTGTAGCCTGCTCCTCTTTACAGAATTTGCTTCTGGTTTACCATCTCTGCTTTTGATTTTGTACAGGTTGTCTGGAAGTGTATCTGAAATTGAATTGCTGGAATTTAAGTGTTGATGTTTGTGGTTTCTACATGTGTAGGCAATCAAAAATCTGACCAGTGTTCTCATCAGTGTTCAGTCTGGTATATTAGAGCCAAATGATAACTGATGGTTATAAAGAACTGCACCAGTCAGGAAGGTAACTTCCTCCTCGGTTTTAATGCAGTAAGTATAGCTGACAGTCACACAGATAACATATTGCCTTGCACAATTTTGACACAGCTGCTGACAACTTTCCTCTAACCGGAGCAAGCTCCAAGTTCTGAGAAAGAATATCCGAGATGCAGAACTCCTGGGAACTGAGCAAGGGTTTCTGTTTTGCTTCTCCCTGCTGCCCCCTGCCCTCAGTATAAATTTCATCATTTAAAAGTAAGGATATAGCTAAAGCTTTTGTGTTTAAAAACCAAATCGCTGAAGGGATCTAAGCTGTGTTTATGTAAATAGTTAGTGGTAAAAGATTCATATTTCTTGAGTCACTTAAAACACTCACTTATTTCCACTCTTCTATCTAATGCTCATCTTTGAGGCATTAAGAGATCTTCTGGTGAAGAAGAATTCATAACCAGAACTTTCCAATTGCTAGCTAACAGTTATATGCTCTGGCAAGAACATTAATCTTTGGCTTACCAGGGGGAATGTTTGTAAGCCTAATGATACTTAAATGGCTGGTATTTGCTTTTCCATCTTTTGCAAATGATTACTGAATCAGTTTGTCTCGTACAGTTGAGTGGATTTGGCTAGAGAATGAACCTGATTTCTCTGACTTTGAGACTAGAGAGAAAACAAAGGATTTTGTTTTCCATGAGAAATGGAGGAACTGGAAAGCTAAATAACAGTGATACTTGAAGAGCTCAAGTTGGTTGGAATGACTGAGGGTATAGTTAAATATCTATCGCTTGGGTTTAAATCTCTCTGAGTTTCATAGTATCCTTCAATCATAAAAAAAATGATGCAGATCAATTTAGGAACAAAACTGTTCACCTAGAGACTGAGAGCACACTTTATCAGTTCTTTAGCAGGACAGCAGGGGGAAAGATATCAACTCCCCAAACCCCAAATATTAAAGGTTATTGAAAGAAACAGAAATTTCCTACTATTTTACAGATGCAGGAGCTGTATAATAGTTTTGGAGGTAAAAACTGATGGATTATGCTTAAGCTAAGGTACATCTATAACAAAATGCTGATCAATATTTCAGAATGTCAGAATTTGTGGGGCAGTGAACCTCCAAATTGCCTCCAACCTCTTGCCAAGTCAGTTGGCTGGTTGATTGGCCTATGCAGCTGTGTCCGTAGGGGGTGGTAGCTCATAGCTCCTCCTGTAAAGCACCTCTAGGTCTTTATTTTTAAATCAGAGGATTAAGAGACCACATCTCTGAAGCCAGAATGTAGCTGTGGTAAAATTGACATTCAGAAGATTGTTTCCCCGTGGTTCCTGAACAAGAACAAAATTACCATTCGGTCATTAGGATGACCATGCAGAACCTATAATGTAAGAATGGCAGTGCTCGGTCTGGTGGTAACTAAAGAAATGACATTGCCTGCTCTACCTTATCCTCCTTTGGGCAGGGAGACTGTCCTAAGTGGTCTCCAAAGGCTCCCTCCAACCTCATACATTCTGTGTGTGTGTTCTGATAATGCCCAGATCTTACAGACACTTCCCATTAGAATAGGGTACTTAAATAATTTGTGCCTGGTACATCTATGTGTAAGAAAAAAGTTGGTCAGTGTTTGAGTTCTTTGGTTTTAGGCTGCAACATGTTTGGGCCTAGCTCTGACATCTTTGATACCTCTGTGATTTTCTCAGGGACCAAAGTGAAGCTGTAGTTCTCTGAATTACCTTTCTTACTGTTTTCAAAGACAGGTGAAATATTTACCATTCTCCAGTATTGGGGGACCCGCCTGGTTACCCTGATCTTGAAAAGGTAGTAGCTGGGGAGTAGCCTTGCAATGGTATCAACAGGCTCTCTCAGCCCTCGCTGATGCAAACAGTCTAGTTCATAGACCTACAGAATCGATGTAGCTCTGGTGCTCTGAAAAACTACTGGAAATATTAGTTCTCAATGTTGCTGTTTCTAAACACTATTATGGTTAGACCTCAATTAGAGTAATTTTATCATTTATTTGCCTACTTTGTACTTTATTGATTTTATTTGCTACTTTCTGCTTTGTTTATGAAAATGTGCTGCTTTGTTGGGTTTCTAGTAATTTCTCTCTTTATACCATTACTATTAATGTGCTCATGCTAAGGAGTTCCTTTTCACTGTTAGAAGACCTAAAGGAGACAAAAAAACTTCTTTTACCTGAGATGTTTGTGTTTTATTTTTCTGTCAAGAGGTCTCAGATAGATTCTGTTCCGTGAACTCTTTTAGCTAGGAAATACATGTCTCCAGAAGCTAGAGATTCAATTTACCCATGGTCACGTCATGCTCTTATTTGGGTGAAAACTGTGAAGTCTAATGCATGTAAAGCTAACTGCAAGAATCCTTTAAATGCAGTTTCTAGTTCTCCCCAAGTCACTCTGAACTTCTGCAGATTGACCATGGCTCACCAACTGCAATGCAAACAAAAAGCTTCACTTCTGCTCTAGTATCAAGTGCTGTAGTTCAGAAAAGGCACTGTAGTACGCAGTTATGATATTAGAAACTTTAGTCACTGGCTAAGCTTCTGTTTCAGGAATATGTCTTATAACTAACACACGCTTTCATGGTATTGTCAAAGGCATTAGAACTGATGTTAGGTGCTGAGGTTGAGAAGAGAGCAAACCATTGCTTGAGCTCTCTGACGTCACAACTCTTGTCATAATGGGTATATTATAGTAGATTGTTTGAGTAAGCATGGCCATATCATCATGGTGCCATCTTCTAAAAAAAATCTATAGTAAGAGAAAGCCAATACCCATAGGCCATGGCCTTAATGTTTTTCTCAATCCACAGTGTTTGGTCTGGAAACACTGGGAAAAAAACCAGCAAAACAAACAAACAAACAAACAAGAAAAGCAGGCATACAGTTTATAATTTCATGCATATTCGTATAGTTTGTTACTTTTGCTTCTGGCTACTTGAACCCCAATTCCAGGGGTCAGGCAGGAGGCCTCACTACTTTCTACAACATACAGCAAAGGCTCATACAAAGTAATTTGTGTTTAAACTGGAAACAGAATTTTTATTTTGGATAGACAAGATGCACTCATGTAACTACCTAACCCTTGAACTGAAACAAAGCAAATCTACAATGCTGACATATTTTCCATTAACTGAGGCTTAGCATCTGGAAAATATAGCTCCCAGAGCCAAGCACAGACCTTGAAGTCTTGGCACACAATGAAAGCTCAGTAGTTTGTTGGACATGGAGGGCTTGTGCCATATCAGATAGCCCATTTCCAGCGGCATTTTTAGACAAGGTGGAAGACTGTCTTATGGCTCGTTCTTCACTGGAAAGCAAAAAAGAAAGAAAGAGGAAATATGCAGTTATTTTAAAGGATTAGATTCAAAATATATGCATAATTGGGAACATAAAGATTGCTTTGGTGTCTTTAGTCTTTGGACAGGTGTATTTTTAAGTAATTGTCTTTGCAAGTTAAGCATTCAGCTGCTTGGTGCAAACTTGAACTTGAAGATGCGTGGGCTTGCCAAGCTTTATGCATGCTCGTTGATCTAAGACCTCACACTTTCAGGAAGGCAGAATCTTTGTCATTTCATCAGCTGGGAGTGTTTTGAGCCACCCACAGTTTGATACCAGTGTCTTGCCACCAGCACTCATATTAAAGTTTCCCCTTCCACCCAGCTCCTACTCAAGTTTCCACTCTCATTGGTTGAAAAGACACTATGTGCTTTTGAGGAAAACTTTTGAGAGAGAGGAGGTGGCTTGGAGCAATGCAGAGGCACGTCGTGCCTGAAAGTCAACCACCTTTGCTGACCTCACCCTCCCACTCGCAAGTTGGATGAATTTTTCAAGGCTGGGCACCCAGGGACCTCCTATCTCTACGCTTGTGTGGCCTCACCTCGAGTGCTGTGTGCAGTGCTGAGCAACACAATGTAAGAAAGACATTAAGCCACTGGCATCCAAAGGAGGGCAACCGAGACAGTGAAGGGCCTCGAGGGGAAGCCATTCAAGGTGTGGCTGAGGTCACTTGGTCTGTTCAGCCTAGAGGAGATTGAGGGGGGATCTTATTGGAGTTTTCAACATCCTCCTGAGGGGAAGCAGAGGGGCAGGCGCTGATCCCTGTGGTGGCCAGTGACAGGACCCGAGGGAATGGCCTGAAGCGGTGTCGGAGGACGTTTAGGTTGGGTATCAGGAAAAGGATCTTCACCCAGAAGGTGGCTGGGCACTGGAACAGGCTCCCTAGGGAAGCGGTCGCAGCACCAGCCTGACAGAGTTCAAAAAGCGTTTGGACAACGCTCTCAGGCACACGGTGTGATGCACGAGGCTGTCCTGTGCAGGGATAAGAGTTGGACTCGATGATCCGGATGGGTCCCTTCCAACTCAGCATACTCTGCGGCTCTGTGATCGCGACATGGCTTCGGCCCAGGCTTGGCGGGGGCTCCGGGACCCCCTTTCGCCGGCCCCGCTGCTCGGGGGAGGGAAGGAGGGGGCGGCCGGCGCCGTGCCCGGGTGAGCGCCCCACGCGCATGCGCCGCAAGCGCGGCGCCCCCGCTCGGCTCTGCTCGGGCCGCGCTCGGCTATTTCCGCCTCTTTGTTTTAAACTCCGGGCCGAGCCCTTTAAATCCCCCTTTTTTTCTTTTTAAAATTTTCTTGGGAAGGGGAAGAGCGGCCGGTGTTTCCCTCCGCCTCGCGTTTCCAACTCCTCTGGTCTCTGCCCTGCGGTGGCGTCCGGAGAAGGACGGGCCGGGGAGCGGAGGGTCGGCGGCGGCGGGGGGAGCCCCCGCTGTAGCCCCGAGCGGCGGCCGCGCCCCCCCCCCGTCAGGTCAGTGCGGGGCGGGAGGGCGGGCGTGGGGGTCCCGGCCTTGCCCCGCCGAGGGGCTGGAGGGCAGGCGAGGGGCTCGGGGGCGGGGCGGGCCCGCCGCCCCCCCGTCCGTCTGCGGGGTTTTTGCGGTGGGGGCTGCGGAGTGAGGGAAGGGGGTGTGGGGGGTTGCGGGGCGAGGGTCTTCTCCGCCCCGACGAGATGGGGGGTTGCGGAGGAGCGGGCCGGGGGGGCCGCGCTTGAACTTTCGGGGCGGGCGGGGGATGGTCACAGGCGGTATCGGGGTTCTGTGGGGTTTTTCTCCCGAAACGCCGCTCCCGCGTCAGGGAGCCCCCGTGGGCCGGGGGCGCGTCTGCCCCTGCCCTGCTGTGTGTCCCTACTCCGGGGAAAGGTGGCTGTTGGCTGCTAGGGGAAAGGAAACCCCGACGCCCCCACCCCACCCGCTCCTACCCTTGGGAGGAGTTGCCGGTTGTGTGGAGGGACCGGGGCAGGGCTCCAGAACCCCACAGGTTTGGGAGAAAGGGTCTCGTTGGGTGGAGGGGTGAAGATGGCGTTACCGGTAAGCTGTAGAATAGAGGGGACACGTCCCTTGGGTGTGCGACTTCAGCCGTGCAGGTATGTGGCTCCAGTGCTGTGTATCTGGGATTTCAAGTCGTGAAAATAGGAAATGAATTGGTTCTCATAGGTAATATGTAGAATGCTGTGGCTTGAATTAAGGTCTAAGGCCAAGTATACATATATGCACACACACATATATATACATATGTATGTATTTAGTATTAAAAAATTCTGAGAGTTTTCTAAATCAATGAGTTCTAGTAAGTTGTGGTGTTGTCACATTTGGCCTTTTAAGTTGGTCACTTTTAGTCTGAAAGTGTTCGGTGTTACTTCAGTGTCCTGTGTGGAAAGTTTAGCGTGTCCAAAAGTTAATAAGTCTCACAGGAGATTTATTTGATTATTGTGGGTTATCAAGTACTTGGATGTTCTTTTGTTACTTCACATATTTGCATTTTATCTTTTTTTTTTGCTTACAAAACTGTGCATGTTTTCTGTCAAGCCAGTTTAATCCCTTCCTGCTTTCTGTATGAAAGGCATGCCTTTGAGAAACCTGTTCAAGAAATTCTGTTTTATTACCTGTATATGTTCTGGAACGTTCTGAGAATATTTTCTTTGGTATTTTTCAAAATAATACTGGGTGTTTTCTTCCAGAGTTTCACAGAAGAATTAAGTTTGTGGATGAAAAGTTTTGAATTTAAAAAAAAAAAGTTGACATGAGCCTTTATGTTTAAGGAGCATCCCATGTACGTATCTTCCATTCTAGATTGGTTTCTTTTATACAGAATGAACAATTAAGCATATGCTAGATATGTTGTTATGAGTCTTTTTAGTACAGTGTATTGTGCTGTCTAAAAATTATTATTGGTTCTTTTTGGGTAGGATACTCATGAATTTTTGTGTTCATTCTGTTAGTGGCAAACCATGAGAAACTCAATGGGTATCAACTCAATGAGTATCAACTCATCATCTCAAAAAGGTGCTCTGCAGTTCATAAAATTCTTTGGTAACAAGGTGAATAGAAACAGAAACCTTGTCGTGTTTCAGTAGCCTTACTATTTCTTTTGAAGCTATAGTTTTAGACATTTTGTAATGTGTTTCAGATAATGCAGAAGCTGTGCAGAGCCAAAGGTCTTTGGTGAAAACATGTAGGATGCATTAGAAGAGATTCAGGCGATTTTCTAGAGATACATAGGTGTACTGTGACAGAAAGCTTGGAAATAAAACATTTCAAAACCACTTTTTGAGGAAGATCTTTTGGATTTCTTTCTGTGGGCTGGTCTGGCTGGTTTGATCTTGTTGCTCTGCTGTCACCATAGAAAATCAAAACTGAACACTTGCAAATATTGTAATAAAGTCGACTTAAGAGTTTGTAATTATCCTAGCCTAATACTAATGCCAAGAATGGCAGAAATTAATTACTGTGGTATGAAAGATTTCTGCTACTAAGAGACTGTAAAGTACAGCTTTCAGTTGCTGCAGCTGTCCTGCTCATACTTATGTCTACTTATGTGATTTAGAGGAGGTCACCTCAGGGCTTTATATTTGAAATATAGGTAAGTTTTCTCATCAAGAACCATTCTACACTTACTTCAGTAGCTTCCATTTCTTTTTTCCCATATGGCCGCTCAGTCTAGGTGACATAGCCTTTTTAGCTTTGGTCATGTAATGATCTCCCAGGACTGAAATAATTCCAGAAAAAATTCCTGAACTCTCTGGGTAACACTGGGAGAAGAAGCTGAAGCATTTCCATTGAAACTCTTAAGTGGAGCTATTAAACTCTAAGCTACACAGCACACATGGGCATGTTTTGAAAAACATATCTGTTGATAGCGTTTCGCTCTACAGCTACTGTCTTCAGTTACGATACCATCTTACAAGAAAGTGTAAGGACATCTTGTATGTTACAAAAGAAACATTTTCTCTACTTTTAGCATTGGAACTATTGTCTATTTGGCTGAAGTGTGGAATTGGAGTTACTAAGTGGAAGCTTGTTTTGATAGTGGTGTTTGGAGATGCAGTTGATTTAAGACTGTCAGCATTCCTGAGAGTTTATTAATTTATTAATTTAAACTCTGGTCTCTTTTTGTTGTTGCTACTAGAGATGTTTGATGGTGTTTGAAACTGCTCTGATTTGCTGTCATGTTTAAAGAAAACGTAGAGGAAAACCTTCTCAGGGCGGTTTGACTGCAGTAGGTTAGAAGCCAGGCAGAAGCTGCCCATGTCTTTCAGCTTATACAAGGCTTATTTGGAAGCTCTGTCTTGAAGTAAGCTTAGTTTTGTATTGTTTACACCTACCTTTTTAAAATGCAAGCTTCCTGTATTAGACTGCAAGTTTAGCTAGTGTGTGAAAGTCAGGTGTGCAGTAAACAAGAAAAAAGAAACAGGTATTCTGTGTTAAAAGCAATCTTATCTATTGTGATATGTAACACAGTTTCATCGCTAACTGAAGAAACACTATAAACAGTGGTTTGTTCTGTAATTGCTCGAAAGAGCCTAGAGAAAACTTGCTGCTTTTATCGATGGTAGGATGGTTTGGGTTGGAAGGGACCTTAAGCATCATGTAGTTCCATCTCCCCTGCTGTGGGCAGGGACACTGTCCACTAGACCAGGTTGCTCAGAGCTCCATCCAACCTGGCCTTGAACAC
Source organism: Amblyornis subalaris (assembly GCA_018881555.1). Taxonomy (NCBI): domain Eukaryota; kingdom Metazoa; phylum Chordata; class Aves; order Passeriformes; family Ptilonorhynchidae; genus Amblyornis; species Amblyornis subalaris. Next base: position 85,722 of record JACAXG010000358.1, read on the forward strand.
TTCAGGGAGGGAGCATCCACAACTTCTCTGGGCAACTAGTTCCTATGCCTCACCACCCTTACAGCAAAGAACTTCCTTGTAATCTAATGTAAACCTACTGTCTTTCACTTTGAAGCCATTCCCCCTTGTTCTGTCAATACATGTTCTCTTTTTTGGAGGTTCCCTTCAGGTACTGGAAGGCCGCAGTTAGGTCACCCCTAAGCCTTCTCTTCTCCAGGCTGAACAATCCTAATTCTCTCGGCCTTTCCTTCTAGGAAAGGGGCTCCATCCCTCTGATCATCTTGGTGGCCTCCTTCCTGGCTCACTCCAGCAGGCTGACATCCTCTCACTTCTAAGGACTGCAGAGCTGGATGCAGTGTTCCAGGTGGGTCTCACCAGAGTGGAGCAGAGGGGCAGAATCCCCTCCCTCACCCTGCTGGCCATACTGCTTTGGATGCAGCCTAGGACACGTTTGGCTTTCTGGGCTGTGAGTGCACATGGCCGGGTCATGTCCAGCCTCTCATCACAAGCACCCACAAATCCTTCTCCCCCTGGCTGCTCTGATCTGTTCATCCCCAGCCTGACTGGCTTGCCAAGGCTGCTGGGTCCTGATGCAGCTCTGAGCTGTTGCTAAGGAGTCCCTGAGCATGGGAACCCCCCTGTACAGCTCGGTCTAGTGCTCACCGCCACACTTACCTCAGTTGCTGCTGCTGATGCCACCTCATTGACTGACAGAAAATTAGATTTTCTAAAGTTAACTTTAGTGAATAAGTGCATCTGTACTTAACAGAATACGAAAGTGGAATACTCAGTGTGGTGAGAACTAGTTGGACTGGAAGTCTTATTTGCTACTGAAAGTGTGATTGAAGTTTGCAGAGACCTGAAGTCTTGCAAGCATACTGGAGAGCCAGAATTGTAGAAACGAATAAACCAGCAGTGAGTTCTTCAATGATACTATTTTCTCTTCCCCTCCTGCCCTTTCTTTTTTCTTCTTAATCAGAAACAGTACTTTAGACTAGGAACTTCAAACTATATGTAGGAACTTAAGGATCTCTTTATTCCTTTGACAAACACAACACATACTTTTCAAAAGTAGGGGGTGGTACAGATCATTAAAAGTAGGGGGAATGATGAACTATGGTGAGCTCAAGCTACTTGTTCTTTGTGCCAGAAAATGACTGTTCTCACAGTCATTTTCATGAAAGACTGCCTCTTTCAAATCACAGTTATAAGTTGATGGAGCCAGTGGGGGAAATTATTGAGGAGGTGGGGGAGAGAACTGGAGTATATTGGGGTATGTGTGGTGGCATTACAATAGTGCAGGGTAAGATTGTAAGGAAGAAATATGCAAGAGTAAAAATCAGTCTTTTTTGTAGTTTTGCTGCCAGTAGTAGAACTTACTTAAACTAGCTCTGGCATTATTTTCCGTCTCTGCAAAGTGGCGAGGGGGAGACTTACTCTCCCTGCAGACATTTGTTTCAGACAATCTTAAGAGATAACTGTTTTGTAATCTGACTTTTTAACTGACAGTAGCTTAGAACCTTGTCTATGTTAAAAAGGTCTGTGTTCTGGCAGCAATAAGGATCTGCTCTTGTTTGATACTGAGACTGTCCTTATTGTCAGAAACTGTTGCTTTATGAATAGCATAAATTCATTTTTATTTAAGACAGAAAGCATTTTATGTATGTTTGGTGTGGGTGAGACTATGCTGTTCAGTATCTGTGTAATTAAGAGAGGAAAAGTTAATTTTTTGTGTTACCAGAATGAGTATGATGTTATTTGCTGGCTTGCAAATGGCCCTCTTGTCAAGCTTCTCACTTTTGCTTAAGAACTTTCTTTTTGCTCTCTACATAACCAGACAGTGTACGATACTATCTTTAGTTGATTATTATCCAGTAACATCACCGTTATTATGTATAATGCAAATTTTTGTGTGAATTGTAATGCTGTTATGCCAGGTCATCTCTGTTACTCTTTTAGAATATGCATGCAAACATTAATATAGTGTTTGTAATCATAGATGTAATTTTTTCATGAAAATGTGTCAGTGCAGTATTTGATGAGTTTCCTGCTAATGTGTTGTGCTGTACTTCTTTTCTAGTTTGTTACCTGAAAGAACAAGCTGAAAGGTACAGTACAGCTGGCTAAATTATAAATTCATTATTTATGAGAAATTGTAACTGACGTTTATTCTTGTATCTGAACTATTGAGTACACAGATTGGCATAATAAAAGCCATAAGTCAGTTGATTAGTTATCTAAAGGACATTGCCAAATTTATTTTAACTTACTGGACAAAATGTTTGTTTTTATTATAAAAAAATTACTTGTTACACTAAACAGTGGCAATCAGTAGAATAGATTTGAGAAACAGGATGGTTTTTAATTTTTTTTTTTAACATAGTGCCATGCTTTGTTCCTTCAGAATGACTTTTCCCAAAAATCATTTGGACACGGGGACATTTGGAAGCTTAAGTTCTGTCTTGGCACTAAGGTCAAAACAGTCTGAGACCTTAATTCCTGCATTTCAGATGATCGTATTTTATACTTCTTCATTGTGATAATCACTGGATTTTGTTTCATTTACATGTTTTTCCTAAAATATAGATAGTGTTCTAGACACAAGGACTCAGATACTGATTTCAGGATTCAAAGTAGGAAGAGGTAAGGGAATTGTTTATGTGCCGTGTAAGTACCTAACCATGCATGCTGCTGAAAATATGTATGCCCCTGTTCCTACATCAAATTATTTATATTTCAGAGTGTAACTTACGTTAAATGTGTATCTATTAAAGATGCTTCTAATATTATTTGCTCACTTCAAGAGAGTGCTAACATACTGTATTCAAACCAGTCTTCTTAATGCTTGAAATGTTTTTCTTTTCATCTTCGAATTACTCTTTTCCTCTAATGTCTGGACCCCACATCAGTGTACAGTGTTTGCCTGATTGCTTCTGTCTGTACGTTGCAAAGCCCCTCAGCTGCAACACTACAGCAAGTGATTAGTCTTTCTCACTTTAGCATTGTACTAGTTGGTTGTTTACTGTCTGTTTTTTAAGCTTTACTGAATCTTTTTTAGGAAAAAGCAAGTGTAACTTGTTAAATGCTCACTTAGAATTTGTTATCCACATGTGCAAGCTGCTCTTGCCCTGTGCAAAAGTCTGCACTTGTGGAAAAGTTCTTTGGTGTGGAAAGTGTAGTAAAAAGTTACACTTCTGAGTGAAGTCTGTGGGCTTATTCATAAATATTTACCTTTTTTAGTAACATTTGCATAGCTTTATTTAATTTGTTGAATGGAATAAGTAAACTGTCTTTTCCTGTAGTTGTTTCCTTAAACTAATTGCAAAGTAGACTTGCATCTTAAGTCAATTTATGCTTTAAGATCGTGCTTTTTGTATTGGGTTGCCAGAAGATGATGATTACTTCACCAGTTTTTAGTTAAGATATTGGTCAAAGAAAGTTCTTTGATTTATACTTATACTGTTCTCAGACAAACAGATGCCCAATATTTTTGTATTTTCCCTTGAAAAATCCATATACGCTTTTTCTGTGATTGAAATACTGTGGTAATAACATATTTTACTAAAAGTTTCAATCTATTATTGTGTAGAAGGAGTGTAATTGAAATGCTTTTTAATAACACGTATACTTGTTAATAGTAGTAGTATGCTTGGTAGCACCAGAGTGAGTAATTTATTTGCATACCAATTTATTAATTTTGTGTTTCTAATCTTGTACTTCTCTTTCTTGATTGGCTAGAATGAGGTAGAAATCCCTCCCAAGATCAGCTTATTCTGCAGCAATTTCAGAAGACTGGTGTTTATATTAGCAAAATACTTTATTCATCATTCTTTCTTTGACCATTGGCCACAAGAAAAGTAGCCTAGATTTGTATGGGCTTGTGGTGTAAATTACACCAGACCAGGTAAAAAGGACTCTGGGTGGAGCAGTTTTCTTCAGTACACCTTCTTGCTTGTCAAATTCTTTCAAGTTTTGATAAAAGTTACTGGAAGGAGTCTGCGCATTGATCCACATGGTCTTAAGTGAATCTTGGCACTTGAAGGTTTCATTTTATTATCTTTGAAGTACATAGGTGTAAAAAGTGCTGCATTAGTTGCAGTCATTTTTAATGTAATTTTTTAAGTATAATCAGATGCTACCACTGGAAATTGTTTATCGAAATTTATTTGCTCTAGCCTCTAACAGTTATTTAAATTATGTAAAGTTATTTTGCCCAGACAATAATAGCTCTTGTGTGATTATGATGTTGAGACTAAAAATGGCTTGAATTTGGACAAAGTGTTGCAGATACAGGGAGGATAACATCTTGGTGTGTTTTCCATTGATTTTGGTGGTTTGGGGGTTTTTTTTTGGACAAAGATAGATTTTTACCCTGGCCTTTTTTCTCATTTACTGAATTTAACAATGCCATGGGTTGAAAATAAGTGTAGGACTAATTCTGTATATAAGCTATTATTTGATCAAATATGCAAATGCGTTATGGTCTTCAAATGAAGTATTTTTGCCACTTCCCTTAGGGAAGAGGAAGTGTATCCTGTCCCTGTGTTTCAGTTCCTCCCTGCATCACTCCACCAAATGGGTCAAATCCCTTTCATAGTGGAACTTGATGTACACTGCCAAAGCCAGTGCTCTGTCAGAGCATTTGTTCTCCAATCACAAGCATTAGTTGGCAGTGATTTGAGTTTCTGGAGGTGTTTGGAAAGTGTCATAGATAGGGTTTTTTATCATTAGAATGGGGAAATACAGAGTATAGGTATATGTGAAAAGTTTCTGGAGTCCTCTTCTGTAGCTTCTATTATTAGGCCTGATGTTACCATATGATATATTCACTGTAAGAGTGAAGACAGGGGAAAAATGAGCTGCTTTTGCTTCTCCCCTAGATTCCTTAGCCATTTATGGCTTCCCATGGTAAGTAACCTTATTTTCGACTTACTCATCCATTATCGCCATCTGCAGAGTTTGACAATTTTAGCATTCAAATGGAAAAAACCCCAAATTCAGCCTCTCCTCACAACTTTAATCCAAAACCAAAGCAATGAACTTTGTTTTTTTCCTCTGAAATTACTTCTTTCCAGCATAAAGAGATCTACACATGGGAAATCCTGAGAACAAAAAGTCTTTCAGATGCTCAGGATTTGCGATGTGGAGATCTCCGTGAGACATGGTCCTTTCACACCTTGTCAGCCAAACTTCTACTGATGCATGTTTGTTGTGATGAGTGTTGTACTCTGAGGAATGGAGGGAGACAGTGTCAGTGTAGATGAAATCGACTAAAAAGCTATTGCATTTTTAATAAAGTTGGTAAGTTAAATTATTTTGGTTGTCTGTTATGACATAGTTCAATCTCCAAAAGCAGGTCTTGATGAATTGCAGAGAGGAACCAAATTCAAGCCTACAATACTACTAGCAGGTTGCAGCAGTTAATACCTTGCACTGAAAGACTTTATTCTCTTTTTACGGCATGTCATACATCCATCTAGCATTTGCAATTTGTTGTAGGAAGCAATATGGGTCTATGAAAGTGATTTTGCTTTTAAAAAGTCCTGAGGGGAGTCTTAAAGTATACCTGGAATACAATTATTATGATAAGTAGGAGAGAGAGTTTTTATTTATTTACTTCTTGCATGGATTGTCAGACCCAATTTAAGCTGAGCCTTTTCAGAGAATGGTTTCTTTCTACAGTTTTTGAATAGTTTGTATCGGTTTTGAACAGTTTTGTTGGTAAAGGCTGACTCAATGCTAATTATCAATTCTGTGATAATTCTGTAAGTTCAGTGATGTTTCTAATGATAGTTACCTTTTTATACGGAATGAGTAAAAGATAATTATAAAAAGCTGTAGCTCATTGATGACTTGCCACTGCTTTCTTTGTAATTTGTTGTTTTCTGATCTTCAGCTGTGGATTAGAAAAGTTCATCAGTTTATCATAGAATCAGTATGTCCTTATGAAATGCTGTCATGACTCCTCACAGCATACAAGCCATTTAGTCATTATTTGTCTGTGTTCATCCTAGTTTTCCACGTAGGTGTCTCCTTTACAAAAAAAAAAAAAGTTGATTTACTGTTCCAGTCTTTTGCAGATTTAATTTTTTATTAAGTCTATTACTTTGTTTCACCTGTCTGTTAGTGCTGTTGGCAAGAGCTAGCTGGTTAGCTATTCATTTTCTGTTCCAAGTTCTTTATTTTCACTAACAATTTTCCATTATCTATAAAAGTTGACATCAATGCCTTGTTTTAAGGGATTCTGAGGAATTTTGTTCGAAGATCTAAATGCAGAATGTGTCTTCAACTTTTTTTTGAACTAAAACTAAACTATTGCAGACACTGTAGAGTAGCATTACCAGGACTGGATAGGGAAGAGCAATTTAACTTTTGCACTGTTCGAGTAAGTGTTTTCTGTATGTGTGACTCCAGAGAGACAGGCTTCTGTTTAGCAAAATGATTATAGGCAGGGCTGGAAAGGGAAACTTCTGCTAGCTGGAGTATGTGAATCTTTTGTTAGTATTGCAGCAGGTGCTGGGTTACTTCTAAGGGAAACTGGTAGTCACTTACTTTCTCTGAGATTCAGCTAAGCAGTTGGTACTTGGCAGTTTAGAAAATGTTTTTCTTGGCTACTCTTGTTTAAAGTATAAGTCTTACTGAATGCGAGGAAGGAAATACAGACTGTCATTTTGGTAGATCTTACTGTATCCTGTAAGAACAGCACTTGGGAATTTTGTCTGTCAAGCAGGTTGGTGGATCTAGCTCTCATTACAGCTGCCTTTTTTCCTGAGGAGTTTCTCCTTGCTCTTCTGCTACATTAAGCCTGAACTGCCATAAAGTTGCTACTTCATCAGTAATTTGTGCTAATATCTGTTAAAATATGCACTGATGTGTGCAAAGGAATTTTTACTTCAAGGTGGCCATCTGCAGCAAGGGGAGCAGGCAGTTGCAGCCCGTAGTTTCTAAAACTGCAGAAGTGAGGTTGTCTAGTCTCTTGCACAGGTGAAACTAGCCTCGTGCTGAGATTTTGTTGCCTTAGTTACTGAAACTTTTCAGCTCCTGCCTACTGCCAAGCAAATTTTCTGTTTTAATCAAACCATCAAATGCCACATCGTGGCAGTGATTAGGTCACAGCAAAGAATTCAGTTTTAAGTGCTGAAGCCTTTCATGCTGTTGTTGTCCACTGTAGGCAGTGTTCTTTGCTGATGTTGACAGACAAGATAGTGATGTTGCAATGCTGTCTTTCTGCTTTTTGGTCGGAGTTTGAAGAACTATCTGTAAATAATGACTTTGATGCAAAGTTTAGAATGATGAAATGATATTCTATATGTACTATGAGGTTTTCTTGAACTGTTACACATTATTAGATTATGCAATGAAAAGAAATCTTAATAGTTAAACTTTGGAAAGCTTTCCTTACTGCAACATCGACAGTGAAATATAAAAACAAACCCAAAAACCACAAACAAACCAACAACCTGAAACAAAACAAACAAAAAAACCCCAAACCAAAACCCAGCAAAACAAAAAGGTTTGATAACTGCAAATATTTTTTCTGTGTAGTGTCATTTCATTGCGGAAGATAATGCATGTTTTCGTATTGCTAGACATTTGACTTCTGTTCATTCTTACATGCATGCAGAACACCAGATCTAATGATGACAAAGAAACGAAAATGGAATGTGAGGGCTTTAAAGATATAATTCTTTCTACAAGTGTAAGTTTTCAAACACTGTTATCCTGCTGAGAATATTGTGAACCATTTTGAACTGGAAAGTTGGAGCAATCCTCATGGTTGAAGTCATTCAAATTTGGAAGTGTAGTAGTTGTTTTACATGAGCACACATAGTAACTTAAAGAAATTTCAGTGATGCCAGCCTCATGTTTCTGTAATTATTTCATTAAGCCTGCCACAAGTATGAGTGGAATCTTTCCTTCATGCAGTGGGACCAATCCCAAGTACAAACATATTAAGACAAATTCAGAACATATGAAATGTGAGAGACATGGCTGATGAAGTCTAGTTATGAATGTCTTCTAAGTTTTGGTAGAAGATACTTTCAAACCTCTGTGCTGTCTGCTGGTTCTTATGGATACAGCATGTAATTGCTGAAAAGTTGTAAAGGTTAAAAATAAATTAAACTGTTAAGATTGCTGGGTTAGTATTTTAGGGCTGCTTTTTATGTTCTTATTCTGATTTAATATGGTAAAAGTGGTATGGTTAGCATGTTAAAATAAGCTCAGAACTTAAAATCTAGAGTTTTACTGTATTGGAAGAGTGTGGTTTTGTGCTTATTGCATGAGTGTGGGGTTTTTTTGCCCTGTCTTTATAATCCACCTTTGTTCCAACTACTATTTTTCACTTTCCTTTCTATTACCTGTTTGTGTGTCCATTTCTTTCCTAATTCCTCTCAGCTATTCCTTCTACTACAAGCCTACATGCTTTTGTCACTCTAATGACAGCCTTAATTTTAAGTGCTGTTTATATTGCAGGCTGTTGTTTGAGTGCAGTTTACATCGGTACAAAGGGAGAAAAGGAGAGTTCTGCTATGCTTGATTTGTCGAGGTTCCTGTTTTTCCCCTGCCTTTGTAGGATTGACAAGTGCTTATTCATTGCCCTTGATTCTGCAGAGGACAGATGGCCCTAAGGGGTTTTTGCGCAGCTGAGGCATAGTTTCTCTCAATTTGCGGATAGTTCTACTGCTCAGTTGCAGGCTGGTGGAAATGGCTTTTGGACCTTGAGTACTGTAACTTGATGTCCACTGTCTTTCAAGGGAAGTTTGTCACATGTAATGAGTGGTACCTGAATGAAAGACTTAACCATGAGAAACACGTGTGCAGCACGAGGCCTGGGGGGCTGACACTGAAGAAGCATCTTTTGGAATAGGAGCCGATGCTGCTTCGTGACGAGTGCACTCTCACTAATAAGTGATGATTTTTTCCTGGTATATTATTTTGCTTGCAGTGATTGACAAGTGTGGCTTTATCCCAACTGTTAATGGGTTAATGTATCGTTGAAATTATTTGTATGTCTCCTTGTTAAAAAAAGGGAAGCTTTTAATAGTGTATTCTAGCATATTTTTAACACGGAGAAATCTTCCAGTCTTTGTAAATAACACATAAAAGCCTCTTGTGGTTTAACCCCAGCACCAGCCAAGTAGATCTCTGTATTTTCAACACTGTTCAGCACACATCCAAAACAGCCCATACTAGCCACTGTCAAGAAAATCAGCTCTACCCCATCCAAACGCAGCACATTCCACCCCTTACTCCACACCGTTTGTATTATGCTCAGGTCTCAAACTCTTCAGTATAACCTCATTAACCACCACTACCCTTTCCATCCTTTGATAAAATACACAGATGTCATTCCCTTAGTCTGTGGACCACCCCTGCAAAATGTCCATAAAATGTCCTTTGAGTTAATTTAGTTCCTGACTTTGGGCTTCATCTGTTACGGTAGTCACTCGGGACAGGAGAGTTGGTGTGTTGCACGGAATTACTGGGCACCAAAGCCGGCTCAGGTCGGGTCACTGCTGTGCTTGAACTTCTTGTAAGGCTCCTCCTCCATTGGTATGTGTAGTTCCTGTTACATACAACTCAAATAATGGATTATATATCCATTATAATCTCCACACCTGGTCCTTTTGGGACAGGTTTATAGGGTTTTATATTGCAGTGCACTCCTCCCCGTGTCCCCAGCCTGGCTGCAGCAAGGGGTTCCTGTTAGAGTCCACTGTTAGTGTAGTCTACGTTACAGTCCTCCGTGGGCTGCAGAGACACAGCCTGCTTCACCATTGTCTTCACCACAAGCTGCAAGGGAATCTCTGCTTCCCCTGCTCTGGTGTGGTGCCCCACTAATGGGAGACAGTTCTCCTTGAACTTGTCCAGTATGGGTCTTTGCCACAGGCTGCAGTTCTTCACAATCTGATCCACTGTGGGTCCCCTGTGGAGTCACAGGTCCTGCCAGCAAACCTGCTTCAGCATGGGCTTCTCACAAGGTAACAGTCTCATTAAGGCATACACCTGCTCTAGCAGGGGGTTCTGCATGGACTGCAGGTGGATCTCTCCTCCATTGTGGAAGCATTCACAGGTCACAGTCCCAACAGCTCCAGTTCAGACTGAAGTTCCAGCCTGTCAGCACAGCAGCACTGAAAACAGCAGCAGTCCCCTGGCCCTCTGCCAGTCCAGTCAGATCACCATGGCTGTTACCGAAGTGTTCCAGGCACAATTCAGTAAGGTGAGAAGCAGCACAGCACCACAGCAGTGCAGAAAGGGGGGAAAGCAAAAAGCGACCATAGCAAGCATTAGACTCTTCATACACATTTGGAAAGCAAGCCGCATGGCGAGCACAGGAGCCTGCTGGTCACCGGCTGAAGCTATATATTCAGTCTAATACATCCCGATGGAATCTCTTGTTACCTTGAACCCTTTGTGCCCATGCCTGGTGTAAAAAAGGAGTGTCATAGTTTAACCCAGCCCCACACAGCTGCTCACTCCCTCCCCCACGAGCAGGATCGGGGAAAGAATTGGAAGAGCGTACTCTAAAAAACTCATGGGTTGAGATAATGACTGTTAAACAGGGAAAGCAAAAGCCGTGCGCAGAAGCAGAGAAAGCAAGGAGTTAATTTACCACTTCTCATGGGCAGGCAGATATTCAGCCATCTCCAGGAGAGCAGGGCCTTGGGAAGGCAAACTCCATCATGCCAAATTTTCTTCTCTTCGCCTTTCTTGCCCCCACTTAATACACTGAACGTGATGTCACTTTAACGATTTTATTTGTTTTGAGGAAAACAAAGGAAAAAAAAGATGGAAAATGTTTTTAAAACGGAAGTTTCAAGATTTCAAGTTAAGAATCAAATGCTTAAAGATAGGGAGGACTGAACAGGTGTAGGTGGAAATAAAAATAGATTTTATGCTCTATTGGTTAAAATCCTGCTGTACCATTTAATACAAAATAAATAATGCAAACGATCAGGTTTGTTTTCACATTTCCAGACGTGAGGATTGTATCTGGGGTAAGAAAGCTGCAGCAGGAAGAGTTCAAAGAAGCCTGAGTGTGTTGTATCATCGCTGCAATTTATGTCTGAAGGAGTTGAATGTCAGAATAATGGGAAAAGGGTGAGCTAAGTGCATCTTGAAGTCCTCACAGGCTTTCAGGAACAAAACAAGAGTTTTGCAAGGCTCCTTATCATTTGATTTGTAGCTAACTTTATGTAAGTTATTGTCTGTACATTTGAATCCAGAAGCAATACAGAATACCTGCCAACCATTTGCAGGTTATGGGGCAATTCCAGAAGAATTTGCTTGTCTTCTGTTGTAGCGGCATGGAGGCAATTATTGGACAGATTGGTGAAGCTGTAAGCTTTGGTCTCTAATTTTTTTTAACCAAAGACATGGATATGTAGTTTTTCAGGTCCTTTCAAATCTTCTTTGTATGGATTAATTGAGTGCTGTTATCTGGGCTTAATGTACATGGGAATGTTAAAAAAGTGATTGCTGGAAAATGCGTCTTCAGCTGAATTGTAGCACCTTCCTACTTCTTACCTACTTCTGGCTTCTCACTACAGATTTCCAATTTGACAACTACTCTTTTACTAGTCTGCCAGTGTACCTGGACCAATAAGTGGAGTCAGGTGATTGCAAACCTGAATTTTTAAGGACCTTCTAATAAATAGCAAGAGAAATTGTCTTATGACAATTATATGAGGATTCTTCCTCTCTTTTTCAGAAACAGTTGACAGGGAAAATTGTTTTTGATAGAAATCTGTGACCACTTCAGGTGAAAGTTACAAAAATGCTAGTACTCAGGTTATCAAACAATTACTTATTAGGGATACATATTTTCGTTGTCTTTGTTAGTAAGTGGTTGATTTCTGGGATTGTAGAATTGCATATAGTATTTTATGTAACTAGATATTTTTATTGTATGATTAGGATTTTTCAGCCCTGGAAGTTAAAACATACATATATAAGTGGAAGAAGGAAGGCAAAGATCATCAAAGCTTGAAGTTTTTGAGGGGTTGATGGCACAGGTCCATAAGGCTTCTTGCTTCTTCATGGTAAACCTTTCAAGCCCTTGTTTTCTTGCCTGGATGGAGTCATGGAGCAATCAGTGCAAATGTATGCCATCATTTCAAATGACAGCTGAAAGTCATTTGATGTGTTGAGTTGCCCATCTGTTCTGCAGAGGTCTTCTTAGTGAACATTACAGTCTTTCAGCTGTGGTTAAGACCTTAAATTACTTCCTCTGAAGTGCATGGATGTTAAATATTCAAAGAAATTATGTGGGATCAGGTAGTAGAATCTCACTGAAGATATTTTTTCTTCATGAAATTCAGGGCGGTTATGATCTCAGTTTTGATTACTGGAAGTTGGGGATCTCTTAGTCTCCTTTTGGTCCATGTGAAACAAAGTGCGCCTTTTTAATGACTTGTTTACATCTCCAAATTCTTAACAAGGAGGATGTTGGAACAGATTCTTCCAGTGTATGACAAATCTGTCCATAACATTTTGTCAAGACTTGATCTGGGATAGCATTCAAGAATAGTCTTTTCTTCAAAAGCCTCCTGCCTCTAGCAGGAGTGATTTTGATTTCTGATAATGAGCCAGATTTTATTTAGAGAAGGTCATGGTGGTATTCATTACAGAAATGAAGTTCACTTCTGTGATAATACTGTGTTTTTATAGTATTTTTAAAGACTTTAGGAACTTTGACACTTTAAGACTTCTTCCCAGTTTTATCCATGGTTGTAAATGCATGTTGTTTTGAAATGATCTTGTCCCCTCAGCACTAAAAAAGGAAATAGCAGAATGTAAAGAGTAATTTGAAAGTAGTTAAATCAGCTATCCTTTGTCAGAAATTGGAAAATGTTTAGCAGGATAAAATCTGCCCAGACAGATGTTTTTATTCAAGTTATCTTGCAGGAAATTTTTTCTGTTGTTGCACAAATATTCTTCTGTGTCCTGTTATTTGTTAGTTTATTCTTAGGACTGTGTCAAGACCCTGTCATGAGCATCTCATGATCTGAACGACTAAGCATGTTTTAATTGGAAGAAGAGTCTGGAATGCACCTTACTTGAGAGTTTTGAAGGAAATGGTTTCACAGGCTGTGGAGCTAGTGGTGTGTTCCTGCCAAACAAAATTCAGTTTTCACTGTGCAGTGCATCCTCTTTGCTTGAACATTCTCAAATTCTCAGTTAACCTTCCTGTGAATAAGTGAATTTTGCAGTCCAGCAGAAGACCATCCACAGATTTGAGTCATTCCCAAAACATCCCTAAGCCTTGAAATAGCGCTGCCTGTCTGGAAGATTCTGTTTTGATGTGACTCTTTGGAGATGCTTCGAACACTATAGTGATGAAATTCTAAAGTTCTGCTAATCAAGGCAGCTAGATGTCAGTTGAGAAAACATGTTTTCTAATGCAAAGTGCAACAGAATTTTTTTCTTGCAATGAATTTTACTGACAATGTAATCCATAAAAACTTTTTTAAGCAAAGGTTTCATTAACTAAATTTTATTTTAAATGTGTGCCTTACTAGTCTGTATAGAACTTTGTGCACATAGTGGTATTTTACAATAAACCACAAATACAGTAGTAAGTCCATTTGATTTAAAAAGATCCCCCAAAATAAAAACAAATAATAACTGTGATATTTTAGAACTTTGAGACCATTAAATCACCTTTTCTAGTTGGATTATATTACAAATGCATCCGATTCTTTCAGGTTTTCTATTACTAAATGAAACATCTGCTTTAAGGCAGTGTGTTTCCTCATTTTGCTGTGTAGTTCTCTGCTTATGCTGCAGCTGCCTAAGCGCCACCAGAATGAAATGGAAATGGCTTACATTACTGTAACATGATTTCAGATAGATACATTGAATGCTTGCTGAAATGCTTAGTGAAAGCAACTTTGTGAAAATGGTTTCTGTGGAGGAGAGAGTACTGGCTGAGCTGTAATACAAACTGTAGGTGTTTGCACTTGACAGTCAAGTGAGTTTTAAAAACTGTGCCGTCCCTATTAAGAGATGAGTGCGAAAGTTACAAAAGATTATTCGTTGTCCTATGATTCTTTAAATTTAATACCTTTTTCTCCTGGAGATGGTAGTCAGTCTGTTGGGGTGTGTAAAAGAAGGGCACAAAAGTCTTGGTAATAAAATTTCGTCCTGTTTCTGAGTTGTCTTAATAGTATGATAACTGACATTATAGTTAAGTACACATCTGTAATTTCAGTGATACCTCAGTACAAGCAGAGCAGCCAAAACCAATACAGGACACCAAGTTTTAAAGGTGTTTTGTTTTCAAAACCTATATGTCTTGCCTTTTCTGTTCCCTCTGCTTTTGTGCTGCTGACTCCTACTCTGCCCACTACATTACTTGTCTCAGAGGTTAAAAGGAGTGAATGATTCAGAAGGCTGGAGCTGAAAATGAAAGAATCCTGTTTGCTTTAGCAGCTAGCACTACAGGTTCAACAAACCTTAAAAGTGTTCATGTTGTTGCAGTAGGGCTGCCTCATATGCTCTGTGAGTCTCCAGATGCACTGTTGCTCATTGCAGATCTTTTGTCAGACACTTTTCCTCTCAAGAGGCAGAAATTAAGTATTAGTTCAGAAGTTTGGAATTCTGATGCTGGTGATTAGAGTCTCGTGCTAGTGCAGTTCAGTATCTTGAATCTGAAATCTGGCTGGCTAGCTAGATGCCTCCTAGTGCCTGATGTAGAAAATGTTGGTGTAGGAAAAGTATGTCTAAATTACAGACATTCACAGTACTAAATGTCCCTGTGTTTTTGTTGTAGTGTGCTTACTGCCATTTTAAATGTCATTCAAGAAACCTAGAAGAGTTTAATCACATTTTTTTCCCCTTTTTTGAGGTTTACAGGCTAGCTTTATGTAATATGTAAGACCAGTACAATTTAGGAACACTGACTGTAGCATGCTGCTTTTGAGACATGGCTTCTTGGAGACAAAAAAATGAACCTCTATATAAATAAACCAAAAAACCTCCAAACCCTGATATCCTAACACACTTCAGTAAAATAATAGGGAAAAAAAATGAGCCACTCTGAAAGTACTCTAAGAACTGGATTAATCTTATGTTTTGTTCATTTTTGGCTATTTACAAGAAGGTATGGTCTTTATCATTAATGTTTCTTTCTCTAGGATGATTGTTTTTTCCAGTAGTCAGCTTTTTTAAAAATCTTTTTGGTTTTTTGTAACAGCAGCAGTCTTTTGGATTAATTTCAATAACTCTTGAATATCGATTTTAATATAAGACATTATTTTACAGTGAAATCTGTATTATAACAAGCTCAAGTTAGAGCACTGTAACTGCACTTAAGGTAGCTTTTTAAGTTAATACTCTGATAGGAAGAAAACTGGAAGTACCTATAAAAATTCTCATATAATATATTCCTTTATATTCATTATCATGTTTTACTTCTGATAAGAGATACCTGCCATCTGTTGCCACTTGAAAAGCTTCCTATTGATGAATTATGGGAATGTGATCTCTTCCATAATAACACTTCCAATGTGTCTTGGATGGATGTAATACATATTTATCCCTTGTCTGATTCTAAGAAATGTTGAGGCAGTGGAAAAAGTGGAGGAGGAAGGATGTGGGGAATAACACACTGGGGCTGACAGTTGTGATGGTAGGTGGGAAGCAATCAAGTAAGTAGGCCAGGTTGCATTTAGTGTGTGTGTACATGTTCCTTACTTCAAAAATCTGCCATTCTCTTATTTTCCACTCTCAATGCTCTTCTTCCTAAGCAGAACCTTTTAAAATGCCAACTCCGATTTAGTATTGATGCTTTATGCATATTAATATAAGGCAATTTTTAATCATCGTTGCTTGACGTCAGGAAAACCTTAGTCTTGAATTTCTTTGCACTGTGTTTGCTTTTGCCTTCAGAGCTGAAGGCAGCTAATGCGAAAACCTGTCTCCAGCTTCCTATAGAGAAGTGGGGTGCTTGATTGTCTGCTCTGTTGAATTCCCATTCGTCCATTTTAAATGCACTTTCATTTTCTTTCCTCATGACGTAGTCCTGCAACAAAACTATAGTGGGCTTCTATAATAAAGATTTGGAGAGGTTACAGGTGGTCTTTGGAAGAGGGTTTTAATGGTGGTTGTGCTGCAAGTCAAAGAGTTGAGGGTATGACATCGTTTGCATGTGCTTTTCTGCAGCTGGCATACTGAGAGGAAAAAACACATTTATTGTCATTTTCCTGAGTTTGCTGTGACCTTGCTGTATCAAAGGCTCTATCTTAGAGAAACTGCAAAAGCCTGAAACACTGTCTGGATCACTTAGTTAACATTGCTTTTATCTCCACCATCTCCCACTGTCCTTAAGTAAACAAACAAGGCACCTGATTACATTTCTAAATTATCTGAAGTGTAAGAGTATAACAGATATTTGGGAACATTTTTCTAAAGCCCTCCTAAACACAGCTCTTAGATAGTTTATGCATGTAGTTTCTTTCCATTGTATTTTTAATTTAAATAACTCTTTCTTTTTTCTCCTTATCTTGTAAGTAGCAGTCATACAGCCCTCTCAGAGCAGGATGTGAAAGGTGAATATAGGAAAGACAGAGGGTTTTTCTCATTCACACTGTGTGTTCTTCTAATTGTTATAACCCTTTTTGATACATGGTCCAGTTTCATGCAATTCTTCTTTAATATGTTCATCTAGAATGGAACATTATTTCAGAAGATGCTTTACCAGTGGCTTACAACACTGCACTTAGACTGACTGTGGCTTTGGGAGTTGACCAGTGATATATTCTGGGTTAATCTCTGTCTAATTATGACCGCAGTAAATATTGTTAATGTTTGAAGCTTTATGCTTCCACATGTTTGGATGGAAGGCACTGTCTCATCTGTCCATGGAAGGTATTTATACTGCTAAGTTGTGGCAACTACGAATCTAATAGGACTAAACATTTACTGAAAATGAAATATGAGTCTCAGTGCAGGGATGATGTCCATCATGTTTAAAGTGTTATGTCATCAGGTAGGCGAAGATGTAGATGTGTTTTTAAAGTAGAGTTAAATAGCTCATATTACAACTCTCTAGTCTTTTGCCGTTTTTCTGTCAAAGTGGTGTTTATTGTCTCTAGTTCATTTTATTAGAGGAACAACAGTTAATTATTTACTTGATTTTCAGGGTATCTTCCTTAATTTAGTGCTTTATAAGCATCTGTTGTCAGATGAGAATTTAAAGAACATTAACTTTGATAACTTGGGTGTTTGTATATCTCTTTGGCTGCAGACACATTGATACATTGATTTTGCAAACATTTTTAGCAAAAATTTAGCAAGTAGTTGTTTGACTGTTCAGGACTCTAATAGAGTCAATTAATTTCAATAAAGACTCCAAATCTAAGCAAAGTATGAAAGAAAGTATTTTAATAAAACCTTATATTAAAATGTCTCTGTACTCAACCCTGGTATTAAACACGTGTAGTAACTGAGAGTTTTAAGATTAGTTGCCAAACTGAGATTGAATGGCTGTTTTTGTTGTTGTTTGTGTGTGTGGGGTGTTTAAATTTATTTTTAATATAGTTAAGATTTTAATAGTGCTTACGTTTTGTGAATTTTCTAAGAAAGTTAATTCCTGTAACAGCTGGGAGGAGGTGATGTTTTATGTTCCTCATTTTTCTCTTCAAATTGAAATGACAGAAAATGTTATCAAAACTTGTGTGAAAGGGTGTGGGACCCAGTTTTGGGTCATTCAGTCGCTTAGACTTCAACTTCATTGCTATTTCTCCTGCCTTAATGAAATCCTTTTTTCCCTCAGTATGTCTTTTACTAATGACATGTAAGACAGGAATTTTGAACATCTTTTCTGTTTTGACAATTTACTGCAGAGCATATTTCATTTTCTCTGGACAGAAACAGGTGTTTTATGGAGATAAATCAGTCTCTCATTGTACCATAAAAGGAAGTATGTTGTGTGAATAAAGAGTAGATGGGTAGATTTAATGCTACTATGTCCTGATTATTGCTTCTACTTTATCTCAAACATTTGTATTAGTTTTTACATGTCATTTATTAATAGCGCTGTCTTTTACTTTACATTGAAATGAATGAGATCTGTGTAAAAGTGAATGTGTTTTGCCTTTGGGTGAACATTCCTCAAGCCACCTTAGTGCAACTATTAGTAATGGTGTGAATACACCCCAAGTAGTTTCTCTTCAACTAGTTAGCCAGGTCTCCTCAAAAAAGAGCCAAGTACTCTTGAGTGTAATAGATTAAAGAAATAAATATTACGTGGTCATTTTCAAGGATGTTTTCATGAAAGTGGTGTGAAATTGAAGACTTCTAGAATAATATGGCAAAATTAATTTCAAATAAGTTGGCTAAAGATCACATTATTTGTGCTTTGCTTGACTTGTCTACTCTTAGTCTTTTGATCATGAATAAACTCTTAAAAACAAGAGCAATGTGAAATGGCTAGTGAATGGTAAGAATTTCTATCTTAAAAATCTGTCTAGCATAAAGCTCATCACTGAATCAGTCTCTTGGGTGGAAATATTGAAGATTGAGTTATACTTATATATAGGAAGCTTTACTACAGAAGTATTCATATAGAGCTTATTTGAGGTGCCAGGTGGTTGCATGGAAGGAGAAAAAAAACCATCTCACTCATTAGTTTAGTTACAGAACCAAGACTACACATGAAAAAAACCAAAACAACAAAATCAAAACAGATGTGTCTGTTACCAACTCATAGAGTCACTTTAAAACTAGGATCAAAAGCTTTGGTTTTTAAAAATTTTCTCCAGTATTTTTGTGGCAATAGTAATGCTCTTATATGAATTAATAATTTTAACGTCTGTCTCAAGGATGCTTTTACTTGCTCTCTGCAAAATAAGGTGGGGTTTTTTGTCCTTAGTTGTTTTTTGTGTTTTTTTTTCCCTTTTGTGATTTCTTCTAAACTGCTTAAAACAAATAAGCTTAGACTTGGGAAGTAGTTCAGGGAGAAAAATGGGATAGCAGTTTAGAGCTTTAGGTACCGGTCCAGTTGTTTTTATCACCTTTCTTTTTACTTAGTTCTGTGAATGTGTTTTGGAAGCAGTGTTCTTGGAAGCAGTACCTCTGCCACAAGCCTCTAATAATACAAGATGCTGGGAAGAAATCTGTAACTTTCCTGCATCTTATAAAGTTATACCTGGTAAAGAAAGCGCCTGACTTATTAGGAAAGAGTGAAATGTCCCAGCATCCCCACCCACATTGTCCTCCCCCCCAAGTATTAGGATGTGTAAAAACAAAATAGTTGTTGATGTTAGCTTGCACTAGGAAGGCATGGTGACTTTCTAGTAACTTCATGAAAGGTAAGTGTATTCTGATAACTTTTATATAGGCCTTGTAATGACCTGGTTTTTAATCTTGATTGACTGAGCTGAACTCCTTCAGTGACAAGGTGACCCGCTTAGTGGATGAGGGGAAGGCTCATGTTGTTTATGTGGACTTTAGTAGCACCTTCGGCACTATTTCCCACAGTATTCTGTAGAAACTGGATGCTCATGGTCTGGACAGAGGTTCACTCTGTTTAATGTGTTTATCAACAACCTATGCCAGGGTATGACCCTTCGGTCAGCCTGCAGATGACACCAAGATGGGTGGGAGTGTTGACCTGATGGAGGACAGGAAGGCTCTACAGAGGGATCTGGACAGACTGGATTGATGGGCTGAGGCCAATGGTATGAGGTTCAATAAGGCTAAGTGCTGGGTCTTGGACTTGGGTCACAACAACCCTATGCAGAGCTACAGGCTTGGGGCAGAGTGGCTGGAAAACTGCCCAGCGGAAAAGGACCCTGGGTGTGCTGGTTGGCAGCAGCTGAACATGAGCCAGGAGTGTGCCCAGGTGGCCAAGAGCCAATGGTGTCCTGGACTGTGTCAGCAATAGTGTGGCCAGCAGTACCAGGGCAGTGATTGTCCCCCTGTAATCGGCACTGGTGATGCTACACCTCAAGTGCTGTGTCCAGTTCTGGGCCCCTCACTTCAAAAAGAACGTTGAGGTGCTGGAGCAACAGAGCTGGTGAAGGTTCTGAAGCCCAAGTCCTGTGAGGAGCAGCTGAGGGAACTGGGGTTATTTAGTCTGGAGAAAAGGAGGCTCAGGGGTAAGCTTCTCACTCTCTACCTGAGAGGAGGCTGTAGCCAGGTGGTGGTTGGTCTCTTCTCTCAGGCAGGAAGCGATACAAGAAGAGGAAATAGCCTCAGACTATGCCAGGTGAGGTTTAGATTGGATATTAGGAAATATTTCTGTGCCAAAATAGTGGTCAGGCATTGGACCAGGCTGAACAGGGCAGTATTGGAACCCTGAAGGTATCTACAAGATGTGTAGATGTGGCACTTAGGGACATGGTTTAGTGATGGCAGAAGCCATAGTCCACAGTGCCAGCAATTACAGTAGAGCGAGTGAGTGCTGCTGAGGATCCAGCCAAGCTTGCTGGCATGGACAGACGTGTGGGCATCTGTAAGGGGGAGACAGGAGGAGCTGAATGTTGGGGTGATCGAGTGAGTCTGGCTGGCTGCCAGGGACACAGCAGGATCTGGAAGTCTCTTGTGGTGAGGCTGCTGGTGAATATATTGTTTTCGTTTCTTTTTTCTGTTTCAGGGCCGTCCTGGGAGTTTTTTGTGTTCAGTTATTTAGAAATAGCTACCTGCTTTATTGAAGGTAGAGTACTGGTGCCATCTGGTGGTGTTAGTACATTCCCAGAAATGAGAGAAATTACTTGTGGGAAACTGCTGGCGTGATACTAAAAGGAGTACATGGATACATTTGCTGGCTTAGCATGTAATTATGCTGTTGAATTAAGTCATAAAAAGCTGCACGTGTACTCATAACTTGGCTTGCTAGAGCAAATTTAAATCTTTAATTTATTTCTTTCTGCTCAACAGAAGGGTTTGTATTGAGTACTTTCTTTCGTGAAACTGTGCTTTGGAAACACAAAATAAGAGTTTTACTGGAGTTTACAATATTTTAAAACTCAGTTTGAAAGACAAATTATCTTCTGTTACTACATTTTGCTAAACTGAGCACAAACTTCTCACTGCTGATGTTTCAAGTCAGTGTTCTCTTTTTTAAGCGCTTGATATATTGTTTCAAAGTAAAAGTTCAACAACATACACCTGATGAAAGTTTAGATAAACAACTTTGATATCTGAAGCCAAAGCAACCACAATATTGTTTTCTTTATCCTTCCATCTGCTGAAAAGGTGTCCTGCATCTTAAGCTGTTTACCTGAGGTAATATCCTCATCCTTCTTTAGGATACTGTATAGGCTATATTGACATTACTAGCAATGAAAGTAGGACTATGACTGCTTCTCTAGTTCTCTTGAAGTAAATTTCTGACTCATAAATATCTTGCCCTATAAAGGAAAATCTTGCAAAAGTGGAAGGTACTGTATTTTAACCTGTTGAGGCTTTTAATTAATTTCATTTAGCAGTTACTCTTCTTCTGTTGCAGGTTAGCATATTAATCCAATAAATAACTGTTAAATAAATTTCCTTATGGAACAGAGGTCTGTCTGTTCAGTCATTAACAGCTACTGTCTTTCTATTGCAACTGATTAGAATAACAGGCTATTTTTGTTTTAATCCAGCTAGTTGAAGAAAACAAATTCTGTGCTTGTATTTCTTAATAATCTCTGACCTCATGACCAACAATGCCTTTAGTTGCATTGTGATGGAAGTGTGAATTAGACTTAGTTCTAATAACTGACTGCGTTAGTTCTCTCATTACATGGTTGTGCTCACAATATCAGGAACCATTTTTTAATTCTGTCTTTATGGAATAAGGTATTTAGAGGCCTGTTCAGCTAGTATTGATTGTGGAATTAGATAGAAACAGCTATAAAAATTGAAAATATATAATAGTATTTAAGAATTTAATGTTAATATTTAAACTGATGTTTAAGAAGTTTATGAATATTTATTTGTCATCTTCGAGTAATGAAACTGATTGCTGTAGCGATGGCTGTATTTTTTTTCCACACTTTAATTCAGCTCACTGAAAATCTGGGTTTGTCTACTGGGTTTCATTAGTGTGCAGCTGCTAGCAAAAGTGAGAGGCTTATGCCTGATGTAAGCCAGACCATCATAAGCATCAGATTTGAAAATTTTCTTTTCCACACTGAACTTTGGATCTGAACAAAGTTCCATTGTTATAACGCTTTGTTCTTAGAGCTGTGACTTTCACCTGAAAGACACTGTCCTTGTGAATTGAGGTACACCTGCTCCTTCCAATACTGTTGTCATTCAGCTTTTGGTGCTGCATTACTTTAGTACCTTTCAGTAATTATTCAGCAAAATTGTTAGTATTTGCCACATTTAGCTTTTTTCCTCAGACTTTTCCGAAGGTGAGCATTATACTTCTGCTTTTTAATGAAGTACATTATTGCGCTATGTTTGAGCGAAGGAAAAATACTTACTTATTAACAGTATTATTAACAGCTCATGTTATTAATATAGAGCAAGGTTGTAATGGTTTGTAAATCCTTCAGGCATTCGCTTTAGTTCTGGATTTGTACCTATTTTGCTTTACAAAGCTAGGTGATACAAACAAGAATTACAGTTCAGTAATCTGACAAGTTGTCAAGAGCAGTCATAGCACTTGAGCAATCCTTTAAAGAAAATATTAGTACTCACTTCTGACTTACTACTGTGCAGGATCAGTAGACTGATCAAGTTGCCTAGTCTCTAGCAACCATCTAGATCTAAAAATGAACTGAATTTCCTTGTCTTTAGCTTTTGTAGAGCATTACTATTGTACTGTAACCAGAACATGAAGAATATGGTGATGATTTAGGACCAACTTTGTTGTTTTTTCTCACAAATTGAGTGCCACTTCCTTCTTCTAGATGAACCAAAGTATAACCTTGTCCTCTTCCAGGTGCAGTGAGGGAAGATGCATGACAATTCATTTTGAAAGACTGTTCAGCGAGTTTGTTGCGATGTGGCTTTGGAATGGTGATAAGCCTCTGAGCTGGTTTCTTTAGAAGCTATGTCACTGCTCTGTTTTCCACATTTTGCTGCAGAAATAGATCTTTTAAGTGACAAATGCCTTGTGGAATTTATTCTGTATGAGAGGCTTTCCATCCTCAATGGGATTTTTTTTTTTGTGGGTTTCAACAAAACAGCATCTCATGCAGTTGTGCATTGCTTTCAGTTAATAGTAATTTTTTACTTTGAATTCAATCAAAGACATTTGAGATGAGTGAAGAGACTTTTATTTGCATTGTTCTGAAGTTTTTGTCTAGTGCTGTCATTAATATCTTGTTTCTTCCTTGTTTTTATAATTCCCTTAGTAATATTACAGCAAAATCAGTAACTACAGGCTATGCCTTTGATTTTTTGGAGCAGGAAGATGGAACTAGTAGTACTATTTACTTGTCTCTGTAACATCTGAATCTTCCCTGTGTGAATCAATAAGAAAAATTGCTTCTTCTATCGAACTTATCTATTCATGTGAGATTGTATCACCTTTAGCCAGAGAATAAAGGTCTTATTTTTTATTATTTTTTTAAATATAATTTTATTCCGGCAAATATATAGAGATTCTGGAAATATGAATTGTTTCCCTGAAAGTATTTTTTGAAGATTAAGATACAAAGAGCAGATTGCTTGAAAATATAGCTTGAAAACTGAGAATGCTGCTCATCTGAATATGGATCTTCAATTCACAATATTTTCTTTTCTTGCAGACTCTCTAGTCCATTGGTTGTGGCTCAAGGGTTCTGCTTATTTTTTTAGTTATTTTTCTAGTCATTTGTGAAGATAATTAATTTCTTTTTATTTTGCCATCTCATGGTGACAGGACTCCTTAGTTTTTTGAGCAATTTTTCTTGTCTTAAGTGTGTTCTTTTGTAGGAGACTTTGTTAAATCTTTTTTTTTGTTTCTTTTTCCTGAGGATCAAATTTTGACTTTTTTTCCCCTTTTCTTGTTTATGAGTTCCTCTGCCCTGCTGTTATCTTAAATTAATATAGATACTTAAATACTTAGGTGAATTTAGTGAGCTAAGTATTTCTTTGTGGCAGCTGTATTTTGAGGAATTTTGGATGTTAACTTTCAGACTATTTTTCTGTCTTTTCAGGTCTCTGGATGGCAGACTCTGAAAAGAAATGCTGTTTTAAGAGGTATGCCTCATGTAGGCCAAAATATTCTGGACTAGTGTCTATATAAATGATAAGGTACCTCTGAGGAGTCCCTCTGCTGATCCTCTCTGTAATCTCGAGTGAATAGTTTCAGTGCTGACATCTCTCTGAAAGGTGAAAGCTTGTACAGAGGTATGCAGGCTTGTCTTACTGGTGACACAATTTTAGTAGAGAGGTCTGTAATATGTTGCTTAACTTTTTGCTTGATCATCTTAAGAGAACATTGCCTTAGTAGATGAAGTGAATGAAGCACGACCAAAATGAGTTGACTTTCTGAAATGTGCATATCCCCTTCCAGCCTCTCCTCTGTGTGTGTGTATTTGTTTGTTTGCTTGTTTTTTAATTGGGAATATAGTCCAGATGCTTTTGTAAATGTCTTCACTCACTTCCTTTTTGGTGTGTTGTTAGACTTCTAGACAGTGAGATACTGACACCGTGCCAGCAGTGTGGTTTAAAATAATATCAGCTGGAACCAAGATGAAGAAATACTAATCTTTTTGGAAATGATCTCTTTTTTTCATTAGCTTTTATTTATTATATTAGCTGAATGTTTGGAACATTTTCTGTGTTAGTTTGGGGTTTCATATTCCAACACTGAAGGAAAATGCCTCTTCTCTCTCCATTGTTGGTATCTTGTTTCTGAATAATTCATTTCTTGGCAGCTGTTGAGAAAACAGTCTCTTCAAAAGGGAATTCTTCTACCAGGTCTCACCTCCATTTCAGGGGGGTTCCTAAGTGGCAGATGGTAGAAAAGTAGACTTTGTAAGAAAAAGATTGGTCTAACCAAGTATTTTCTTTTTTAAACTTTTTTAAACAGGATCTCTTAATTCTTTTTTAGGCACTTCAGAGAGTTTCGTGTTTCTCTAAAGCAGTGCAGTTCTGATTTGTTTTGTTCTGGCTCAAAAATAATAACTGGGATGAAGTACTAACTAACAACTTGGGTTAAAAGTGGCTCTTCAGCGATTGACTGAGATTTTGGTGTTGCTCTTTTTTATGCGGTGTTTACAAAGGTCCTAAAGAAAGTGATGCTAAGAGTTAGAGAGGATGTTATTGCTATTTTCAACACAACCTGTGGACAGAAATCAAGATGATGGTGCTGCACTACTCTTGTAGCATGGGAGGCATTGTACCCAAGTTGTAATGGAGAACATTCCTATGAGACAGTAGGAGCATTTTTTGCCAGTGAGGGTGGTCAGGCCCTGGAACAGGTTGCCCAGAGAGGCTGTGAAATCTCCACTGTTGAAGGTTTTTGGAGTGAAGCAGGAATAGGCCCACAGTAACTCAATTTAAGTGGGCCTTCTTTGAGTGCAAGGATGGTTTAGAGCAGCTTGGAGAGGTTACTCCATTATATCTATAGCATTATCCTATAAATCTATGTAATGTGCTGAAGGGATATGTCAACACGGTTTTGAGGGATAAGAACCATGCTTTGGGTCTAGTGTTCACTTATTGACTAAGTACAAAGTAAGACTCTTTAAATTTTTTTAATCAAATGTCACTCTTCAGTCATTGGAGTGAGAGTCTCGAAGTTATCTACAGTTCTTGGAGTTTGAGATTACTTACTGTCATAGGTTACTATTTGAGCGGGTGAATCTCAGAAGAAAAATAATTTAATTTAGAAGAACTAAGGAATTTCTGTGTTACACAGATTTGCCTTTTGTGGCTTTGGCTTTCTAAAAACTAAATTAAGGTATGGTATGTTCTGTTGTCTGCTAACTGCCATGGGGGTTTAGTGAGAACCTAAGGCTTGCAGTGTTCAAGTAAGGTATTAGGTTTGGAAAATGATATTGTAAATGTTTGGAATCTGTTCTGTCCTCTTAATTTGCCTGGTTTTGTATAGAATGGTAACTTTCCATGAAGCTTTTGCTTCTGAACTTGGTTGTGATCCTGCAAAAGATTCAGAAGCTCTTGAGCATGCATCTTTTACACAGTGATTGATGGGTCACATTATAAAATAAGGCAAACGCAAATAGTCTGTT
The DNA here is from genome assembly GCA_018881555.1 of Amblyornis subalaris. Lineage (NCBI taxonomy): Eukaryota > Metazoa > Chordata > Aves > Passeriformes > Ptilonorhynchidae > Amblyornis > Amblyornis subalaris. Next base: position 111,845 of record JACAXG010000358.1, read on the forward strand.
TTAGAGGCTTGTTATTCTTACTAAATCCTGCACAGTCTAGTGAGTTTGTAAAGTCTGTGTAAAAAAACAAGTGTCAATGTGGAGATATGTTTTTGTTTTGATTTTTTAAAATATTTTTGGGCAAGAGGGTATCAGCCTAGGTCCTGCTTTGGAAAAGTAAACTTCTCATCTCCTCCTATTATTGCTTCAAGCTGCTGTGTGTGACTTTAACGTCAACCTGATTCTGTATGTTTTTCTTTTACAGCAGCCAGTTTTACATGTTAAGCTCATGCTGAGTTCATTGAGTTGGTGTCTGTGTGATTATGACTGGAGAACAGTCATGAGCAGCTCGAGATCAGTCAATATAGTAATAAGCTTGTTTATTGCATGGATAGACAAAGGTGGTGTGATAGTGTAGTAAATTTGTAGGATCACATGATAATTCAGGTTGGAAAAGACATCTGTAGATCATGTCCATCATGTGATCTGGTTACCAGTAATAGGACCTGAGGGAATGGCATGAAGCTGTGTCAGGGGAGATTTAGGTTAGGTACTGGGAAAAGGTTCTTCACCCAGAGGGTGGTCAGGCACCGGAACAGGCTCCCCAGGGAAGTAGGCACAGCACCAACCCAGACAGAGTTCAAGAAGTATTTGCACAACGCTCTCAGACACATGGTGGGATTGTTAGGGATGTCCTATGCAGGGCCAAGAGTTGGACTCGATGAACCTGTGGGTCTTTTCCAACTCAGGATATTCTGTGTAATCCAACTGCCCAAAGCAGAGTAAGGTGAGGTCAGACCAAGTGGCTCAGTGTGTAATCCAGATGTCTGAACAGTTCATGCTTTTAAGCTGCACGGTTGTTTGGGAATGTGTATTCAGAGATGGACTTCTAGACCTTTGTGGGCTTTGTTTTTAAGATTAGATTACTTGTTTTGGAAGCTCGTGAATTCTTTTTTAGCTTTCTTTTCAGCATATCACTGTTTGAGAGATGGGAAGATGAGTTCTGTGAAAGAGACCATCTGGAATTCAGATTTGAAAAAAAGATCCTTTTTTCAAAGGGAAGGTATTTAAGGGAGACCTGGATTTGTCTAGAAAATAGAAAAATAGGTTGTGTGGTTCTTAGTCAAACTTCATGTTTTGGAGTTTATGTAGTCTTGCCGTTTAGTTCCAGTTTGTGTGAGATTACTGGCATGGATTAATGGCATGTAAAAAGCTGTCAGTAGTCTAAGCAGAAGGATGCCACTTCATTCAGAATTGTTCAGAGAAATCCAGCATGTGGTAAACATACTTTGCTTCCTTTCTTTATGTTACTACATGTTGATATGGTAAAAGTAGCTCTTTGAGAGTGCTACCTAAATAATAAAAACAGATGCTGAGACTTCTGAAAGATACCAAGGCATTGTCAAGAGACATGTCATCTTGCATTCATGGGAGCTCAGCAGTTAAGAAAAACTAACTTGGTCTTCACTTGCTTGTTTGATAAACTCAAATAGTATTTCAGCTGAAATTTTCAGAATGATTAGACTGATGTAAAATCTTAAATACTTGAGAAATATTTTTTAAAATTCATTTATTTATTCTTAGTGTTAAAATAATGAGTAGTCTTTTTAACAAGGTAGAGTTAAAATGACAGAAATAGGACTTGGCATATAATTTATGATACACTTGTCAGCGATAATGTCTTGGGAATATTTTGTACCTTCTGCTTGCTTCTAATCTCTAGATATAATCCACATTTTTTGCCTACAGCAGTGTACTTCAGATTATATATGGTTACTTGACATACATGTTTGGTATGGGGTTTTGGGGTTTTTTTGGTGGGGTGGTAAGAACTTGGCTGTCTCATATGAAAAAAGTGGTGTTTAACTTTTGTTTGGCAGTAGGCTGTAGAAACGTGGGAATGTTGGGATGCTTTCCCAAGAGTAGATAGGTAGTTCAAATAGACTAAAATAGACTAGTACCCCTTCTGAGCTGATAGTTACTGTATTCCAAATAGGAACCTGAAAGACATCCTGTATTAGCCATCTATCCACATGAAGAGTTTCTTCTTAAGCATTGTGAATGGTAGCTTAGCTTTGTATTTCGTAGTATGACTGTGTATCATTTTCAAATGCAATAATAATGAAAAAAAAAAAGTTGATGGTGAAATTTGCAATTAGGTTATTTACTTTCCTCTAAAGTGATACTGAACAGGCAGATGATAAATGTGGAATTACTTCACATAATGTGGAATTACTTTATGTTTTTAATTAGTTGCTGTGATTAATGAATTTAATTTCTTATATGAAGCTGTAACATCTCTATTTTTTCTTTATATGTGTCATTAGTTCTGCTGAAAATTTTTTTCTGTTTCCCTCCAGGAAGCAATTCAAGTTTTCTGCAAAGTCTGAGTATTTAAATATGTAGTCTAACTGAACTGACATCTTGGTAATATGCAGTTTTTTGCGAGCTGCTCTCTACCTTTCTAAATAGATATGAACTGGTCTGGCATTTTTTAAATTTTATTTTTATTAATTTTTAAATTTTTAATAAATCCTCTTGTTGTAACAGGTTAACTGTTTTGTAAAGCAAGAGAAGCATTCTAATTTTCTTTTTTTTCCTGAGACTAGAGGACATGAGTCACAATTGCACAAAATACAGGCTTAAGTAAAGCCTGACACTGACAGCTTGCTTACAGATCTTTAAAGCTGTGTTGTTTATTGGAGATTCAAGGTGTGTTGAAGCTACCATGTCTGGACCTATGCATGAGCAGAGAAGAGATCCTTTTCTTGTTTTAGTAGCTGATAGAAAGCAGCGTGGGACAGGCCTTCTGGAGAAATCTCTTACTGTAGGTTTTACCGTGTTTTGAAACTGCCCTGGAAAAACCTGTTTCCTTTCTGTTGCTTCTTCCAGTAGTTCTTATTTCCAGTCCTTTAAAGATCTAATAAGAGGGACTTTGTCCTCCTTGAAAGGTGCATGAAATTTTCATAAGGTTGCTTTGACAGGCTTGCTCTGGATATTCTAGAAGACATTAATTTTTCCAGTGCCAATATGTGTATGATTTTTTTTTTCCAATTCAGTTGACAAAGTGTGGATTATTCTTGCTATCCTCTTTTTTTATTTCCTGGCACAATGGGCTGTATTACTGTTTTGTATTACTTTGACCTTCATTGTATGGTTCATTCACTGTTCTCATATTATACCCCATCTGAACTTTTCTTTAGTTTGTTGATGGTTCTTCTAGTGGCAGTGCTTATCTCTTCTGCAGTGATGAAAAATTGTCACTTTTTTCCAGAAAATAAACAACTTCTTTGCTTCGCATTTCACTGTTACATCTTTGGCTCTTCTGCCTTAGTAGTGCTTGGATTCTGTCTGTGTTGATCCTGAACACTTTCTTCTGAATTCCTACTTAGACAAGTGACTAGAGTTGTATTGATACTGCCTTTTTAAGTATCACATGAGCTAATTTCTCTTTTGCCTGTCATGAGTTGCATTTTCTAGTGTGCTGACTTTCTGTTTAACTGGTGGTTTGATGCCATCCCTTGAACTCTTCCTCTTAAACAGTGATGTTAAATAGCTCTTCCTCAGTGCCACGGAAATGTACATACCTCATGCAATAGCTTTAATCTGGTGACCTCATGCACTAACTTGCAAGGATTTAATGTGTGTCTAGTTTTCAGAGGGCTAAAAATAATTCTACAATTTAGAGAAGTAATTCAGTTTCTGAGTATAGGTTCTGGCTTATTTTGTATACTGCAAAACCAAGCTGCTCTTTTATTCTTCTGTAATGGCTAGTCACTAGATTTACAAATAAATCTCAAACACTGTAAGTTTGATTTGAGATTAATAAATCTCAAATACTGTAAGCTTGATTTTTTTTTCCCCCGTCATTTACTTCTTAACCATGAGAACTGAAAGTCTTCCTAGTCATTTTTGTATAGGACAATGCAGATTTGAATGGGTGGGTGTTGGATATGCTTTTCCATAGTTTATAGTGGAATGTAAGGTACTTTTCTGCACTGAAATAGTTCAGATTGGTGTGGAGGTTTGCCTTGTCATAGTTCTTCTTGGTTAGTACCACTTCATTGAACAGAGGGAAAAAAAGATGACAAAATTAAAGGTCAGACAACCTTGTTGCAACATTTCTATGTGAAACTTGGGGAACATGCGTCACCATTTAAATTATGAAATGTTTTCCAAACTAAGCTAGATGAAAACCAATATTTGTGAGCCAGGGACAATAATATCACTTTAATGGAAAACAGTGTAATTTGGTGACTTATGCAGTGTGGGAACCAAATGTGGTAGGTTGTAAGCAAGTATAGCCTGCTTTGTTAATTAACTAGAATGCTGTCAAGTTATGGTAACAGTACGATTGTCAATATATTTTGAAAAACATAATACAACTGTGTTTAAAAGAGAACAGTTTATTTGTTAAGGCATGGGCTTTGTGTGGTGTTTTTTCCCTAAGCTGTTGGGGTTGGTGCAAAAAAAAGTTAAATGAGCTTTTTCTTTTTAAATTTCTAATTTTTCTTCCTTTTAAAGGTGTTTATGCCATCCCATGTTCAAAAGAAAGGAAGAAGGTCTAGTTCAGCTTTTAGTACAATAAACTACAGCTCTGTCAATGAAATTATTTTAGTCTGTAATGTCTTTAATTGTGCTAAATTAAAGGGATTTTAGGAGGTTTACTTTTCAGCACCATTACTGAGAGACAGGTTCAAAATTATGCTTTAACATACTGACACAAGGCAAACACTTAAAAGTGTAGTTAAACCTAATAGTTGCTTTGACTTTTCAATTATCAAACCACTTCTGATTCTGAAATTACTTTGAGGATTTTCTACCTCCATATTTTTGTGAGTTTTCGAGCATTACTAGACTGAATATGATGACTCAAGTCACCAGAATAGTAGGGTTCCACCTTAAATTCAAGTCCCTTGGTTGGTAAAGGACCTTATTAGTAGCATGCTAGAAGGACTGTTGTCTATGCTATTGAAGTACTGACTTGCAAAATAGTGTGGGGTTTACATTGTTTCACTTCTGTGAAGTGACATAAAAGTCAGTGCCACCATTGTGTGTGCACATGCGTGTACATTGTACGAGAGTTTAAAGCTGGGTTAATACTAGTTAATAATTTATTCCCAAACGACTGCAGCTGTGTTACTTTATATGTCTCTTCCACAGACACCAAAGATGCTAACGAGAAAGATTAAGCTTTGGGACATTAATGCCCATATAACCTGTCGGCTGTGCAATGGATACCTGATTGATGCTACTACTGTAACAGAATGCTTGCATACTTGTAAGTAGAAGTATAATTAAATTACAGTTGCTGGTTTGTTGGTTTTTTAAACTTGATATGCAACGTGTTGTAATGGTTTCAGTTGAAATTTAAAATACCTGCTGTGCATCAGCAAAAATAGCATGTGCTTTACTAGACACTGCTTTTCTTTAACAGACTATTTGCTTTTTCAACAAAGCAAATGAAGGGAACATTAGAGCTGTACTGCATAAACTTGAAGGCCATATATAATGAGTGGTAATGTAAATATTCAAGAATGCAGTCTGTCTGCATGCTAAAGGAATGTGGAATACCTAGTTCTCTCGTCTGTAGCAGTTGACATAGCTATGTTCTCCACCTGGAGCTTTTCAGATGTCCCTGTCTATTCTGTTCCTCTGCAGAAAGCAGAGTAGTTTATGGATAAAAAATAAGTATATTGTATTGTACCCTAGAAATAAGCTTGTATTTCAGAATACTGTGATAGGGTATTGTTTGTTGTTAAGTTACTGTGTGAATTTCTAGTTTCATGTAAGTGAAGGATGGCCTAGAACCTTGCAAAGCATCCCATGTTTTAAAATTATTCTGTCACAGTATTTTACTTTTATTCTGATCAAGCTAGTATGTTGTTTAATTAGCTTAATGACTTATAGTCCTGAATTTTCTTGGAAGGACAATTTGGTGACAGTGTCTTCATCATAAAACGAAAAGTTTCAGCAGACTTATTCTTCACCCAATATGTGTAACAAAGGGGAAATGCAGTGCTCATGATTTGTCAGTGATTATGTTTTTTATTATATTCCATTTAGAAGCTCTGTTTATCAGCTTTAATGAATTTGTTGTACTTGTCACACTTCATGTCATTTTGGGTGTCCTCATAGGATCATAGAAACGTTCATTCTGTGATTCCAAGAACCACAGAATCGTTCTTGAAACTAGAATCTAGGTCCAATCCCCTGGCCGTGAGCACAGTCAGCATCTCCTGGATCAGGTTGCTCAAAGCCCCATCTAACCTGGCCTTGAACACTTCCAGGGATCGGACATCCGTAACTTCTTTGAGCAACCTGTGTCAGTTACCCTCACAGTAAATAATTTCTTTCTAATATCTAATCTGAACCTGTCCTCCTTCAGTTTGAAGCCATTCCACCTTGTCCTATCAGTACATGGCCTTGTAAGAAGTCTCTCTCCATCTCTCTTGTAGCACCCTTCAGCTGTTGGAAGGCTGCTCTAAGGTCTCTCCAGAGTCTTCTGTTCTCCACGCTGAACAACCCCATCTCTCTCAGCCTATCTTTTTAGGGAAGGCTGCTCCAGCCCTGTGATCAACTTCATGGCCCTCCTCTGGACTCGCTCCAACGGGTCTATATCCTTCATGTGCTGGGAGCGCCAGAGCTGGATGCATTAATCAGTGTCTCGTGTTTCTTCTGCATTTGTTTCACATCTTAATTTCCATGGTTTTGTTTTCAGAGTAAGATCCTTAAGCTAGACTTCTACTTAGTTTTGCCCAAATTTCTTTACTGCTGCTATTAAGAAGATTATATACAAAATGAGTTTTGTAACAAGTTAAGATGGCTGACACAAAGCTAGAGGATCATTTTTCATTCTTCTTTAAAAATAAAACAAAACCCCACAAGCACCCCTCAGCTGACATCATCCACAGCATTTCTTACATTTGCTTATGGAGGAAATACGTAGATTAATCCACAGTGCTACAGTGCTTACTTCAAAAGCCAGGGAATGCACCTTACTACGTTTTCCTTTTGGTTTTTCTGGGGTTTTTTTGGCTTGTTCCTCCCTTACTTTGACAGTTTGTATACGTATTGGCATTGTTTGTATTGTGTATGATAATGCTAATTATTTTCCTGAAAAAGCATCCTTACAAAATCTACCATGAAATTACCCTGTCTGTTGACATAGTGAATTCTCTTCTGAATTATACCACCTTGACATTTTCATTCTGTTCTACTCAGAACGGCACAGTTTTCTTACCTTTTTCATTTTTCTCTTAGTTTCCTGATATTCAGCCATTCAAAGACTCTTCAGTAGTAGATTAAGTTCTCGAGACCTTTGGTTAGAGTAATTTGGAGAACCAAGGCCAGTCCTCTGGAGGAACAGAGCCAATTTTTGTAAAACTGAATTCAGGGGAAAACAAAGGTTTTTTGCTCTCTTTCCTACTTGTTTCTGCTGTGGTTTTGGTTTGTTGGTGACAGGTAGGCCTGTAAGTCAGTAGGTAAAAAATTCAGTAGTAACTCAGTCATAAGACTTTTTTTAGTTTATATCTGTTTCTTGATTAAAATTCTAGGTTAGATAATATATGCAGGTCTTGTTAAACTTTTTGTTTGTAATTTCAGTTTTGTTAATGTCTACATGAGAAAGCTGTCCTTCTATGTCATGAAAGGGAAAACATCACATTATGAAAGGTATCATTTTGTGGATTCATCAGGATTGTAAAAGGTCAACTGTATTTCTGGAACTAGATAGAGAAATGAAAAAAGTCAAGAGGAATGAAATGGTTAAAATAAAAAAGTGAGCATTAACCTTGCCTATTCCTGTTCTGATGAAAGCTCTCTGATGTGTTTAAGAAACCAGAAAATATATAGCTCAGTTGATGCCCACAGTCAGTGCCCATGTATCTGAGTAAACAGAGATCAGAGATGTTGGAAAACCAAGGTAATGGAAAACTCTAGTAATACTATTTTTCCCACCACAGAATGATTTCCATGTTGTCTGTCCATTACTCCAAAGACTTCCAGTTTCAGGAGACCTTATTAATCGCAACCTGACCCCAGGAAAAAAGAATCAGTCTAGAAGGCTGCAGCACTCTCCATGAGCTATCTAGTTGCATTTATTTGGATGCTGTGCTCAGACTGATAAACCTGTCAGAACATTAGCCAACTTGTGACAAGTTAATTTTAGGAGAAGTTAGTGTATACCTAGTCCAAATGGGAAGAGATACTGACACAGGATGATGTTTTAGATATCATAGAATCACAGAATGGTTTGGGCTGGAAGGGATCTATAAAAGTCACCTAATGCATCACCACTGCAATGAGCAAGGGCGTCTTCAGCTGCAGAGGGCGTTGCTCAGAACCCTTGGTGAAGCTGTGCTGGCTGTCTGGAATCACCTCCCTGTCCTGCATGTGCCTTAGTGTAGCTTCTAGGAGGATCTGCTCCATGATCTTCCCAGGCACAGAGTTAAGGCTGACAGATTGGTAGTATCCAGGTTTCTCCATTTCTACCACTTCTAAAAGTGGATGCAATGTTTCCATTTTTCTAGCCACCGGGAACTTCACCTGACTGTCATGACTGTCGCTGTGAGTGGCTTGGCAACTACATCAGCCAATTCCCTCAAGACTGGGACGCATCTCATCAGGTTGCACACTTACGTACATTCAAGGTCCTAGGTGTTAGTGAATCTGATCTTCTCATACGGTGGAAAGGACTTTACTTCCACAGTCCCTGCTTTGTGGTTCATTCACGCAAGAGGTGTGGGGAGAGAACTTGCCAGAAAAAACTGAAGCAAAAAGATTGAGAACCTCAGCCTTCTTCTTGTCCATTGTTACTGGTTTGCCAGTCATGTTCGTCTGGGGAGTACACATTCTTTGGCCTTCTTTTTCTGACTGACATACCTTCAGAAGCCCTTGTAATCCTTCATGTCCCTTGCAAGTTCAGCTTTGGCTGTGATTTGGCCGTCCTGACTCCTCCCCCTATACAGTTTAGCAACATCCCTATACTCTTTCTAGGATACCTGTCCCTGCTTCCTCTGTCAGATTCTGCTTTCATTGACTTGGTAAGGCTGGGGTTTGGCTTCACTTTTGCAAATGGATCTACTGGCCTGGCACTCTGCTGTCACAAACTGCTGTGCAAGATCTATGCTCAGTGCGCAAAGCTATGAGGCTTTGTCTACTCTCTGCCACCAACAGTACTGTCATCCTAGGTGTGTAAATAGAAAGCACAATGCAAATTTACATGCTTCATTTATTGTTACTTTTTTTTTATTAATTGGTGTTTATGTAATTGTACTGTCTTCATATTTGAGAGGTAGATGGCACTGTAGTTACAGAAATCCTCTCATTTTCTGTGGTAAGTGCGTTAATGCCAAGACTGCATGAACTGCTGCACTTCAGGAAAAAGCTGTTCCTCCCTTTTTTCCCCCCTCTGGAGTTGTAGCTTCAAGGATGAGTCAGGATATCGTGTAGTAGCGTGTTTTAAGAGTACTGTTTCGGGCTAGGACGAAGGAAAGCGGAGTATAAATAGTTGACTTTGAAAGTGATATGGATGATTGTGTATATGCATATAGAAACAAGCAGCTTTATAATGAATGACTACTTTAACAACTCCTACCAGGACGTTTTACTAATACTGAGGGTCTGTGCCAATGTAATTTTTTTTTCTGGTAGAAGTTTAACTCTGTGAAACTTAAAATAACACCTGGATATCCCCTTCCTGAAAATTCTGTTCTTTTAAAAAGTATCCGGCTTTGGAATTTTTTTTTTGTGTTGGTGTGTTGGTTTTGCAGGGCCTGGTTTTTGGTAGTGGGGGGGCCACAGAAGTGGCTTCTGTGAGAAGCTGCTGGAAGCTTCCACCATGTCCAGCAGAGCCAATCCCTGATGGCTCTGATGATGGACGTGCCACTGGCCAAGGCTGGGCCAATTAGAGATGATGGTAACGCCTCTGTGATAACAGATTTAAGAAGAAACCAAAATAAAATTTGGGAGTGGTTGTAATTTTCCAGCTAGAGAAGAGTAGGAGTGAGAATATGTGAGAGGAACAACAATGGAGGCACCAAGGTCAGTGCAGAAGGAGGGGGAGGTGCTCCAGGCCCTGGAGCCGAGATGTCCCTGCAGCCCGTGGTGAGGATCATGGTGAGGCAGTTGTCCCCCTGCAGCCCATGGGGGTCCACGGGAGATAAAGAGGTCCACTTGCAGCCCGTGGGGGAAGTGCCCATGCCAGAGCCGGGAGGCTGTGGTGTGGCGGGAGTCCCATGGAGAGAGAGGCCTTGCTTCCAGGCTGGAGCAGCCGTCCTTGGAGGACTGCACCCCGTGCAGAGTGACCCACGCCGCAGCAGTTTTGGGAGAGCTGCTGCTTGCGAGATTGGACCCATGTTGGAGAGGTTCATGGAGAGCTGTCTCCCGTGGGAGGGGACCCCACGGTGCAGCAGGGAAACTACTCCTCTGCTTGAGCAGTGGAAAGAAACATCTTGAGTGATGAACTGACTAAAACCCCCACCCTGTCTCCCTGCACCATCAGTGGGAAGGAGGGAGGGGTTTGGGGGAAACAAGGGTGTTTTTGAGGGCTTATTTTATTTCTCATTCTCCTACTCTGATCTTGTTGGTAATAAATTCACTTTGTGTCATGAAGTTGAGCCTGTTTTGCCCTTGAAGTGTTTTCTCCAAGTCCTTAACTCATTAACCCTTTGTTAAATTTTCTCTCCTCTGTCCAGTTGCAGAGCAGAGGAGAGCAAGTGAGTGAGTGAGAGGGCTTTTCTTGGGTGCCTGGCATTTGGCCAGTGTCAAACCATGACAGTTGGGTTCATTACTATGGCACGTATTTGTTCTGTATGTGGCCATGGTTAAAGCAAATATGTTTATTATCTTAGAGGCATATAGTTCCTGTAATGTTATCTGTGCAAGCTGAATGTTGACCTGGTAGAAATTGCTGTTCTAGTAAATTCCAAAGTGGGATTTTGTGCTGTATGCTATATTAAGAAGGGTTTTGATAGGTATGGATGCCTTAATTCTAGTGCTTCACTTCCCTCTATCAAGAAAATTAATGAAAGGTACTGCAGACTGTATTCTGCATGATTAGACATCATGCACATATGATGTCAAAAATGAACTTTGTGTAAATTTCAGTAATGTGCATTTCTGTGACTGTAAAAACCAGACTTTTATTATGCTACTTTTTTGTGCTACTTTTATTCCTTTTTAATTGTGAATTTCTTTGTTGTTAGTCTGTAGAAGCTGCCTAGTGAAATATTTGGAGGAAAACAACACCTGTCCAACCTGTAGAATTGTTATACATCAGAGCCACCCATTACAGTATATTGGGTAAGTATAAAAGCAGAAGTGCAAGTAGCTTCACTCTAGATTGGTTCATCCCCTTTAATACAGTACAGCTTTTCCCAAATTTATTTTTCTTGCTTATCACCATGTCAAACATTTAAGAAGAAGTTTGAAGGTGATTGAGGAGATACAGGATGAACATGCTAGGAATTTGCAAGTCCCTAGCATGGCAGTTTGTTCCAGACTTAAAAACAAGCAAAGTGTGCACTTTATTGTTCAATTTATGCGTGATTTTTAATGGGATTTAGTCATTCCTCATTTTGTATGCTTGGGTTGTAAAAATTTCATATATGAAACGTTTGCAGAAATTATACTTTCACAAACTCCTTAATAATTAGTCTCAATTGAACAGTGCTTTTCAGGGTGACAGTAATGAGAGAAATAATTTTCAGGTTTATTGTTCAGTTAATTTTCCAAAGATCAGTTTAGGTCATAGGAACAGGTAAGAATGTAATAGAATCATCATAAAATAGTTTGGGTTGGAAGGGACCTTCTACGTCTTCTAGTACCAACTGCGTGCCATGGTCAGAGACACCTTTTGCTCAAAGTTCCATGCAGCCTGGGCTGAACACTTCCAAGGGTGGGGTATGCACAACTTCTCTGCGCAACCTCTTGCACTGCCTTGCCACTCTCACTGAAAAATTTCTACGTATTATCTAATCTACGCCTGCTGTCTTTCAATTTAAAACCATTCCCCCTTGTCCTATCACTACGTGCCCTTGTAAAAAGTCTATTTCCAGCCTTCTTGTGGGCTCCCTGCATGTACTGGAAAGCTGCTCTGAGGGCTCCCTGGAATCTTCTTTCTCCAGGCTCTACAGCCCCCAGCTCTCAGCTTGTCTTCACAGGAGAGAAGGTCCATCCCTCGTGGCCCTCCTCTGAACTCACTCCAACAGCTCCACATCCTTCTTACTTGGGGGCCCCGGAGCTGAAAGCAGCACTCCAGGCGGAGTCTTTTGAGAGCAGACTAGAAGTAGAATCACCTCCTTTGACCTGCTGGCCAAGTTTCTTTTGATGCAGCCCAGGATGCAGTTGGCTTTCTGGACTGCAAGTGGACATTGCCAGGTCATGATGAGTTTCCCATCAGCCAACAAGTCCTTCTCCTCAGGGCTGCTCTCAGTCACTTCTCTGCCTAGCCTGTGTTTGTGCTTGGTATTACCCCAACCCAAGTGCAGGACCTTGCACTTGAACTTCATGAGCTTCACATGGACCCACCTCCTAAGCATCCCTTCCCTCCAGCATGTTGACTGTCCCACAGAGCTTGGTGTTGGTGGCAAACTTCTAGAGGGTGCCCTTGATCCCACTGTGTGTGTTGCTGGCAAGATGTTGAACAGCACCGGCCCCAGTACTGACCCCCGAGGACACCGCTCGTCACTGGTCTCCTCTCGGATATTGAACCGTTGGTCACAACTTTTTTGAGTGCAATCATGTGGCCAATTCCTCATCCACAAAGTGGTCCATCTGCCAAATCCATGTCTCTCCAGTTCACAGAAAAGGATGTCATGCAGGAATGCTTTGCACAAGTCCAGCTAGATGGCACAAGTGACTCTTTCCTCATCCATCGCCTCTGTAAACTCATTGTAGAAGACCTCCAAATTTGTCAGACATGATTTGCACTTGGTGAAAGCCATGTTGACTGTTGCCAATCACCTCCTTATTTTTCATGTGCATTTGCATAGTCAGATTGCATTTTCGCTAAGTATTTTTGTTGGGTTTTTTCCTTCTTTTGTTTTCAGAAAAGGCATTCCCTTTCTTTTCCTTGAGTGCTTTTTTTTCATTTTACTGCAGTGTAGTAACTCTTGCTGATGAAAATACATTGTGATGGTGTGTCTGCATTAGCTGTCGCATATCAAGTAGTGTTTTGTCTTGCTTTATAGAGTTGACATTTGTTGATAGCATTTTTCCATGTGCCTTTCTCAGTTCTGTAACACTTTCTGAAGCAATGCTTATAACAAATGAGTGATTTCACTTTTACAGAAGACTGTCAGTATTCTATACACAGTTGTATTGCTCAAGCTCATCCTCATTCAGCAGCCTGAAACTAGTTATGCTGTCTCTACATTTAATGAATAATGGTGTACACTTGTGTTATATAATACACTGGTAATATGCTGTATGAGTGTATAATTAAAGGGACAAGTAGATGCAAATAGGCAAGAATGAGTAAATGACATCTAAACCAACATGTTTGTCTTCTGTAATGCCACCAGAATATACCATTGCCTTGGTTCAGAAACCTGTTTTCTGTGCAAAAAGGGACCAGGAAACAGCATGACATTGAGAACAGCTAGAAGGCAATTTGTCATTTGGTTTTTGTTGTTGAATACACTTCAACTTAAGTAAGCTGCTTGAACTACTTGTAAAATATCGCCCCATCAAAACTAAAACAGGCTTTGTCCAGCCTACTTTTGGATATATTTACTTACCTTTTTAAATAAATAATTGACAGTCTGCAGTTTCACAAGCTGTCTTAAAATGTAGATTTGAACTCCATCTCCCTCTGTCTGGAAACAGGTAAACCAAATGTGTCTCCTTTTTCACATTTCTAATACTGTTAAATAGCATCTCAGAATCGTAAAATTATTTGAGTTGTAAGGGACCTTAAAGACCATCTATATCATGTAGTTCCAACCTCAAATTGTCACCACTGATGTAATAGTGATGTCTTATTTACCTATTTTTGTTGAAATATTTTTGGCGATGTGTCTGCAGTCCATATGTGACAGTTGATAATCCCAGCTTTTACAAGAGGTGTTACCAAAAATTCGGTAAAATAAAAAAACTCCTTAACACCAGTGTAGCATTAAGAAGCAGGCATTCTTCATTTGGCCAGATACACAAGGGAATAGCTCCTCCCAAATCCATGCATGCTGAGTACAGGCAAGTTTCTGTTTATATATTGCATTTTACATACCTATTTATTGATTTTCCTAGAATAAACATACATATGATAGTCATTTCCATGAAATCATTAACGTATTTTCCCTCTGCTTTACGCATGTGTTCTTCTGCCCTGGTGGTCATAGACCCCAGTGTTCCAGTCAACCTGGCTGAGTTGGCAGGGCATTGGGGGCTGGTGAACTTCCAGTTCTCTTTCTTACACAAAGACATTGTGCAGTTTGATAACCCTGTGGTTTTGGTAGAACAAGCATTGTGTGAGCTCACCAGGTGTACACAATTCATCATCTGGTAACAATGGAATTGTGACTGGTCAAAATGATATGAATTTAGAATTAATGATATTCCAATTTTTGTTGCAGTGCTACTTAAAATATTGTAATTACTGTTTGTAAATGTCTTGATTTCTCACCATTTCTGTATTTGCTCATTGATCTCCTCTGCTGTGAGAAGTGCTCATGTCAAGTGAGAAGCCTGAGACTACTCTTCAAAGCCTTTTCTGTTCAAGTCAGATTCAGGATTTGATATTGCAAACTCTTTTTGGGTAATGACATTGCAGCAGCCAAGGCAGACACTTGAAATGCTTTTTAAATATTTCTTAATTGGAATTTAAGGTAATATTTTGTTTCTTTCGGATCATGACGTATTTTAGACTAGAACAGGATTTTGTCTAGGTGAGCTGGGAGTTAAAGTTTAGAATCTTAATTGGCCCTACTGTTCCACTTGCAGTGGGATTATTACCTTACTTTTATTTGAGCCACACTACCTGTACAGGCTACTTAGCTACATAATGTTTCTCACAGTTAAAATGTTGTCTTTTAAAAACAAAGTAAAATTTAGTTGTTATAGTCTTTTCCTGTGAACTTAGGTGAATGTAGAGATTTTTGCATATGTTTAGTACTGGAACTTTTTAGAGAGAAATGTTTTGAATGAAGGT
Source organism: Amblyornis subalaris (assembly GCA_018881555.1). Lineage (NCBI taxonomy): Eukaryota > Metazoa > Chordata > Aves > Passeriformes > Ptilonorhynchidae > Amblyornis > Amblyornis subalaris. The sequence goes on from JACAXG010000358.1 coordinate 126,975, forward strand.
GGTGAACTTAAGCTTTTGATTTTGGTTTTTTTCTTGCTAGTCATGACAGAACAATGCAAGATATTGTTTACAAGCTTGTGCCAGGCCTCCAAGAAGGTGAGTTGTTGTGTGCCCTTTTTAGAGGTCAGTTTGCACATACTTCTTTGACATTAAAAAAAAAGAAAGTTTCAAGTGACGAAAAAGGGGAGGGGGGCAACTGAGGAAAAATACAATGGAAAACCAGATTATTTCACTTGTGTAATTTTTAGCAATTTGTTTAATTTCATACCTGTACTAGCAGCAATTGAGTGTGGGAGTGGTGGGAGGCAATATGGGATATTTTTTCCAAAAGCAGTGTTATGTAAAGCAGAATAGTCGTTCAGCTTTTGAATGTTGGCACACCATAACTCTAATTTGTTTTTGTTAAACTGTGTACCTGTTGTGCAAGCTTTCTAGATTTCTCAGAGGTAAAATGCAATGCAGAACAGCTTTTAGTTTCTGCTATTCTGTGAGTTCTTTCTTGTCAGGGAACTTTCAATGTCTGTTTTCACAATCTTCTTTGACAGTAGATTGTTTAACTAAAGAAACACTTCATAAAAATTGCTCAGTGATTTTTTTGTCTTAATGTATGTTAAAACTTTCATTTGAATAGAGTATTTTAATCTGTTTAAGCTGCTTTTTGACCAGAACATTTTCAAATATCAAGAAGATTAAATAGACTATTTAAAAATTATTTCTAGAATACCGAAAATCAGAACTATAAATAAAAATTCAAAACCAATGGTCTGACTGAAATACTGTGAGGGATATTCAGAATTAGTTACAGGATTTTAAATACCATCACATTCTGGTAATAATGGTATAATAACTGTGCAGATCACTTTATGCTATTCTAACTCTGAAAAATAAGATGAGGCATGACTTGATGCAATAGCAGAGATAGAAGATAGTAAATAGTGACACCACCACTACTTGTTGGCAATCCTTAAGTGGGAAGGGATTTGGAATAACTTCATAAATATTGCATTAGAACTTTATTACAGGGATTAATATTTGCAATTTTAAACAGCGGAAATGAAAAAGCAGAGGGAGTTTTATCACAAACTGGGCATGGAAGTTCCAGGGGACATCAAAGGGGAGACATGTTCTGCAAAACAGCACCTAGATTCTCATCGAAATGGTAAATAGTCCTTTATTTATTCTGTCTTTGGTGGGGGACAGCAAGTAAATTGATGAACAGATCTGTTGGAGCTGTGAGTCTAGTTCGTGTATTATGGTCACAATTGTTTTCTAACAGTGAGGAATAGAGTCAGCATAGGATTGTTGCCTTGTCCCTTATTTGTGCATAGAATCTTTGGTTTTAGCTGGTAATAGCACGTTGCTTGTAGCAAAGTCGGTCTCCATAGTAGTGCCTACATGGGGACTGTGAAATTACCCAGCTTCTGGGCTGCTATCAGCTGAACTCTGTAGGCGTTCCCGTCTTTCATGTCACGGTCTGTTGGCGGCTAGTGTTGCTTGAGCTGATAAGCTCCATTTGGGAAAAGCAAAGTTTATTCTATACCGCGATCGTGAACTATGCTGTTTTAATTGTATTACCATTATAAGCTGCTGCTGAGTATATCTGGGTTTTATCATATATCTGTTGTGGGTTTTTTTATCTAAGGTGAAACTAAAGCAGATGAAAATATAAATAAAGAAACTTCAGAGGAAAAACAGGAAGAAGATAATGACTATCACCGAAGTGATGAACAGGTGGGCTCATAGAGCATGCGCTAGTTTTATTTTGTATTTTAGCTGTTGCGCTTTGGTAAGGTAACTTTGATAATCTAACAGAGAAGAAAATGAGGTTTTTTCCAAGCTGCTTTTTCTGTTCTCTAATACAAACAAGATGCAGTTTGTGCAGTGGTGTTTTGTAAGCATGAGGTTTTAACTTTATGTTTTGGCAGGAATAGAGAATATATTAAAGACATTTGCATTAAGATTTGATAGTTCTGACTGTTTGTTTATGAGTTTCCAAAGTATGTATTTGCTTTCAAAACAAATTAATGTAATCTTGCCCTCCTTCTAAAGGTGTGTACCCCAGTGTTACCAGGATACATCGAGCTGAAGGTGTACTGATAACTACGAATTAAACCTTTGGCACTGTTAGTACATTCAGTACAGGCAGCTCAGAGTGCAGGTGCAGTGGGAGCTGCAGGTTGAGCTCTGGATGGGAGCCCTGGACAAGAGGCTGTGAACTGCTGACCCTTTGCACAGGAAAGGTCACAGGGACCTGTGGCAGCAGCCGGGGAACTGGACACTGAGTCATAGCAGGAGCCAAGACCCCCAGACTTTGGTGCTGTGAGGGTATAAAAGCCCAGGGGTTCCTTTGTTCAGGATCCCTACTCAGAAGCATCAGCTCAGACTCTTGTTACTTAGTTACTTAGCATAAAAGCAAGGGAGCCCGCTGTTAAGTTTTAAACACAAAGCTTGTTTGAGGGTGAATACACCTTTTGGGATAAACAAGCTATCCCTTTTATGTTTTCCTGCTATGTGTGTCTGGAGTAACTTTAACTTGGGTTAATTTTCTTTTCAACTGCCATGTAAGGGAACTTTCAAAGGGATTATACCTGTTAGGAGGTCTTCCTAGTGCATAAAAGCACATTATCACAAAGAGTTCAGACTGTAATGAATAGCTGGATGGGAGAAGAAGTGAGAATTCGAAAAATTGGTTGCATCATGTGTATCTATTATTTTTAAACTTTAAATTCTCATTTAAACATGTCAAAACTAAGCTGGATTTAGCAGCTGCATTAAAAGTTAAAAGTTATGTTAAAAGCAATCATTAAGAATTGGCAATGGTTTTCTTACTGTTTTCTTGCTCTAGTTTTTAACATATGGCTCTCTTAAGCTATTGGCAGCCTATGAATTTGGACTGAAGCAGCCTTGTTCTGACATCAGAAATTCCTTCTTGAACATTCTTGTCTATTACTTATCACTCAACTTGGAAAATCTTAGAAAATGGGTTTTTTTCATAGGCATTTCAGTTCAAGGAATACTAGTACTGTACTTCACTTTATTAAGTATTAATAAAAACTGCATGTGGAATACATAATGACGGACTGGAGAAAATTGTTCCAGCCAACTCCTGATGGTTTGCTTTTTCCTGAAGGTAAGCATCTGCTTGGAGTGCAATAGCAGCAAATTGCGTGGATTGAAACGAAAATGGATTCGTTGCTCAGCACAAGCAACAGTCTTGCATCTAAAGAAGTTCATTGCCAAAAAACTCAACCTTTCTTCTTTTAATGAGGTAATATTTTAATTTTTAAAAATAAATTTACAGATATAAAAACTTAAAAGGGGTGGGTTTGTTCCTTTGCAAAAGAATGTCTTTTATTCTGATTTTATTTTCAGAAAACAGAGGCATACACTGCTTCTTGAATTACATGTTACATACACATTTTATTGTCCTTTTTTGGGTCTGTACAGGACTTTTCACTTAGTTTGCAGTGCATCTTTTCGTGTTCATCTATAAACAGTTGAACTAAAAGGTTTGGTTATGTGCTTCCACATGTGTTGAAATGTACTCTGGTAAGATGATTTGTTTTATAGATTGTAGTTGAATCTATCCCCACCCTTTCAGGAAGTTTGCACTCTGGGGGGGGGAAAGGCAGTAACAAACATTTTAACACCACTGAAGCCCAGCTTAAGAAGCAGCACCACAAATACCCTGTTCCTTTCCGTGCTCTTACTGAAGTTCAATCTGAAGTTGCTGCCTACCACAACCAGAGTGTTATCAGATGCCTACTTTTCCCCGTCTTTGCAGGGAATTGTGGGAAGAATTTGAGGTGAAAAGTACAGAAGGAAAGGCAATACTTTGCCTAGATCAGATTCAAAATTAACAGTGGCAAACTATGAATGCAGCCTCTGTTTATCACTTCACAGTCTCAGTCACAGTCTCTGGGCATCCCAGTTGACTCTCAGCTTGACATCTCTCAATTCCATATTATGACACTGATTCACTGAATTTCGTTAAGACTTTTCATTCAAATCAGATCATCTGCTTTCCAGTCCAGTGAGTCAACACCTTTCTTCTCAAACTTGTGAACAGCCAGTTTGCATCTCTGTCACTTTCCCTTCATAGCTTCTGTACACATCAAGCTAACACTCTGTGTGTTGTACTTCATGGTTGAAGTATGTCCCCCAAATCAGGCAGTCTTCCTGAAACAGAATGGTATATCCTGTCTTGTCCTCAGTTGGCTCAGAAGTGGTTGACTCTGGGCTTTAGCCCAGCAGCTGCATGGCTACGATGATTGTTCAAAAGAGGATTTCTAAATTTTCTTTTGTGTGTATGAGTGTGTTAGCCCACCAGTGCACTGTGTCAGTCTGTGACTTAAAACCCTGCTTGGCTTTTACTGAAGGAAAAACTTTCAGGAGTACTGTTTGTTCCTTTGCTATCCCTTTCTGTCTTCTTAAAAAGTACATAAATGGTGGTGTAATCGTTGTACCAGTACCAGGTAACATAGAAGGAGAATTTAGCTTGTGGGCACTTGGTTGCTTGCTATAGACTATTCCAGGTTTGAGTTATTGCCATCTAAGTGGACTGCATGCACATTAAAGCCTTTCTGGGCTGTGGGGTGAAGCATTGTGATAAGCCACCTTGGTGGAACTTACTGTTTTCATGCATGTTCTCTCTTTTTAGTTTATGTTCAGATATTTTAGTTCAACTGTTTAGTAGTCATATGATCCTCATGCTTTTATGTTGAGATCCTCACTGTTTCTAATATCAAGATTTTTCACAACTGAGTTAGAAAATGAAGAATACTTATTGAGTATCTGCAAAAAACCCATAAATATAGTATATGGCAGACAGGGTTTTTTTTAAAAAGCATATCCTTGTAACAATGCCACCTGACACAGTGTCAACCCTAATTTCATAGTATGTTAAATAACGGCTATCTGTGTGATTTCTGTCTCCTTGCTCATTTATTGATCCTTTTTAAAAGCAGGTAAAGCTTTTGGGAAAGGGCATTAATACTGCTTGGAAAGATAAATAAAGCAATTAAGTCCAGATCATGCTGTATGTCTTAGGCAGGCACTGACCTGGTCTTCCAGTCATTTATATTGAGAGCAGATATTATCTTTTCTTTTCTGGTATTATTTTTGTCTGCAGAACAACTGCAGGATTACCAGTTCCAGTACCTTCAGAGAAAAAAAGTCTTGTCAAATGTATAGTATTATGTGAAGTATGTTGTTAGATGTACTGGCTCCCAATGAATTAACTGTCACCTTTATTTTGTCAGCTGGACATATTATGCAATGAAGAGATTCTCGGCAAGGACCACACGCTCAAGTTTGTAGTTGTTACTAGATGGAGATTTAAGGTATGACACACTGGTTTGAAGTAAATCATGAAGTGGCCAAATGAAATGTTTACAAAATAGCTATAATTTGGAACTTTACGGTAGTAACTGCAAACTCAGTGAAAAGATACCTTTATAAATATCTACTATAGTATCCTTAGACATCAAGTATTAATTTGTTTCCAGTAAATGAAGGAAAGGAGAATTAAGTATTCATTGCAAGGGAAAAGGAAACACTGCATTAGTTGTCAAATTGTTGTCAAGTCTGGCAAAGGACATGGAAGCTGCAAGAAAGTATAATTTTTAAGCCTGTCAATTGGTGAGGATGAATAGCAAAAGTGAACATTTAAGAGGGAAGTCAACACTGAACAGAGTCAGGGTATACATGGGGTTACTGGAACAAGAAGTTGGTATTTGTAATGGACAAGCAACACATTCCAAGCATACAGTGTGCACTGAGGTGTAATCACTCGATGGCTTTGGATGCATTATTTAGAAGAAGGATAGTGGGATTAGAGAAGCATTTTTCTGTCTTGGAGTTGAAAAATAATTCACCTGTTAAGAGTCACAGGATAAAGTCAATGGTCAGTGTTAAAAATGCAGAGATGTCACAAGTGGAATCCTGCTGGAATCTGTTTCATATGATGTTTCTGAATGACCTGGAAACGGATTTCAGTAGTTCAGTAGCAGTGTAGTGACAGCATTGTCATTATTTATGTTAGTGAACACAGATTGATAATAAAGTATTGGATGAAATCTTTACAGTTCTGAGTGACAGGTGATTAACAAACACCTAAAGTTGAATGTAGATATAGATAAATGGATACAATGCAAATGTTAGGGTTTTGTGGGGCAGCAGGGAGAACCAAACAGGAGCATCAAATTGATGTGCATCTGTATAGTCTACTCTTCACCTTCCTCAGGGAGATCTGTGTAATTGTGAGTCATGCGGAAAACAGAACGGTAAACTGCCTTTTCAAGTGAAAGAAGTGGGGGGTGTAAAATGAAACTGAGAGGTGGGAGGTATGGAACAAACAAGGAGAAGTAATGGTTCTCATGAGACACAGAACTCCATGGTGCAGGATGTCACGGTTGTTAGAAGTTACCTACTCATAAAAAAAAAATCAGTGGATACTTTCACAGAAGAGGAATGAAGTGAGAGCTGTTAAATATGAAGTACCACGTACTCTTATGTTGCTTTCTAGACATGTTCTTTACTGGGAGCGAGTTTTCCAAGATAAAAACATCTGCTCCTGATAAAAAGGGGAAAGGGTTCTTTATCTCTTTGAGCCCCACAGATGAAGTTGCACCTCGTCTTTGTCATGGTAAATTTCTGACAGATCAGATAGCTGCTCTTTAATTGAAGCTCTAGTTTATGAAACAGAAGTTTTTCCTACTGAACAGATTGGTTCTGGGTTTGTTTCTTAACTACTGGTATTTCTGTCTTGCAGAAAGCACCTCTACTGCTACATTATAGACCCAAAATGGACTTGCTGTAAGGGAACTTTATTGTCCTTCTGGACAGAGCTTTTTGCAGAGACTATCATCTGGCACCTTCTTAGTGCATCACTAATCACATGACACAAACCAGCTGAATAATTTTGGAAGACTGGAGGGCTTTCATAGTGGACTGTCCTGAATATTTCTTCTAGGGAATGTTACCTAGACTTCTGGGCAGAAAATCTTTATACTCTTTTTGTACGGAAGAAAGAAGTCTCAACTCAACAAGACACTACCAGCATTAAGTTTACAGATACTGAAAACACTTCACAGTTCCATGTAGCTCAGCCTGATTTGTCTCTTACAGTTACACAGAAAAAAAGTTAGAATGTTGTGGGGTGATATAAATATGTTGCTTTTGACACCAAGTTGCATTTAGTTACTTTTCGCATTCTAAATCTTTAAAAACTATATTTTTGCAAAGTGTTATTGTCTTATATAGTATGCCTGATTGCATTGGCTTTATTCAAGTTATTCTGTAGAGCATTGAACATACCTAATAATACAGTGGCTGGTGATAATTTATTATGCTGCATTGAAAACTTCAGAAAATATGGGAAACCAAGAGATTGGTCATTTTTGCCCAGTTATTGCTCTCCCTCACCTTGTGTTTTAATACAGTTTTGATACTTCTGTATACTTGTTAATTTGATAAGACTAATAGAAATAATTTCAGTTGATTTTAATGTGCTGTGATATTTTGCTATGGTATAAATTGCACCACGTAATGACAAATACTCACAAGTGCTAGATTTGTGAATTGCTTAAAAAATAAACATTTCTTATGTAGTTGTGGCTTGCAGAAATCAGTTTTTAATTTAGAGAGAATTTGCTATTACTAGCTATTGAAACAGTGGCTGTTGGACAACTTTTGGAGTTGCAGACTTTTCATTTCACTGACTAAAAATTCCTCAGATATTACAAGCAGCTTTATATTTCTTTAGCTGTTTTCTTATGAAACCATAGCATTTTCCTTACTGCAATTCCTAGCTCACTTGGAGTGGGGAGGAAGGGGGAGTCAGACAAGATTATTTTAGCACCTTTTAGCCTTAACTAATAATTTTGCTTGCATCAGCCCTAATGGATGCAAGGTAATACACATGCATGTATACATGGGTACATACATCTATATACACATGTAACTATGTATATTATAGAAAGCACCCTCAATGGCACTTAGCAGGGTTCACTGCACTTTTTGTAAGGCTTTTTGAAATTATTGGCTTTTTAAAAACAGTAGTTGAAAGTGATTTCTGCAAGCTGTATCCAGGCATATATAATATGATTGTGAGAACATTTGTCTGGCACAGGTGTCAAGTCACTGAAAACAGTATGTGCCAGCTGGAACTAGTTAACCTAATTTTTGGAAGAGTTTTCCTGTCAGCTGAAAATGCTAGTTGCTATTCCTGTTTTTAAACCCTACTATTTTTTGATGAATTGTCTTTGGATAAGAAAGTAAGTTTGCCTGTAGCAGCCCTGCTTCCTCTTGCTGTGCTCCATCCCCTCTTCTGCTAGAAAGTGTTGCTCGATAACCGGAAGCTGATTGTGCAAGAGATTTATGCAAGCATTTTAAATCTTCTTCCTTTTGAGTTTTCAAAGCACCACATTCCTCAGCACCTATCCCATAATTTTCTTCTGTGGAGTCTTCAGCCCTCCTTTCCCAGCTCTGCTGCTGCTTGTTCTTACTTTTGCAAACAGGGCTCCTTATTTTTGATTACAGTCACAGATGTGCATAGGAAGGAAATCAAAAAAAGTATGTGAGCAGAGAATGAAAGGGAGCCTACTGTATTGTGGAGATGGAAAGGAGAGCCACACGAAGGCTAGAATACGCTGCTGTCCTTACAGGTGAAAGTCTAAGCTGCATTTGAATGTTTAGATTACACAGAACTCCACATCTGGTTCTTGTGTGGCATTTCTGTGTGCATGTGTGTGATTCATGGAATCAAACGTGGCTCTGATTTTGTCTTGCTGTTTGTGGACTCAGATAAATGTATTTTTTTCTGTCTTTAACCATACTTTAAGTGGCAGAAAAGAACAAATGAGATCATGTGTCTCCCATTTTTAAAACTTTCTATGAAAACAGTGTATGCAGGTGGTATGGATGTGTACACAAGGTGACATACTGGAGCTGTTTTTTATGTGATTGTTACTGTTCTAGTGTAAATAAGAGGCTGGCTTTGCCACTGAGGCACTGAGATATGAACAGGACTGTAAGGGTCCCCCTTCTGTGCCCCCAGAGCATACACACAGTGGCTGTACCTGATGTAGACATAAAACTGAAGCTGCCAGACAGCATTCTGATTAACCACCTTAATCAGAATATATAGATATATATATATATCTATATGCATAAAAACAAATATATATATATATACACACACATATATATGAGATCTGTCTACCTCAGAGTGTACTGCAGAAACCTTTTATATGACTAGATGTTGACGCAGTGCTGTTAAAGTACATTGGGGCTTTATTACTTCCCTGTGTACTTGAGCAACTGAGAAATTAATTGCGAACACGCAAATTCAGAAGCCTTTCACATCTATCTCTTGCTGTAACAACTTACAATACAGAACTTACAAGTTTATAACCATCTTTAGAATCACTTGAATTTGTTATGGTGCTATCAGTATATAGAAAACTCTGTTTATAACTATATGGATAGATAAATTCAAGCCAGCATTAATACCTATAGCTGGCGTTTTTGCTTGTAATTGTGTGTAACTGCTTTTGCAATGTGTTTAATCTGATAAAACCGCGCCAGTAAAAAACAAAACAAAACACCAACAAAAAACCCCAAAAGTCACTCAATTATTTTTCTAAATCACATGTGATAACATCTTCACTACAAAAACTCTTTCCCTCGGCAGTGATGTGACTGTCTGGACCATATTTTAGTCTCACTAAAAGACTACAATGCAGAGGGAGGTCTTCTTGTTTCAGAGCCTTGTTTCATTTCTGTGACACTTAAGAGACAGTTAAGTTATATCAGGATTATATTGGGTAAAGTAACCCTGATACTGTTCAAAGTTGAACTAAAATTTGGACTTGGCCATAGATATTTCTTAGTCCTGGTGAGATCATGGTAGTTTATTTTGACTTTTGTGAAGATGCCGTTACTGTGAAGTAGTTTCTACAATTTCTTACGCTGGTAGATAATATCAGTAAAGAAGTATCTTGTTGCATTATCCTCAGCAGCAATGAGACTGATGAATCACCCAGCCTCAGAGTCTCATTAAGTATACTTTCATTAAAAATAAAGAATTCAGATAGAATATATAATATTGAATTTAAATAAGATTTGGGGGTTTAAATTTTAAATTTATAAAATTATTTATTCTATTTTAAGCCTTCTGTCTTATTTTACCATCCAAGTATTTTTGGTTTCAGTGGTCCAGCTTTATTTACGGGCATATAAAATGAAATTGTAAGATGTTTTTACAAGCTTCTTCCTTTTACATTGAGTTTGAGTAGCTTTCATCTGTATGTTTTTGTTTTGTATGGATAAAGAGCATTACTTATGCTTTTGTGCAATAGGTTTAAAACATGCATTTATTAGGCATATGTTTAAATTGTAAATGTAGCATCTACTTACCATTACATTTAAAAAGAATGTAGATGGCTTTTCTCACTTGTTCAAATGGAGTTTTATTTGGGGCTGTTATTTGGGAGTGGGCGTGTGTGGTTTTTGCTTTGTTCCATTTTTTATTTTAAGAGTGAAATGGGGGATTTAAAATTTGTGTAAGTACAAGAACTATCTGTCAGCAATATTTTAAAATATATGATCTTGCAAGAAACCTTAATGTGAATTGTGGAAGCAATCGACAAGACTTGCAGCCTATCTGAAAATGTTTTGTGCCATTATTAGGTCTGGTATATTTGTGTACCATCAAACCTGGGAATATTTTTTTTACTGGTTGTGCAATAGTATACACAACGCTGTCCCCTTGGGATATGGGACCATAAAAAATATCAGACTTACAACTATGATGGTGCTATTGTTTCCAATAGGCTATGAGCCTTTGAAAGCTCATCTGGCTCTTATTGTCTTTATAACAACACAGTTAGTCCTAGGGGATTTACAGATTTTTTTTTTCTACTAGATGATAAATATAACTTGCCTATTTTACAGCATTCTGCATATTACATTGAGATAAATATATAGTAGGAAAAAGCCAACCAGTCTGTACGTCAGTGAGATGTATCTTAAGTACATGTTTTGTACAGAAGGCTTTACTGAACAGAAAAATCAAATTTCTGCTTTTCCTCAGGTAATTACTTCAGTTTGGATGTTTCACTGAAAATTTTAATGCATCTTCAGTTAGTCTGCCTGAAGTTGATAACAGGGACAGAAATTGTTCCACACACAAGACCCCCTACTTAGAATATAATTAAATGTTACTTAGGTCTTGAGATCTATTGAAGAAAAAGCTGCAGAGAACAACATTTAGGAACATGGAACAATGCTTCCATCTCTGCTTTAATCAAAACTTGCAGTCAGGACAAAAAATACTGGGGAGCTTGGGTCTTGTGGCAAGTGAACAGGTAATGTTTTACTGTAAAGTTACAGTTAATTTGTATACAAATTAAAGGTATGACTCTACTATTTGATCCATATTTGGTCATACTTAGAGCTTTTTGGAAATCTTTTGAAGCCACAATGACCTGTCCATGTCCTGGTGGTAGGGTAGGAACAAAATGTCGAATTCTCAGAGCATTTACTTTGGTGACTTTACTAAAAACCTGGATGATTGCACAGAAACCGGTGGGATCGTTCATGCAAACAGATATGTATGGCTGAAGGAAGAAGTCCTGAGTTTTGAATACTGATATTCCACTATTTTTGTTATTTCTATTTGAAACTGAAAGTATTGGTTTGATGGAATATTTAATTCAAGTGACTTATCTGGACAAAAGGAAAGTTTGTTCTTTCCTTCTGCAACAGGATTATTTTGCAGTTAAGGGACAATTAGCCAGTGCAACCACTAAGCCTTTATCCTCATATGTGGCATAATAAAGATTCTGGAACTGTCAGAGTGTAAAACCATATTTTTGGCTTAGCTTCATTTAAAAGTTTACAATTTTTTATGCTTTGTGTTGCTGTGTAATTTCTGTACTACTGGTGGCTAGTTTTGTCTGAATAAACCTTTTGGGGATTAATGCTTAATGTTTTGATTTTATGATAGTGAAGCTTGTATCCAGTGTTTTGCCAATGAATATTATATGCTTGTTAATAAAAGCAGAGAAACTAACTGAAGTGCTGTGAGGCTGTAAGTTATTATCCTATTCTCTCCTGGAAACATAAGGAGCTAGCAATCATCATAGCACTGAATAAATGCAGTGTGACAGAAACAGAGGTGGTGTGGTATTGCATTGTCATAAAATCAGCCTTTTGCTCAAAACACAAGGATGGCCCAAAGTGTTGCTCCACTGCACAGGATGGCAGTGTATCTGTGACAAATGTGTGTCAAGTACCTGCCAGAGAGGAAATTAAATGGCTTCAGTCACCAAGAGGGAAAGCACCATTGTCCTGGTGTCTTTATGTACCTGGATAAAAAGGTACTTACCTGACCTGTTTGTGTTCCTATCAACCTTACCCTTACAAGGTGTTGATGCACAGGGGCTGACTGTGTCCAGTGTCCTGGAAAACAGATATCCACTTGCCCATGTGCCAAATAAAACTCGTGGAAACACTTTCCAGGTTTCATTTTAATTAGGTGTGCTGCTAAGGTCTCTTGCTAAGGAGTCTTTGAGTGGTGAACTGCATATGTTTTGTCTTTGAAAAAATTGGTCTATGGTGGTATTTGGTAAACATTGGTGATCACCTACTGTGTAAGTTGAAGAGCTTCTATCCTTCCAGATTCTTGAGATTCATATTAATACCTGAAGAGATAAAAGGTAGGGGCGAATTTTTAGGTAGAATTAATTGAAATGCCTGATTGAGACAATACAGTAACAATGTAAAACAGATGCTACAGTAGTTGAATTTCTTGCAGCATCTACATGCAATAATGCAAATGTATAGCTTGTGAACTGCTCTACATGCTGAGAGGGCAGCACTTTTATTTATGCTGTTGGCGTGTTAGGAACTGGCAGCAACTTTGGACTGCTTTGAAGTCGGTTTTATTCATACATGTATTTCTTATTTGCACTCATAGTACCTATGCATAATTGTCTCGAGGAAATTTGGCATTTGCCACTTACTATCTTCATTTAAATATCAGCATGAGAGACTTACTGCGGAAAGGTCCCTTTGCCTGTGTATAGTAACTTAAAAGTGAATGAAAGTTAGCACTAGTTCAGCAAGTGTTACGTTTTTTAAGTCTTCCATGCCCTTATAAGTGGTTCTGTCACTTACCTGAACTTTGTCCTGCTGGTTGTTTCCATCTGTCTGACAAGTAATCAGTGATGGGCCTGGCTGCCTTCCTTCCCTGAGCATGGTGTTAATCTAAAAAATAAACAGTAAAACTATGCCTGTTTGACTAAAATTCCCGAGCATCACAAAAAGAAATTGTGCTAGCAGTTGTGTTAGCTAGTCCTGAAAGCATAATAAACCTGCCCTGCAACTAGTAGGAGCTAACTACATTTCTTCCCCAGAGGTAATTCAATGTGAGAACGTTTTTACTGGTATTTCTTACTTTATATGTAACTGATATTTTCTTATTTTATTGAGTGTTCTGCTATAAAAATCATTACTTCAAGTGGAGTATCTCTTCTTCTGCAGTAACTTCCTCAGGTTTTCCTTGGGATTAGAGCAGTCAGAAAAAAAATCCATATTCATTGAATATGTGCATTTAAGACAGATAAATTCAGCTGTTTAAACCCTGGTGTAGACATAGTCACTTAGGATTAAATTGCTCTCAACTCAGGCTTAATCCAGTGCCACATCTGAATAGAGGTATACTACAGTGCAAATCCCTGTGCACCTCTGTAACAAGTCCCTTCATGTCTGTAATTTTGAACATGGTCCTCGTTTAGCTTTTTATAGTCCCAATTTTTTTTCAAACTTCTTTTGGATTAGTTTTTCTGTGAGAAATTCAAGCAAAGGCCTGACCTTAGTGGAGAAAAAAAAGAGTAGTCCGAGAGATTCAGCTACTGAGAAGAAGACATGGTCCACATCTGTCTAAATATGTCTGGTCTTCCATGTGACTATATGCTTGGACTTGTCACTATGTAGAGGTGTTTTACTGAAGGGTTTGAGTTGGACATGTCTGTGCTTTGTGTGTTGTGTGTAATGACTGTATATTGATGTGTCCAAACATACACTGTATCCATGGAAAGGAGAACAGAACAAAAACGTAAGCCATTGGCTTTGATAGGAAGACTGATTGGGTGGTTTCCATGAGGAGATGTTGCCCTTAAAGCCTTGCCTCTTGTTTTCTGCCCCTGTTTGTAGGTTGCAATTGTTTCTTCACACACCTGAGGGAAGGAAAACTTCATTCTCATGAAATTTTTTAAGGCTATTTGTTTATTTGTTTTCTCCTTTGGTGCAAAGGTCACTGTCGCTTGCCTGAATCCTGACTCCTTGTTCCAAGACAACACATAGCCTTTGATTCTGGATCCTCCAAGGCTGCACCATATGAAGGTTTCCGTTACTGTTGGGAACAATGGTGACTGCTGATGCAGCAAATAAGGTCTGCTTCTGGTCTGTTCTGGTTCTCAGCAGGGTGCAGAGCAAAAGTTCTTTGGTATATTTTGTAATACAATGTATTCTCTAAATGCTTCTGCTTTCCTATTTAAGCAATGTCTTTGTAACCAGCTGCAATGGGTTGTATTAGCATTACTTGGATTATTGTTTTAAATGTATTTTGCTGTTTTATGGGAGTGCCTGGAAAGAGACTGATAAGTACAGTGGTGAGTCTGGGTGTCAAGTAAAATGAATCGCTTGAGCCTTGTTTCACACCTCTGGAAAAGATTCCTTTCTCTGCGTTATATCACTGTTATCAACTGCAGCTGCAACATCTCAGACCTGATGATTTCAACTGTTTGCTCAGCTTTGAGGCTCTCTCTAGATTTTATTGCAGCCATTGCAGTGGGCATTGCTTAAAAATGTTCAGTGCTGATTTGAAACAAAGACAATGAGTTGTTTTTTCTGGATCCTCTACCATTGGCACCTCAACGGATTCTGTGTGTCGTGACTCAAGATAAAACAGGCTTCTCATTCTGGAGAAGGTCTCCTCTTTACCTAGAAAACAAGCAGTCCCAAATGTGGTGTGACAGGGACTGTTTCACCATTGCTGTCTTCAAGAGCTTTTCAAGGTTAGAGTAACCTTGACAGACAAAGCTAACATAATTCTACTCTGATTCGCAGGGTCTCACAGAAACTTTGCTCGTTTTAGTCAGAGTGCTTGGACGCTAAACAGGTGGAACGAGTTGCTAGCAGGGCTGTGATGGGCAACTGTGGTACCTCACATTGCCTTAAAGAAAGCTCACAGATGTGAGATACTAGATGGGTCCCACCTTCAGCATTTTCCATAGCTGACTGGCATCTCGGTATCATTTGCCTGAATTCTGAGCATCCTTCTTAACAAAGTGTGCTATCAACTTGGCTTGGGCCTCATCCTCTGTTAGCTTACCCCGATCCATGGTTCATCTGATGTTGCACATCCTGTTTTAAGTGATGCAGGTGACAGTTCAGCTTCCTGCTTCATGCAAGGAGCAGGAGCTAGTCATGATTAGTTTTGTTGGTACAAACTGCAGACATTAAGTATTCATGATGTTAAAAATTACGTACAGTTTTCTGGGTTTTGTACTGGAATTGGAGAGGAGGCTGGTTTTATTACTAATGAATCATTATCCATAATTCTTGGAAAGAGGTAGGAACTGTGTGTAGACCAACAGACTAAGTGCCTGGAAGACACAAAATGTAATTATTGTGGCTGTGGATCTGAAAGGACAGCCACTGTCCACATGTCCACATAACTGATAATAGACTTAATTTGAAGTCAAAGGAAAAAATGGAATTCTACAGGAGAKCCTGGAGGTCATCAGGAAGCATGAGCTGACTGTGAAACAGTGCAGTCTGTGCTTGGACAATGTAAAAAATACAGGCTTCACAGGGGTTACTTGGGATGAATGAGAAGCCTATACACTTTTGAGTGCAAAGTAATTAGCTAATTGGAAAAGAAAGGTAAGTTGGGAAATGCCTGTTGCAGTACATGAGATTGCTTGGGGTTTTGTGTCACATACCACTCAAATTTCCCATTGCATGTTGGAGGTGCTGGGCATGTGTCCCTGCACACATCCTGGTGACCCAGCTGCCCTGGTGCACAAGCTGTGCAAGAACGCCAGTACTGAGTCCTGTGGCTGTGAGGGAGTCACATCCTTGGTTAGAAAATCCAAGGTGGCCAGTCAGAGCTGGTGGGGAAGAAGCTGTGTCCTGGAGTGTTCCAGGGTTATTGGATCATCCGTAAGGTGATCAACCAACCAGTGGGAGACGTAAGCCCTGGAAGTAGCTAGAAGGGTATCCAAAGACAATACATAGCTTTATGGATGACCACTGGCCAGACAGGCTCAGGGAGGAGAAGCCATATCTTTGAGAGAATGGGCGTGCCACACCATCAAAGTGACAGCTAGGGTGCAGTCATTAACTGGTAAGTCAGTGGTCCACCTGTCATCCATCTGCCCTCTCACAGATCAGTTTTATCAGAGATGTATGCAGCTATTTTAAACTTAGTGCTGATCCAGAGCCAATGTCAGCTAGATCCCACCTATCTACTGGCAGATACTCACAGGAGTCTTGGGAGCAGAGATCTGCTAGATTTCAATATGAAAGCAGGCACAACTCCTGTGTTCCAAGTTCTGATAGGTTTATACCATGTTCAGGATCTTTGCTCTTCCCACTTCTGTAAGTCTTCTTGGTCTTGGAGTCCAGAAACGCCTCTGATTATTTTAGAACTGGATTTTCCTGATTTAGCTGCAGTTTTTCTTTCTTTATCAGAGAACACTTTAGTTGGTTTTCCCTTACTTCTTTTGTTTCACTTCAGATCATATGTATCACACCATGGCATCTCCTTTCTAATTTTTTTTTTGGTCTGGTTCATTCAACGATTATTAGTGGTAACAGGGCAGTGCTGGACTGCTCAGCTGACCACCCTGGAAGCAAACAGTTGGGCCAAGGCATGCTGGATCTATTCTCTGAACTGCAGCATAGAAGTGGTTAGAAATCCCCTTATAACTACAGGGTCTGGAGATCTGCGGAGTGGTGGATGGGATAGATGATGGCTACAGATAATGTGATGCACTAGGGACAGCCGAGTTTGTCACATGTACACTGGGCAGTATGCTAACACGTCTGTTTCACTTTAAGAATTGTAATTCAGGAAGCCTCTTGAGCTTGAAGCCTTTTATTCTCCACTGTGCATAAACCTGACTTCTTGATAAGCTTGAAAGCTCAGATATATGGGCTTTCCTTGAGGCTCATGCATGTGGTTTTTGTCTTACTGTGTAAGGGGTGTATTTGAAAACTCTGTTCCTTCCAGCCTTCCAGCCATTTGCAGCTTGTTTTACAACAGCCAAAGTCATGCATACTATGTAGCAAAAGAACCAGATGCTGAACAGCAGGCTGCCTGCAAAAGTGTGTTTGTTTTCAGTGGTGCTTCCATGGTAGCACAGGCAAATTTTAGCCTTGGTGAAGCTTGTTGAATACTGTCAGCTTCCTCTTTGTCAATACAGAAGAATTCCCTTTAGCTGCCATTCTTTAACTTTTTCATGCAGTCCTGCTTTTGGGGTTGGTTGCTGTTTATCCTCATCTTAATCTGCCCCTAAACTGATCAGTGCAGTCCAGCGCACTGAATTGTGCTTGATTCCCAGAGCATGGCTTCAAGTGAAAGAGGTTGTGCTCTGGACAGAACCAAATGAGATGTATTTGCTTGACAGAGCAGGAAGAGGATGAAATCACAGACTTGAGTTTATTTGTTAGTGAAAGAACAGACTGATAGTAATGAGCTTTAGGGAACTGGGGAAGAACAAAGTTTTGAGAAACAGAGGCGCTTTTGTCTAGAAACCAAAGATGAAACAAAAGGTCAGAACTGGCAGCAGCAGCTGAACATGCAGACTGCACATGCTTGTGTATGTTTGCGTGTGCTGGGGCCTCTGAACTTCACCTGTAGTCATTTACAGAAAACATTTAATCAGTACAAGGTGGATCCCTCCAGCCCCTGGACTCAGCCCCCCAGCCTGTCCGATAGCTGGCCCCTGAATCCCAGTCTCCCCAGTTACTGTCACTTGGACACACATGCCTTGGAGGCCACAGCTCGGTTCCAGTGGCTGGTACTGACCTTCACACACACATCACTCAGCACCCCCAAGACACTGCACACAGAACAGGGTGCCCCTCACCCTGGAAGGGGTTAGAAAGGAATTCACTATGAAGGTGAGACATGCACATCAAGTACATGCCACAGTAAGACATAGATACTGATGAGCAAACTACACAAACCTGGCCCTTTAAAACCCTTTACACCTCTGTTTTCCTACGGGTTTTTTCATCCCTCATATCACTTCAGCTGCTCCCTTTTTCTGCCTTTGTTGTCTCCCCTAAACATCCCACAATAAGCCCTGTGCAATCCGGAACTGCTTTCTCCCTGCACCTCATAAAACGTCTCGTGGCTGCAGGCAGCAAACCCCCTCAAACACCTGATCTGGAGAGCTGCTCCTGAATGACTCATAAGGGTGGGTATGACACCTAAACAGAGGGCTGATGGTTCTCCTGGGATGGCCCTGGGAGGGGTCGGACAAGCCTCCTCAAGAGTCGTTAATTTTCCTGCCATTGTGTCCCTGTGTCAGAATTAAATGGAGGCTAAAAAGTGGTGCAAAAGTGGTTCAGTTTGCTGCTGAGGATATGCAGAATAGCGGGAGGGGTAGTAGACAAGACTTGACTGCAGATCTTATCCAGTTTTCTTGTTGGAAAGACTGGATAGGATGCCCACTGCTGCAAGTCATCCTTGGATGGACAACGAAGCACATCGCAGCTCAGCTGCAGTCAGACTTCATGGATTTATGAAATTTCCAACGCATTTTGAATAAACTCCCTTTAAAGCCCCCCACCTACTTTGTAGGGAAGAAGACACAAATTACTTTTAATGCTATCCCGGGCATGCCTATGTTAAATACCTCCCACCTCTCACAATGTGGTGGCAGTGCTTACCTCTGCAGGGAGAACTGTTCTTCCTGGAAAGCCTGGGTAGGTGATCATCATGAGGTTTGGTAAGTGCTTTGCACAAATTCCTCTCCTCATGTGTTCTGTTTTGCTGGGGATGGAATATATTTCTTCAAGGCAAGAATAAAGGATTATAGCTGGCAAAGTAAGTACAAGCTGAGCTGCCCACAGGCTTAGAGTGCACTAACAGCAGTGTGGCAGCTACCTGATGGCTTTTCAAAGCAACAGGCTTTCTAGACAGACTGAAAGTGGGGTCACAGTCAGGGTGGACTGTTGTGAAGTGTTGCAGGAGGGAGGGTTGACATTTAGAGAACACTTAAACTAATGGCTGTTTTTATGCTATGCCTCCTCCTGGTTTACATTCTGGGGCTGTCCATGCTAATACTTTCAAAAGCATTTCACAATTACTGGAGCTAATTGTGGGTTCTGTGGAGAACATCCTAGTCCAGGGAGTGTAACAAAAGCTGAGCTTAGCGTGATGTGTTGTTTGATGTCTTCCCTTCATCCTGGTCAGCCTTGCATTACCCTAACCATTTTGTAAAACTTCCCTTATCCAGCCATGCTTTTTATGTGCAGTCTGTGGGCATGAAGGTGCCTCAATAGATTTGGCTCACTGATTAATTACTGGACAGAACGAAGAGGCCTGGGGACAGTACAAGCAGAGCTCTCATAATCTGCTTGGCAGTAAGTTTGGAGGTACTTAAGTGAAGCTGACCTCCTCCAGCTTTGCACTAGAAATAGATTGTGAGTAAAAGCCAGGTTAGTCCTGGAGGTCTGGACCAATTTGGAGCTCCCTTCAGGCCTTCATGGGCTTTCTGGAACATAACCTAAAGCTCCTCTTTGCAGGACAATGTCTTTTAACTGCTTTGCACCAGAGGGAACCAGCAGTGTATGCAGAATGCTATATGCTGACATAATGAAATATTTCAAGGGCACCTCAGATGGCTGGGCGGGTTATAAATAGTACTAGAAGAAAGCTGTGTGAGAGTCACATAACCACTGCTAAAAATCTCTGCAGGGAGGTATTTTTAATACCCACCCACTGCAGTTTCATTAGCACCACCTGTCTTACATTTGGAGAAAGGCAGAGATGATGTCCTCAAAATATTTGTGGTACCCTAAAAAGCAATGCATACAAGTGATTAATTATTCATAGTGTACCCTCATATTCAAATGTTTCTTTTTTAAGCCTGCAGCTGACCACTGCCTGGGTTAGAGAGACACTTGAGGACTGCATGATTCTGTGAGATTTCATAGCCAATATTTGAAGCAAATTAACTCTTGGCCCTAGGAAACTTTCAGTTGCAATACCTGCAATAAACTCAGCTATGGGAAACAAGCAGAAATTCCTGTGTATTTCCTAGTTGCAAATTTTAACTTTCTGAAGGAATATTTGAAGTGATGAGAAGATAGTAGAAAGATGTAAAATTCAGGGGGCTAATCTAGTAATACATTACTTTTGTAATGAGTAGAAATACTCCCATCTGTCCTAGGGAGCAGGCAGGGGACATCTGAAGCGTACTATAGCTTGGTGGCTGCTCAGCAGATTTAGGTAGGAAGAATAAATGAAGGATTTGGGACTGGTTAAACTGGTGCCAAAACAGTTACCGAAACTTTCCTCAGGATGTCGATAAGCTTCATCAGACTTCCTCCTGCTTCATGCACTCCTACTGTCAGACCTAGTACTTCAGCCTGTTACAGTAATGCAAGGTGATTCCTGGAGTGATTCCTGTCTAGGACAACATATCTAGTCCACATCCCAGCTTTTCTTACAGAAGACGAAGTGCAGTGGTTCAGTTAAACCAGGAAGTGGCACTGTTTGAAAGGAATGAGAAATCAAGTCTGCTCTGCAGCTCGCATAAAGTCAAATTCACAAGGAGACAGATAATCGGGTGGGACAGTGGGATAGAGTGTATGACCTGATCACCAAGGTTGTCAGTTACCTTATGTGTCACTGCAGGAACTCTGAACCAGAATGCTCTCTGGGGGTCACCTCTATTCAAGATTTAGCAAAGACATGCAATGGCAGAAAGAAAGAATCACTGGTTTATTTACTTCTGGTCCTTCAAACCCTTTACCAGAACACAGATAATTCAGCAAGTTCCTTTCTGCAGTGCCTTTGAAAGGCTTTTAATGCTTCTAATGTTTCAGAAGGTACAACACAGAAAAGGCATACAAACAGCCTAACTCTCTGGGGGTCACCTCTATTCAAGATTTAGCAAAGACATGCAATGGCAGAAAGAAAGAATCACTGGTTTATTTACTTCTGGTCCTTCAAACCCTTTACCAGAACACAGATAATTCAGCAAGTTCCTTTCTGCAGTGCCTTTGAAAGGCTTTTAATGCTTCTAATGTTTCAGAAGGTACAACACAGAAAAGGCATACAAACAGCCTAACTTTTTCTCTTAAGGCCTCAGATCTTCTGAAAAACCTTTTCTTCTTAGTCAAAAAAAAAGAAAGAAAAAAGAAAAAAGAAAAAAGAAAAAAAAAAAGAATAAAAAATCAGAACTGTCAGGAATGCTACTGAGAGCGTGATACCTGGAAAATTAAGGATGTGTCTCATGTTTTGATGTTTTCCATGGTGATCTGGTGGTGCTGTCCAGTACTATTACATGTGAGAAAAAAGAGAGCACTTGAAAATTTTCAAGGCATCAGACACTGACTTCACTCGTAGAAGTCATGATTCCCTCTGAGAGAGAGAGGAAGAATCTCTCTGCCCCACAGTGCATATATTTCACAGCTTTTCCTCTTGTGGGCCAGTGACATCAGCCTTAGCATTTCCCAAAATGATCAAACACCAAATAGTCATATCCATAGTTGTCTTTGTCCACTGCCTGTTTGATCTCTTCCTGCTTCTTGATGGAAAAGAGCTGATACATGACTGCTAGGAGGAAGACACCAGCAGGCTGGCCATGGTGCAGCATTTGAACTGTGGAGTGACCAGCTGTATTCTTCTGAGGCTAAATTTACACCAGCAATTTTTGGAAGTTATCAAAGTTCACTACATTGTAGAAGAAATGTCCTTTTTCCTTTCCTCTCTTTGCCTTGTCTTTTGGACAACTTTACTCTAGGTAATGCCATGCTTTGATAAACTACCGACATGCAGTTCCTTTAGGTTTTCAGAAGGAAATAGTCCCTTGACTGGAGTGTCTGTGCAGTTGCCCAGCAGCATGGTGCCATCAGCAGGCAACATCACCATGCAGAGCTCCAAGGCCTGGCCAGTGGGCAGGTGCAAGCTGGTGAAAAACTGAGTAAAACTACTCCTCTGCCATTCCAGACATATTCCAGACATTTGCATCCTCATTCCATGCAGACTGTCTGTGTTTTTCACACTGTGGCTGCAAAGACTCAGGGGTCCATCAGTCTGAGCCTCTAACAGAAGTAACCTGGGAGATGTGCATGTGCATGGACACTGCTGATGGGTTTCTCCCACATCCCTGTGCATGTTGGTTAGCATTGCTCTCCAGGTGTGTAGAGGTGGAGTGGTAAACCAGTCCTAATGACTGAGGTATCATCAGGAGCAACTTCTTCTGGTCTTGGTTTCTAGGTCGTTTCATTCATTCGAATCTGCTGTAGTATTGTCATGGGTTATTTGAACAAAAATTTGTGTTAGATTTCTTTTAGAAAGGCAGCTGAAACAGATAGCTCACCACCCAAATATTTTCAGTGTTAATATTTCTTCTGCATTCCCCGACCTGCCAATATAAACTGCTACTGAGAATCTCCTAGCTAAGCTGTAGTAGTAAACATATAATTCTTTTGGCAGTCTATAGCTGTTTAATAAATTTAGACAAACTAAATTATATAAGCATTTCTGAGTAATAGATTGAGGTTTCAAAAAATGATCCATCCCTTTTGGATCACTTTTTTACTAAATAAAACATCTTTTGTTAAGCAAAAAGGTGATCCAAAAGAGAAAGTTAATAACTTAGTTTTTAGTTATATCAAAAATCTTCAGTGTTTCTTTCTACATATCCATCTCTTACAGTTCTCATGAGAATACTCATATCTCCTCTTGGGAGAGTACTGTATTTAATTAGATATGTGCTTAATGGTAGTGCAGTGACGTCTAACTTTTTGCTCCCGTACAACTTACTTGGATGATGCATTTTCAGTGCACAAGGCATTTAAGACTTCTGGTCCAGGCGTATTCTTCTACAGGAATGTCCAGTTCTGGGGAAACCTGTGGTTTCAGACTTTCCCCTCAATGCTGGGACAAGACTGTTTTCTCACAAGGCTCCTGCCTCTGGAGCGTGTCCAGGGAAGGGCAACAAGGCTGGTGAAGGGTCTGGAGCATTATGAAGAGCAACTGAGAGGGAGCTGTGTGTGTTTAACTCAGAGAAAAGGAGGAGGGGAGGTCTCTCTCAGGGGAGACCTTCTCACTCTCTACAACTCCCTGAAAGGAGGTTGTAGCCAGGTGGGTGTTGGTCTCTTCTTGCAGGCAACCAGCGACAGGACAAGAGGATATAGTCTTAAGCTGCACCAGTGAATGTTCAGGTTGGACATTAGGAGGAATTTCTTCACAGGAAGGGTGATTGGGCATTGGAATGGGCTGCCCAGGGAGGTGGTAGAGTCACCACCCCTGGAGGTGTTTAAGGAAAAACTGGACGTGGCACTTAGTCAGCGTGGTCTTGGTTGGTCAAAGGTTGGACTTGATGATCTCAGAGGTCTTCTCCAGCCCAAATAATTCTGTGATTCTGTGTCTGCATTGCACCCCCCATCCCCAACAACTGCACTGGGCCACCATAAAATTCACCTTTGACAAAATTGTGGTGCTTTCTTTGAATTTTAACACTCCGTACCAGCCCCTTCCCACTGGGAAGAGGGAGGCAGGCGCCTGCTGACAGGGAAGAGCGAGCCCCTGTGAGGGCAGCCAGCTGCTGTGGCTGCCCTTGGTTAATGCTGCAAGCCAGTCCAGCTGGCAGGATTACCCAAAATACATTAGCGAAACTGCTTTGGCACCGATCGATGACTTTATCCCTCACTTAAGTTCCATTACTTAATTTTGCAGGCCACAGCCTGCAAGTCAAACTGAAGTAATGTAATTTGGGTGGATAATGAAAAAGGAAAAAGCAAAACCCCCCTTACAAATAGTCAGGAAACATCTATTCTGCGTAATGCTATGGGACATGTTAGAATATCTCTTAATTCAATGCAGAATAAAGTTTATTAATCTAGATTTATTTTCCTACAAAGTTGTTGTGTATTCACCTTATTTGAGGGTGCAAGCCATCATGTCATTGCTTTATTAATGCCGAGAATGTCACTGCACATTTCACAGCTATCTTCTTTAGTCTAACTCCTTTATACCTTTGCTTTTCTCAGTCTGCTTCCAGACATCAGGTCAAAAAAGTGAATTACAGTTGCCACAGGAGACACAGTTTCTATCTTAAAATTCATGGTAAAATGAGTTTTCTGCAACTGGTCTGATAAGTGTGTTCTTTTTTAATTAAACTTCTTAGCCTATCAAGACCAAAGAAGTCGTGCTGGTGATTTAGTACAGAGGAAGGTACCTCTGCATATTTTGATACCTGCTTTTCTTATTTCTCTATGATTTATTGCTGTTATAAACCTCAGAAGAACTGAGTATCAGAATAGATAATTTTTTTTTTGTACTGCCAGGCTGTAAGAAATGGATAAAAATACCTGGTTTTGTCTAAGAAAAGTTACATTAGACTTTGAACTAAAACATACTGCTCACAGACTTACAGATAAAACTTACAGGTTAGGAACAGTGTTTGTCTTCTATTCCATGTTCTTTTATGGAGTTTGCAATAGAGTGGATGGGATCCTCACACTGTCTTCATTTCCACCTGAACAAGAGACAAAGAAAGAAGCTCAGAGATGGGAAGAACAAATCCTTTCAGTTTTTGACCATTAGACTGTTTTGGGGCAGACACAACCACTTACTAAGTTTACAATACTTGGTAGTACTGGTGAAGAGTTTCGAGTTCTTTTGTTTGGAGCCTTGTTCTCTCACCAGAGAAATAAGTAAAGAAAATTGGTCATGGTGAGGATTAAATTGGGGACAAGTGTTGAGTTCTTAACAGCTCTCTGCTGGGGGAAGAGAAAGAGAGTATCGCTATGACAGACTAATTATAAAAGTTATGGGGAAGTGATATCCCTGTCACACATCTACATGCAAGTTCTCTTGAATAGCATGTTAATTTTACAGATTGAGTCCAATCATGTAGGATGGCTCTAACTGAAATACTGTATTTTGCACGTCTTTGGTTATTGCTTGATGTATCCTTGGCTTACAGCATCTGAAATCCCAGCACAGCTTTTGACTGAGAGCAATTTAATGGTGTCTGACTTGGCTGAGCAGTGTGGCCAAACCTGCAGCAATCTGCAGTGGAGCATGCCAGCACCCTCTTACTCCATTTCCAGGAAGACAGCAAGGTTGTTTTCACATCATCTATCCCAGTGGGGATAGAAAAGACTAGGGGAGAGCTGGGGAGGAATGTCCTCCACAGCTTTGTCACAAGCAGACTGTGTCTCTTTGGGCTGGTAAGGAATGAAATCCTTCCAAGGTCTTCAGGCTGGCAGACAAAGACTTGGACACTAACACTCCACTAAGCTCTGGCTGGCTTTAAATTTCACTTTCCCTTTGGCTCCCTCCTCCCCCACAAGCTGCTGATGTGGCTGTTGTAAGATGTTAAGTAACGTCTTCCGCAGAAGCAGCCCTTTCCACCTGATGGAGACACGGCTGCCGTTGTAATTCATTAGGTCTGCAGGATCAGGTTTGAGCAGGAGGCTGGGAGAAGGTTTCTGAGGAACTGTCCCAAGGCTCTGGCCAGCTTCTCTGCCTCATTAGGTAACATATTGAACACTGTGCAAAAGAAGAGTTCATAGCAAGGTAACCTAGAGTGACACTTGGTATGCCGCCCAGCAGTTGGAGGCACAAGCTGTATGATCCCTCTTGCAAGCATTTTGTTTAGTCACCAGCAACTCTGTTCTGCGTGTGTAAGAGTTCTGAGATGAAGAAGTTGGAGAGGGCTGCCTGGGATGGCTCTCCTGGAACTGCACAAGGGCAGGTAGAGAGAAAGCTACGTGGAAATCTTGATAGCTGTGTCAACAGGGAAGAATTTCATTTAGCAAAATCCAGAAAACATTTTCTCCTTCCCGACAAAGACCTTAATGCAGCAATCTCAGGTTCACTGCACAGGGTGTGTGTGCAGGGCACATTATGGTGAGGACAAATAGCTACACGTTTCACTGATGATTCTGCGGGGTGCTTCAGAAGGTTGGCCATTTCAGGCTTGTGATTCTTCTGTCTGATAATTCATTTGTCGTCACACTCAGGAGATCTGCTTGAATGTGCTTCCATCCCACCTTGGGAAGGTAGAAACTCTGAGAGGGAAAAAGGGAAATTTTCCTGATTCAGCTAGAAGAAATAAAGATTTCAGCCTCTCTCATGATATGATCACATATGCTGTGATTGGTCCATCACTACTAACACAAAGCAGCAGCATAAAATGCACCTGACAATGGAAACAAAAGAGACAGAAACTGCTAAAGACCTCAGCTGCTCACAGCATCCACTTCTGTTTTAAGCCCGTCTGGCACAAACTGAAATAATCTAAGTGTAAAACTTCCAAATTTCTAGTGGAAATGGGGGGCATAGCAAGGGGGAAGACAGTTTGATTTATGATCAGAGTACAGCCAGAAATTCCGTATAAGATATGGGACCTGTGCACTTCGAGGTTATATGGAAATGAGCACTTTTTTCTTTAAAGGAAAGTGCAGGTAAGACGAAAATAGCATTACTTGATTGGAGCAATAGCAAAACTTAGAAAATGGCTGTAACTTAGTTAGGATGTTGATGAACCCACAGGAACAGCTCTGTTTCGATTTGTTTCCCACAGTGTGCCAGAGACAGCTCTTGGCAAGATTATAATTAAATTGTTTTTAACGATGTCCACCTTTTGACATTATTGATTTTGGCAGGTGCTACTATTCCAGCATGCTAGGCTTTATAATCTATGATTACATAGGTTTGCACATGGCCTAGAAACATGCTGCAAGGTGTGACAACAATGTCACCAGAAGTTATTTTACCGTGTAAACTCCTCCTTCCTTCAGGTGCTAACTCTACTTCGTTCATGTTCTGTACCGCTGTCTCCAAGATGCTGTGCTGTGCTGGTGCATAAGAAAAAAATGCAATGACAGGAGTTAACAGATCGGGGAAGCAAGTTGTAGTTTATAGCTAGACTAGAGTTATGTAGTTACATACTTATCTAACTATAGGTCTATAGTTCTAGAGAGTTGTCTCTGCAACTTGTGCTTGTTGACAAGACAAAGCAATTTCAGCTTCAGCTTTAGATGTGAAGTAAGAACAGAGAGGATCATTTGGAACTTGCTAATGGGCTCTAGCAGATCCCAAACCCTTGTCCTGTTGCTAAGAATGGTAGTGCTTTGCTTCTTATAGAAGCTTCCCAGTTTTGTCAGCATAAGAAGGTAAGTTCAACTGACTTAAACAAGACCAGAGGTCTGACTCTGGCCCAGCAGCTTATGCCAAGAGATGTGTGTAAGAATGGCTCAAGTGTGATTTTTTCCTGTCACTCTCTCCTGGACTTTTGGAGACATCAGATCTAAGTTAGCTGCCCTGTACTGACTTTTACTGGCAAATTTCTCCAGGTTTGTTTGTCTCCTATAGCATCGTGTATCAGAGAGTCACACAAATGAATTATATGTTTGAAAAGTCACTTCCTTTCATTTGTTTTGAATTTATGACAGATAGATTCATCTGATATACCCAACTTTTTACCAGAAGAAACAGTTGAATACTATTTCCTGGTCACTCCTTCGGAGCCTCCTCTCATTTTGTGTAGCTCCCCCTTTCTTGGTTCTGTATCATAAGACCTAGCAGCCAATGTTATTAGCTCCTCCTTCTGTTACAGCCATTTTTGGGGGACATTCCTTAAGTGGAATCTGATCATCCCTCTTGCCATGTTGGCACCTTTTGTAAATCCATTATATTTTCTTGAATGCCAGGAAAAAGTTTGAACAGAGAATTCAAGATTTTTTCTCTTATACAGGAAGATAATAATTACGTTCTCTACAGTGTCTTCCACTGCTTGTGTAATAATTCTGAATATGTGAAGGTTTTGACTACTGCTGAGTACAGAGCTGGTGTTTTTGGTTATCATCAGCCAAGATACCATTCCTGAGGGGTTATTATTAGCTCAGACACCATCATTTTATATATTAAATCAATGGCTTTTTTTTCCCACCCATGTGCATAATTTTATGCTTATCCACATAGAATTTAATCTGCTCTTTTATTGTCTAGTCACTCAATATTACCAGATACATATGCAAAATCAGCTCTTGTCTGGAAAACTGTGATTAGACTAGTGGAGTTTCTGGCCTCCCTCCTTCTCTTCTGACCTTTTACAAGCTTATTTGAGACTGTGTTGAACAGCAAAGTTCACAGATACACACCTCTCTTGAGATTTTCCTCTCCTGAAAAAAAATACTACTTTTTCCTGCTCTTTATCTTTTCTCTTTTAACCATTTATTGAAGTCTGTATGAGGGCTTTAGCCTGCCATCCTATGGCATAGTTGTATCTCCTGAGGGCTGTGTTGAAAGCCTTCAGAACTGTTTCAAGTTGGCATGTGTACCCAGCCATCCCAAGAACACAAATAAGTTTGTAAGGCACAGATTTCCTTCACAAATACCAGTGTGACCTGTCCTCAGTTCCTGTGATTTATCCCTGTGCTGTCAGCTCTGTTGACTAGAAGACTCTCTGCTAATTTGCCAAATACAGACAGAGTGCCTGCAGGCCCGTGACTCCACAGATCCCATGGCTCTGGCTCTTGGTGACCTGGTTGTCTCTACAGAGGTTTCCAGTCAGCAGCAGGGCCTGGACATGTTAACCAGGTCAGATAAATATAGAATTTTCTAAGAACATGCTGGAAAGAAAAATAGAGGGAGAAGCAGCCACGTAAGAACTTCGTTGTCCTTCAGAGCTCTGGGCAAAAAGGAACAGAGGAGATATTAGCTCTCTCCTAGGAGTGGCAGAAGAGTGAAGACAGAAGTTGTGTGAATGAACTTGGGTGAGGAATGAAGAGCCATTCAGGGATAATGGGAGAACTAGTGACAGAATGCTGCTTTTTGGGAAGGGCACAGAGGTATCCATACTCTGGTTTTTGGCTAAACTAATGCATAAAGTGGAGAAATGAGAAGAATTTCCATCTCTTTGTTAATGATTTGTAAATGAAAGAAGCAGCAGCATAAAAACAGCCAGGTCATGTTTATTAAGTCTCAAATCAAAGTCAGTTGCTTCAGCAGAGAACTGATGATAGACTCACAGTGGTAAGGATGTTTATCCCTGGTTGTAATGGTGTTTGATAGGTGCAAAACTACTCTGGCAGATAGAAAAAATGATCCATGGTAGTGCAAGCTTCTGCTTGTTTAGCTAGTTCTCTCCCTGTGTGCAAGCAAACAAATGCTTGGGAGATACACCTCAGCTACCTAATTGCAGAGCCACATCAAGAGTAGCTGTCTACATTCACCTTTGGCCATCATGACTGACTCTCCCATCTGCCCTAAGACTGCCTCAGTGGTTCTTGCCCTCCTGGCTGCCTCCAGCAGTTTCTGCTCAGGAAACAGTTTATCTTCGGTGAAATCTTCATGTACCGTTCTTGCCCCAGTAATTGGTTGTTAAACTTCTCTCATAGTATGGAACATTGCCAAAAGCCTAGTGCAATCACCAGTAGTAATAGCAGAAAGTTATCATTGTAGGTGTGACTAATAGAGTGAAGAATAGAGTGAAGGCTTCATTACAGTAAAGGCCTTGCAGACAGGAAAAAGTAATTATTGTCAGTTTGAAAACTTATGACCTAGGGTTGCATTTAGTCTTCAACACCTTGTGATCATTTCTCTGTTGATATAATAGAAAAATGGCAACCTTGTCTCCAGATCATAAAGGCTTCTGAAGTTCTAAAAAGTAAAGCTGTGAATTCCCCTCTCTCCAAAGCTGTTATCACTGATTCCATAATTTTCTGTTCAGTTTTCAGCAGATGGTCTCATAGTAACAAAGGCATTTTCTTTTAGGCGATTGAAAAAAGAGCTGTGAGAGCAGCACAGATCTTTCCTGTCCTCTGTATATTCTTTAAAAGACCAGTGTACACGTACAGATATATCAAGACCTTCAACCCTACCCCAGAGGCCATTGGGCTCAACATATGAATTTGTAGGTAATTTTTTGTTTTCTTTCACTGCAGAGTTGGCTTTCCCTAAAGATGTTGAATGGTTAGTGATGCTGATATGATGAATTCACAGTCACAGCATTTTCCTGACAGCATCTGCTCTTTTGCAATTCCCAAGCCTCTGAGAATTAATAAGCTGAACCACAGTTATTCATAGACACCTCTGTGATGCCAGTCAGGTTGACGGTTTCCATTACTCCACCTGTGACAAGGCCGTGTGACATCCTGGAAACAGAATTGCTCTTGACTGGGCTCACCTCTTCATCTCCCAGCTCTGTGTTGTGCTATGCTCTGGTGTTGGTTTGAATTATCAGCCATGGGATTCAGAACAACCTGCTTGGTCTCCTTACTGTGCTTACATAAACAGTATAGAGCAGTCTCTGTGCATTGTTGTGACACAAAGAAAAGGGCAAATGCTGCACAGGTAAAAGGATATTATAAAGAAAAACTTCTGTGGTACATGCACCAGCAAGTGAAATCCGTGAATTAGGAGAAGAGGATTATGAAGTCCTTCCAAAGATGCACCATCTAATACTCAGGTAAAAAGAAAAGAAGGAAAAGATTTTAACCTCTTCAGTGCTTTAATCAAATGGAAACTGGGAATCATTGGAGCCATAGGAGTAAGGCCAACCAAAGCTCAAAACCTGTATATGCACAAGGGAGTCATAGAATAGGAATTCACCAGTGGAGAAAGATTCTTACCTTTTTGGTCATCCCATGGCTTATCTCACTTGGAAAAAAAACCAGTTGGAAAGTTGTATTGAAGCAAAATAAATGTTTTCTGCCATTATGTACAAGTGGTGAAAATGTATGTACTTCCCAAAGCATTCTGAAGTTAACATAAACCATCTGAAAGAACTGTTAAAAGGGTCTTTGAGCCTACTTCTGTTGCAGGTAAAACCCAGATGCTGATGGATGATATGTAGCAAATTTCTAAAAAGCACTGGAAAAAAGCTTCATCGTGTCTAGATGCCAGGAGCTGGAGTCTCTCAGGTGTCTGAGAACTGCAAACCAGCGGTTGTCAGGTTGTGCCACAGGAGAAACAACCCACAAGCATGAAGACTTCTAGTGATAAAATCTTTTGGCTCTCTGTTGACATATTTGCACAGAAAAGAAACAAATGCCATCTCCTGGTCCTGGCTGTAACACTCTTGAAGTGCCTTGTCCATATGCTCAGCTTGCTTGATTATATGTGAGAAGAAAAATGTATTTGCAAAATTCAGTTTTTATTGCCTTGAAACAGAGCTTTTCCAGCAGATGGGCAGTAAGGGCTCTACTTGATTGTGCCAAGAGTTTCGGTGTGCAGATGATAGAGAAAACTGGATAAACTGAGGAGGACCAGAGACAAAGACACAGTCATTTCTGGGGACCTTGAGGGCCTATTTTATTTTGGGAAGCAACTAAAAGTAGTTGGGAACACGACTGGAGAAACAGGTGTTTCAGTGCCAGAAAAACAATGTTTGCAAACACTTTATTTCAGTCTGTTTCCTCTGGCAGAATTTTACTCTGTTAGAAAATGAATCAGTTCATTGTTTTTCTGTTCCAGTAGCAGAGCAGAGAAAGTTGGCATCTAAGGGCGCTCACTAGAAAGACAAGCATGCTACTTCTTGTCAGGTTTTTGCTCCTTAAGGATTGCATTATGGCCTGCAACACCTCATTTCCTGGGAAGTGCTCTTGAGCAGGTAGCTCCCCATGTCCCTGTTGTGGGGGATCTTTTGGAGAGGAGGAAGAGCAGCGGATCTGCCAGCTTCGCTCAGGCAGCTGTTTCCCAGCTGGTATGTTTGAGGAAGCAGGAGCAGCTTAGCAACCACCGTTTGAGTCACGGCCAAACCCCTGTACTTGTAAAAGCTTTAAGTCAGCAAGTGCAAAGCAGCAAATGAGCTGACTGAGTTTGTCATCTGGGCAGTACCTTTGTGAGAGAACTGAGACTGTGAGAGTTGCTGCTCTTGCCAGCAGAAGGACTTGAATTGTCACAATCTGTGTTCAGTGTGTGCTTTTGTCCATCCCTGGCCAATGTTGCTTCTTTCAAACCATGCTGGGTTAGTGCTTCAGAGCCAATGCAGTCTCTGAACCATGTGGCAATAAGTGTCTCTTGATGCAGTTCCTGAGCATGAGGAGAACTTGGAAGGCTGAAGCAGATTGTGATTTAGAGTAGTTACGCATATTGAAATTTTGATACAATCCAAAATCTAGCTTTCTAATGCCAGCATCTGTTGTCCTGCAAAATTTGTAAGTGTCCATTGCACTGTAAACTGAGGGATCAATCTCCTTGCAAAAATGTTTTTTTGAAATGAGACACTAAGGAAACAAAACTGAGAAACTCCTTGTCTCCATGATATTATCCTGGAATCAAGCTCTTGGTTTTTTTCCCCCTGGTAACATAAACAGCTTAACTTGTCAGTAGTGACATCAGCTGTACACAGAAGTGCTTGTGTGGGTTTTGTGTAAAGCAGATTTCTTTATTTGGAGTTATTTCTGTGAAACATTTCCCCCTTTCCCTATGTCACTAAAGGATGTTTTGAGACTACAGTGTTTTCTAAGCAATTAGATTTTCTAACCTACTGTTACAGTCTTCACCGATCTGCGCAAGTGATTTTAGACAGGGAAGTTTGAGCTGGCCTGCCTGCTATGGGGCTTTTGCACATTGCAACAACCTGCAACGAACACAGCAACAGATAGAAACACTGTGATGTGGTCAGGGAGGAAAGCTTCTGAAGGTCAGTGCTACAGCAGTCTGCGGGGAGGGAGAGTGAGCTAAAATAACGCCTCAGGAAAAGTTAGGGGGATGATTTCCTAGGGGCTTGGGGAAAGGTGAGGTCACTCTGTGTCTTCCTCAAAAGCTGGTGTTCTATAACACCATTTTTTTTCTTTTTTCTTTTTCTGCCTTGTGGGAATTTTCACTGCTTTATTTTATTATTCCCTCCTGATTCAGAACAAAAGGTTAGGTCTAAAAATAAACCATGGATTGGAAACAGAAAAAAAGAAACCATCAGCCTACACACACACACACACACACACACACACACACGTTTCAAAAGAAGAAGTGAGTTTAGTACCAAAATCGAGTTACAAATGTTTTTAAAACAAAGAAAATTATAAACCTCCTCTTTTCTTGAAAAATGTTTGTGGAGACCATTGACAGAAATGGAGCTTTTATGACTGGTTGCAGGCTGATGACTGTTTCGGGTTGTATTTATCCTTTTCTGGGATCCACTGTTCATTCCTGCACTTGTGTTTGGTTAACTGATCCCATGGGGCTAGTTCTTTAGTACTTGTCCTTTGGCTAGTTCATGCAATTGTCCATTAACTTGCCATTGGTCTTCCTTGAGACTTGCACCAATTCCCTCATCAGGATTGGAAGAGAATCCCCCCACCCTCATCACTGGCAATGATATGTTTTTCAATTTTTCCCTGAATTTTATGTTTTGGATGGGTCTGCCTTGTGCCATGTGTGTGTGCAGATGGGGAAGATACTACCTTCTTTCCCAGCCACCTCTTCCATGCTGTCTTCTTGGGGACACACAACCTGTTTTATTTTCATTCATTTGGTTTTCTTATCCGGGTTTGTTTTCTTAGAGTTTCCGGCCTCACCAGGACTTTCATCATATCTCATCACACTGGCCCAGTCGTGATTCCCAAAGGGGAATTTCAGTAGTGTTGAGACTGCCACAGAGAGCCAGAGTAAGTTGCACAGGTGAGGCGCATACCCCTTCCTGTTTAGTTTTCCCAGCTGATTGCTTCTTGCAGGGTGGAGTCAAGCTTCTACATCTGTCACTTACACCACAGCAAGGCATTGTCTTCAGGAAGCTCTGAAAGCTTGTCACCCCCATTAGAGGGCCAGGATGGTAAGCTTTCTCTGCAGTGCCCACTCAGGCGGGCAGATGGCTGCGAGGCACAACGCTGTGAGAGAGGCATTACACTCAGTAGCGTGGTCCCTGTTTCAACATAGAGATTGTTGAGTCAGCTTGCACTGCTAGCGCAATTCCTGCCTTTGCCAGTAAACTCTGTCCCTCCTGGCTTAGCCCCCTTACTGCGAGGAACAAAGATCATTGCCAGCAAGTGGTTCTTCCTAACCCCAGAGTGTACATTCCTCTCTCATCTTTCTTTTAAACGTTTTTATTCTGTTAGATGTAACTGAGAGAAGACAGCACGTGTGAATACCTGGTCTGTCTTTCATTTTGTACTACATACAAAAAGACATGAAGGGGTTATGCAAGGAATTTTAAGGAGTAGTCCAGAGTTTTCTGCAGGGAGTTTGTGAATCATTCTGCTAATGTTTTATTCAGAGCCTCCAGGATTTTAGGGGTTAAAGAGAGGTTAGAACATGTGTTAAGTCGTCCTGTTCTCATTCAGTTGAAGTTCTGGAGTCTGGTGTTTTGCAGAGAATATATGAAGGAGAATTTTCCTGGCAGCTCAGCAGGTCAAATTTTATGCAGGAGCAGTGTGAACAATACGTGATTTTCTAAATCCATTTTCTATGTGCTTGGTAAGAAATGTTTCTTTTGTTTTGCAATTTCTCTGTTAAGGAGAATTTGGAAAAAAACCTGTACCATCTCAAATAGTAAACTTTCTACAAACAAGGGAATGGAAAATGGTGTTTTGTCTGCTTTTCCACAGCTGGTTTCTGAAACTCAGTAATCTTAGTCGGTTCCTTCTAGATGAGATTTGCTATAACCTGGAGGCTACAACATTTTATGGGCAGTCAGGGAAGATTTTGGCAAATTAGAGTACCTTGGTAAACATAATTTTACTGTCTATTGCTTATTACAGTGTTTACCAAAGCAGTTAGTGTGCTTTAATGCTGATGTGTGTCTCTCGGTACTATCTGATATTTAACTTTGTTTACTTCTTACGCAATCTGATTTATATTGCAGCAAAACTACTGTCAGTGCTTGTGCTCATAACTTGACAGTCTGAGAGATGTAGCCCATAAATTTCCAAATGAAATGTAACAAATCTTGTCAGAATCAACACTGCTGTCACAGCTAATGTGGTCATGAAGAGAGCATCTTCAGGATGTGTATGTTTGGTTCAGGGAGAGAACTCTGTAAACTAATGGAAGAAAAAAATTAACAGATAATAATGACTCGGTGTACTCCATTCCAAGCCCTGCCCGGGTGCTTGTGTTTCATGCTCAATCATGAGTGATTCTGTTGTAAAAAAGAAAACATTTTTGTTTTGGAAATAAAATTCTGGCAGTCTGGAAGATGAGATCTCTCAGTCTTCTTCCGATTCAGTCTCCTGGGTTTGCGTGCCAAGTATCTTAGACAGCATTTGGTATGAGTGGATCAGAGCTGGAGTTGAGCTTGAATTCATAATAAGTTTGAATCTGAAAAAAGATTTTTGAAGTGAATTGACATTTTTTTCTAATCCAGAAATATGACAAGGAAGAGTTGCTGGCAATTGTCAATGGTTGCAGCAATAAAACGAGTGAAGATGAAAGTCTAAACCTGTAATGCAAAATATTCTTTTAAGCAGTCAAATCTCTGAGAAAGGATGGCTCTATTGTGGTACACACTATGTGAATAGTATTTGTGTCTCTTGCTCTCATGCCCACTTAAGCAAGGTGTGTCCCAGTTCCTTATCTCTGGAATTTAGCACAGTCTTGTGAAGAACAAGGTACTTTCTCAAAGTCTGACAGACTAGGTCCTCTCCTGATTCCCAGGCTCAGCCTGCTGGTGGGCTTCTCCATGGCCTTGTCCATGGAGAAACTACATGTGTGAGATCCACATGTCAACAGATGCCTTGCAGAACAGAGCTGAAGCTGCCTGTGTCTCCTGCAAAGGTCTGGCTTTTGCTTTGGGACTTCAGTATGAGACAGAAATACAAATATATGTAATTCAACATTTTAGATAAACAGAATTACACAGTCTATTGCCCAGACTACATAAATATATTGAGACATTGTTCCTAAGGAAGATAACCCTGTTCCGTTGAGAGGAGGAAAACCTCTCTAAGCAGAAAAATGCATTTTGCAGAATAAAGAAAACTAGGGGGGAAAAAAGGGAAGTATTCTCTGAGTTTTGCTGCATAGAAAGGAAATGAAAAATAGGTTCTGCAACCACAGCAAATTACAAAACTTTTCCCTGCTTCCACTAAGTCTTCAACTTATCAGAGATTAAAGGCTCATGTCACTGCTGAATACTCTGTCCTCGGATTTTTTTGCCCTCAGGCCAGGCTGACCTGTTCCCAGGAATGGTACAGACATCTTCAGGGGGTCGGGGAGCTGTGCTCATACATAAATAAGCTGATCTTTCTGATGTGAATCTCACAGCTACTATTGATTTCCTTTTATCTGAAAGGATGCTGGAGTGGAAAAATGAAAACTTTGTCTTGTGGATTTGTTCTTCATTGGGCTTTTATTATGTGTGAAGGCACAGTTTCTATTTCAAAGACATTAGAAGAGAATTTTTCTTTAACCCAGCAGCATCTGGACTTCAAAACCTTTTCTTTATCTCCTTTCTGAAGATTCTTGTCAAATTTGAGGCAGTGAATAAGAAAGTTGTAGATGTGTTGATTTAATCACAATCTTTCTCACCTAATGATGCATTTCCTGGTTTTTTAACTTTGGATTTAACAAAGTAGTTCTAAGAAGTGTTCTGAATAAAAATTCCCTAAAAGTAATAGAAATAGGAATCTGCAAAGCCTTTCCTTCCTTAGCTGGTGAAGCATAAACATTCATAGCTGAGGTCTCACATACCCATGGAGCCCCAAGTGCGCAGCTTTTCCCATGCAAGCTGTTACGAACTTTCCAGCATATCCTATGGACCACAGAATCCACAGTCAGAGAGAGATGGAGGTGAGAGAGCAACTCAGACCTCAACGTTTTCTTGTGGTGGTGTTGTTATTGGAGCCAGACACTATATAAATAGGTGCAGCTTAACAAACTTTCTGTTCAGTCAGTTGCACATTGTGAAAAATGTATTAATTATGTGAATTTCCTTTTTATAGCCCCCAGGATGGGGGGCTGTGAGAGCCCATGAGTGGTCTCAGCTTGGTCCACTAGGTATAGGACAACTAAAAAGTCAGCAGTAAATGGTTTAGCTGTTGAGTTACCAGATTGCATTTGAAACATGTTAGGAAATTATATAGCTTATATGGAAGCAGAATTCAGAAGCAAGTATGAGCAGATTTCTTATTTCAGACCACCGTGGGAATTAAATGAGTCACGGAAGATTTCAGCCCAAAGAAATTGGAGACATTTAAGAACTCCAGTCAAACCAACATGTGGTACTAGTAATTGAAATACAATATTGCCCAATCCCAAGTCCTGTAGTTCAATGGAAAGCAAAATTCCAAATAACTCAAATTATCCAGTACAGCAGGAGGGCTACACTGTGTGAACTCCTGCATTCAGCTGTAACCATGCTTTTAAAGATTGTGAAAGGTTTAGCAGCCTCTTGTGTTATTTGTGCTAAAGAAAAATTTCCATAAATAGGAAGCTTGCTAACAAGTAGGTAACTACTTGAAAGTAGTACAGTGCCAAGGTCAGATTTTCAATTGTAGTTACTCAGTCCTTTGTGAGCTATAAATCTTCAGAAGCCTAGTAAGTCTGGGTTAAAAAAGTTATAGTCCATGCTGATGAAGGCAGGTCCATAGACACCAAGTGTGAACACAGCTGATTTGTTTATAGAAGATGCTGGGGGGCATCTTTTGAGCTGCCACACTCAGCAAATGTGTGAAATCTTGCAGGAAGGAGATACAGGCTCAAATACAACTACCTCAGCAGAACTGGTTAGACACTGTAGTGGATATGAAAATTTACTCAATCCATGCAAATATCAAATCCTACAGCAATGTCCATCTACTGCTTAAGTTGGCAGGAGTTCTGTCTCTCATGAGGAGCCAAACTACTATCAGGGAGGAGGCCAGGTTTTTTTTCTAAGTGAATTTGCACTGACTATGCAGTAAGGAGATACAGACCTGCCCAGGAGATCTGCTTTTCTGACTGTTTTAACACTTGTGAAGTGTTTTAAAGATAAAAGTTCCAAATATTTGTTTTAGTCTTCACTTTTTGCCATGGCTAGTGCAACTATAATTTCATAGTTATGCTTTCTGCCAGATATGTCGGACCATGAGCAGAGGGGTTTGTAGTCTAAGTCTTTGATTTATTTCTAAATGATTTTGATCTTTTCTAGCATTTTAGAACATTAAATTTTTTCAATAACTTCCATCCAGTGCACAGGGGGAAGAGAAGAATTCAAAGGATTTTTAAGATCTGTACTGGCACTTCGGTTTTGGTTGAAGTTGAGGTGGGTTGGCATGTGCTGTCATGGTACTTCTAATGCAGCAGATGGTAGTGCTGAGGACAGCATGGAAATTTGTGCCTGTTAATGTCAGCCAGGACCCAGTTCTTTCACTGAGAGGTTGTATGCAGGTGTTGATGAGTGAACCTAGCTGTTACCTAAGGTGGGGACAAGGCACACGGCTGGTTTGTCTCTGGTTTGGTTGAGAATGCAATGATGATATGTAAAGGCAAGTTTGTCTGGAGCCACAGCAGACTAACAACTGCACCAGCAAGGCAGGGATAGAGCAACTTGGTTGTTGCTGGCTTTTACAATTTAGGGCATCAGATGGGCCTTCCACAAAGGCTGAGGCAGGGGAGTTAAAAACAGCAGAGTTCAAAGCAGGTTTGTGTTTTCACCATTCACAGTTTCCTTCAGGACAAGCTGTGAGTGACACATATAGGTGACTCCCACCATTCTCTTCTAGGAGACTGAATGAGTGTGTATGTGTGCATTTGGGGTTTTTTAGGCATGCTGTCGCAAGTGTTTCCTATGGCCCAGTCCCCTCCAATCACACTGTGAGTCCAGTGCTCAGACCCTGGCCAGACTCTCCCTGTGGGACCAGCGCTGCTGTCGGTAGTGGTGGGAAGCCTAACAATGGTTACAAAACCTGTGAAAGTGTGAAGAAGGTTTTAATCTCTCTTTCAAGCCCGGGAAGACTGAACAGGGCACCCACATTTC
The DNA here is from genome assembly GCA_018881555.1 of Amblyornis subalaris. Classification (NCBI taxonomy): domain Eukaryota; kingdom Metazoa; phylum Chordata; class Aves; order Passeriformes; family Ptilonorhynchidae; genus Amblyornis; species Amblyornis subalaris. The sequence continues at coordinate 166,142 of JACAXG010000358.1, forward strand.
TTTGCATCCATGAAAGCTAGAAAGGGAACTTTTCCCCACCAAAAAGGATTTTAGTAGAATTTAATGATCACAGGAGGTGAAGATTAGCATGAGTCATAGATATTTCTGGCTCTGGATGCAGGCAGAAATACTATACTCCTATATACATCCAATCTCTCTGTACAGTGCAGCAGCAAAATTAAGCACAGAGGAGACACTGAACTTCAAATATCTTGGCAAAATTGCTTGTATTTTCTTGATTTTACCTTAAAGACTATCTGTAATTAGACACTGCAGTGGATATGAGAGCCCTTTTCTATTCTAGACTGAAGCAGCAGGACTGATTTCTGGGTGTGAAAAGTGACAGTTCTCCTCAGTACCACTGTTGCAGAATGTGGAATACGTAAAAATTATCTTAGGCTGGGATGTTCTTTATATGCTTTAAGTTGGCTAATTAAGACTTTCCTATAGCAGTAAGAAAGGACTCTTAATCAGTGGAACAAACAGTTAACATTCCTTAGTCAAGGACATGCAGGAACTAATAAGCTATAAGAATGTAGTAAATGAAGATATTGTATGTCTATGAATACACTGCCAATTTGGCAAATGACTCAACGTCTGTGTACCCCCTAGAGGAACTATCTTTATTATAATAGTTGAAGTCATGCCTGAAAGTCAAAACGACTCATGGTTTCCTGTGGGCATGTGTAGAAGTTAGATGGGATGCACTTGGGAATTTCCTAACTTTGAACTTCCGTGTATAAATAAAGGTGTGGAAGGTCCTACTGGTTCATTTGTGGAAAACCTCAGTGCACACAGCACAAATCTGAAACAAATAATCTGTTTCCCTCTTGGGTGTGTAATTATTGGCTTGTTGCATACCAGGTAATGCATCCAATTTTCCAGACAACACCACCATGCTTTCCTTCTGCTCAGAAAGGCTCATGCAGTGGTGGAGGATTCTGTTATGAAACAGGTGGCTCCAGCAAAATAGGGAAGCTGTTCAGGCACGTCTTTTGTTGTTCATCTTTCACAGTGCATGTTTTTGAAAACTGTTGAGAAATTATACAGGACTTAGAAATAATGAAACCATTTTCCTGGAATATTTTGATCCTTCTAGGAAAGCATGACATCTGCAAGTGCTTCAGGCCTTTATCTACATAATGTTACTTAAAATGTAGGAAAACAGCTGGAAAACATTTTTATGAATTGCTGATGTGACATTTACAGAACTTTAACAAAACTGATTTTGTTACGATTTTTAAGCTGTGAAATTGTTGGGGAATTTAATGCTTCTAAAGGCCATTTACTATTCTTAAACACCATTAGTCACTCTATTTTACCGGTAAAAGCCTTCCTTGTAGCTGATGATAATGTACTCTCTCTGCTCAACTTTAATGAGAGAAAGGTGAAAGCATTGGAGAGAGGAGCTTGAATCATTAATTCCTCTCTACAGCCTTGGCTATTGTAGCTTGTGTGCACAGATGGGAAAGATGAGCTATGCTTGTTTTGCCTGGAGTGCCATCAAGTGTACCAGAATGCTGACAAATTTCAGAGGTGAGCTGGTTAAAACTGCAATGTCTCTCCTGTGGGGATATTGTGACATTTTCACATATTTTTCACGCTTATGAAAAGGGGAAATGACACATTTCTCTTGCAGCGTATGAGTATACTTTTGAGTCAAGTTTCTCCTAGTTTTCAGCTGCCTGCCCGAAGAAGGCTGGAAGCCCCAGAGCCCCTACCTCTCAGGCAGTTAGCTGAGAGACAGTCTGGATGACTGGTGTGTTCATAGGAAAACTTGGGCTTAACTCTGACCTACACACTCAAAATTGGACAGCATGGCCCAAAGGCTGTGAGGAAGCTTTGAGAATAACCAGTCCCATTGTCTTGAGCAGCCACAACACTAAGCGGGCTTTGAACGAGATACTTGATGAGGGTGCAGAGTGGCTTTTTCCAATGAAATTAGGCACTGCTGCTCCTTAAACAGGGCTTCAGAGAGGGATTTCTGCTTTCCTCTTCTGATGGGGACCAGACACCGGGCCTTGATGGTAGGGATGGCAGAGGGCTGGCATTAATAGGTCTCCTGTGAGAACTATTTCATTGTACTGATTTGTTGTCCAGTAAAATGTGAAAATGCTGAGATTTTTAACATTCCTGGTGATGTTTCAGAGGTGTAGTCACAGGCTGTCACTTAAAATGCGACAATTGCAGATGTTCCCAATTTGCATCTTGTTTCTTTGATGTTCTTTCTGGGGTCAGGCACTGATGTGGATCTTGGCATAATTTAGCTGTTGTCCCTGGTGTGGGAACCTATGATAAAAACAGTCCATCTTTTGCCAGCCTCTCTTTCACCAATCCCAGCCCATCTTGAAGGAACCCGAATCCCTGCAGGCAATAGCCAGAATCTCTAACCAATGTTATCCCTGCTGTTGCTTGTTGTACAGTCTTGTATTAGAGCTGTTTGTGACATTTATTTTGTTTATGAAGCAAAAATTCCTACACCCACTCCTGTTTTTGTTTGTACATGTAAATTATGGCACTTTGCAACTTAATTGCTATGGGCTTTATGAAACTGCAGTAAGGACTGTGCTAATTGTGGGCTTGCTCCCTTCCTATTTCTGGATAGATTTTGAAATTCTGTAATTGGATGTATTTAATTTTTTGTAACTTTATATAATGAAATTGTAGATTAATATGAAAGAAGCAGAAAAAATCTGGCTCTGCATCAATGCAGAGCTGTTTCTCGCAAAAAGTTTTGTGTTCTGGCAGTTTGGGCGGTTTTTCAGAACAGTCATCATGGGAGATCCTTAAGGGACTGGGAGCTGATAATCGGAGAGAAGGGTTCTACAGAAATATCTGAGCTATGAACATAGCTATCCTACAGCTATGAACTGTGGAACCTACCCAACCTGTCCACCTGTCAGAACCACCTTCACGATGGGTCAGGGGAAGTGGCGTTGCCATGAGATACAGGAATTTGTGGGAAATATTCAAGGATGGGAGCCATTTGGAAACACGAGCATGCAGATGGCAGGTCTAGCTCACTGCAGGACAACATCCTAGGTATTGCTGTAATGGGCAGCAGAAAGCTGAATCCTTAGTTGGGTAATACGCTTTCAGAAAATTATGCCTCTGCATTGACTTGGGACGGAGCACATCCATCAGTCATTGCTTCGTGTCTGTCTTTGTGAGCCCAGATACTCATATAAAGAAGCTCAGCAAATTTGATGAAGGCAAGCTTTCCACAGCTGGCTGGCCAAAGCTCCAGCTCTGTGCATTAGACATTTATATCTGCGTTCCCTACCAGGTTGCTTCACCTGTTCTGTCTTTGGCTCCACACAACTGTGAAAACTATATCTTATTCAGCAGTTCAGTGAATCAATTCTTCTTTTTCCTGATCCAGCCTTTCATGGTGCAATTAAATCCATGAACATGAAGAGCAGCAGATGGGTCTGACAATTTGCAAAACATTCTTTTTGTCTGGTAAAATGTCTTTGTTATTTTTAACCACATTTCATAGTTTATCTTATTCTTTCCATTTTATCTAGTTCACTGTGGAAATGAAATGCTGTATTTGATTTGCAATGCCAGGTTTTAGTAGGGAAGACGGGACTGGAGGCAGTTACGGGAGTGGCTGCTTTAAGAAGCTGCTGGAACCTTCCCCCATGTTCATCAGAGCCAATGCCAGATGGCTCCAAAGCAGACCCACCTCTGGCCAAGTCCAAGCCAATCATAGATAGCAATAATGACTCTGTGATAACACCTTTCAGAAGGCAAAAAAGTGGTGAAGACCATGGTGAGGCAGCTGTCCCCCCACAGCACATGGAGGTCCATGGAGGGTGCAGAGATCCACCCGCAGCCTGTGGAGGAGCTCCATGCTGTATGAAGTGAATGCCTGAGAGGAGGCTGTGACCCTGCAGGAAGCCCACGCTGGAGCAGGCTTCTGACAGGGACTCATAGACCTCCAGAGAGAGGACTCCATGCTGGAGCAGGTTTTCTGGCGGGATTTATGACCCTGTGGAGGACCCACGCTGGAGCAGTTAGTGAAGAACGGTAGCCCGTGGGAAGGACTCAGGCTGGAGAATTTCGTGGAGGACTGTCTCCCGTGAGAAGGACCCCATCCCGGAGCAAGGGAAGGATCTCTGTGTGCCTTGTCCTTCCTCCCCTGCACCTGATTCTTAGGAGAAGTGACTGTAAAGCAACTGGTTTTTCTTTTGCTTTTGGAGGAGCACAAGTTTGCCTGCCCACTGGACTGGTCCTGTGAACTTCAGTGAGAATGAGCCTAGAAGAAAATCACTCAGAATGTGTTTTTCTCAAAATATAAAAACTCCAGCCTGCTTTTAACCTGGGTTCCAGGTTTCCTGTTCACAAGAAATGTATTTTAGTCTTGTTCAGCTGTGCAGGCCTTTCCTGTGAGTATCTTTGAGCTCTGATCACTGACAATGCACGTCAGCAGTATATCCTTGCATCAGTGAAGGCCCATTCTGTGGTGGACTGCATTACTGAAGCATAAGCAGCTGAATTGAATGCGCAATTGGAGGTCAAGAGATTTTAGCTACATCACTATTCATTGGATTTTCTCTGTCACCCTTCAGGATATGAATTTTGGGGCCAAAATGAGACACCATGAGGAGATTTTGAAGCATGGCCTGGGATATTTCTGCCTGTCTACAGTGGTCAATGCTTTAAGCTTTCTGCCTAAGTTTATATCTGAGAGTTTCTCTTCTCTGCTTACCTTAATGTCCTCTTAGTATTCTTTGGAGAGATATAGAGGCTGATGAGCTTGGAATTGCAACCTAACTAGCTGCATTAGTTCTATGAGGGAAGAACACAAATTAGTCTGGTTAACGAAGAAGTGTGGTGGGAGAGGTTCATAGAAATGCTGTTTGTAATGAAGTCTAAATGCAAAAACAAGGCTCTTCATGGCAGGAGTAAGCCTGGTCAATGCAGGATTTTTTTAGCAAATACAAGTCCGCATTGCTACCTTTCCTAAATTTCAGTGGAGGTTTTTCCATAAGCCACCATTTGCCTCTTGCTTGGCAGAACCAGGTTGTGTCACAGGCAGTCAAAGAAGATGATGAAATTCCTGAGTAACAGTCAAGCAACAATAAGGGAGTATTTTTCCAATGAGTTTAATCCACAATGCTCTTTCTCTTGAGGATAACTAATGTCAAAAGCAAGTGTATCCCATAGCAGCACTCTTCACAGGGCAGTTGCCCCTTTTTGGATAAAGTCCTATGGGGATCCTAAGATTGTATATTTCAAGTGACAGGGAGTAAATGTCACTGTGGGAGAAGGGGCTTTTGCAAAGCGCATGTAAAGGTCCCAGATGAACAGCAGAACAGGTTCATGAAGAGAAAACCTTCTTCACACAACAAGGGAGAAATACTTGTCTCCTTGCATCTTGGTGAAGCTGGAGGGTTGCTGGGAATACTAGGACAGACCTCTGGCAAGATAAATACATTCAGTGCCAGCTGTGTATCTAGCCTTTTGCCTCTCTTCTCTGTTCTGGAAGCACAGTGAACTGCAATGTTCTGAGCAAGCACTGACCAGAACTATCTAATGAGGATGCATGCAGTGAAGGTTTCAGATGTGCCTCAGTTGGTCCAGCCTGCTGTGCCCACCTGACTGCTCCAGCTGAATGGCGCTGCAGTGGCAGCGGTTTTTAGTCTGCAGAAGTTAGTGACTGCCTGCTCTTCCTGAATGCTGCAGGTGTTTCCCAAGAATGATATTTTGCATTTACCTCTGGATAGTTTTGTAGTAAGATCTGAACAGTCACTCTGGGTCTCTCCAGAATATAATTACCCCATTGTCCTAATCAGTTTCAGACTATGCGTCATGTCTCCCTTGATCACTGTGGTCTCCTTGCAGTACTGCATAGGAAATTTTCTCCTTACATAATTCCTGACTTTTGCAGTTGTTTGTAGAGCTGTGAAGAACAAATTGGGCTGGAAAGGGGACAATAGACTACTACAGTGACCAACTTTATTTTTGATTGTTAATCAAGTATCGATACAGTTGTTGAAATGATCTCTCATGTTAATAAAATAAGGGGGTTTATATTTATTAAATCAACAGTAAATTCCAAGAACAAGTGGTGTGTAAGACCCTCTGGAAAAGCTGCACATTTGTAAGAAGAAGGAAGTATTTGTTTTCACTTTACTGCCTGGTTGACTGACACATCTGAATCATCTTGTTATTAGCAGGGGCTGCTTGATTTGTGGAACTGCCAATCTGAAGACCTGAGGAGAACTATGTAAATAAAACAGTGGGAAAGTGCACCAGAAAATAAGACAGGACTTTAAATCTCTTGGCTTAAATCAGATGAAGTATAGGTTGGATTTGGAGGAATTTGCATATGTATTTGCTGTTGAAAGAGAGATTTGATCCAAATTGCGGTGTGACCTGTGGAAACCTCTGCACCAAATGACAAATCTATAGACGTAGCTCTTGGTTACAGCTATTTTGCATTCAGAGCCTGGAACCTGTTCTCAGATAATGTGTTATTCTTGGCATTTCACCAGATCTCTGACTTTATATTGCATCAGCTAGGCAACCTGAAAAGTTATACAATATAATCAAGCACTAAAATTTAACACTTGAGTGATAATTTTAATATCAGGAACCCACTCTAATTTCTTATAGCTTTATTTGATTTGAATCCCTCTGAATAACAAAGAGATGAAACACAGGTCTCTAGGCTAGCTTTTTGATTTGAGAAGCCAGTCTGATAAGTGGCAGTGCAGATTTAATTCTCCCAATAATTTATTTTCAAATGCTTTTAAATAATTTTTTGTGGAAGTGAGTGAGTGGAAGATTCTCTGTTTTGTTCACTGAGTCTGATTCTTATAAGAAAACCATTATTTTGAATGGAAAAAGATCCAGAGAACTGGAAATTTCACTAACGTACTGCAGAAAAAATTAAGTAGTGACTTAACTTCCTTTCCCATTCCCACTCTGAGCTATGTGACTGCCCTAAAGTGCTTGTTCTACTTATTCTTGTGCTGAAGTTCACATACAGGGGATGACTTGTGCTTATCATCAGCGGCTTCTCTCAAAAAAGTTTGGAGCTGCCAACAGATATTTTTGAACAGAGTAAGACTTCTGGAGGACGTAAAGATGCAGGATAAGCAGGATAAGCACGTTTGGTCCTTTTATTTTAGTTGTTCTCTCCATTTTTCTTGCCTCTTGCTCCTTTTCTTCCAGAAAAGTTTGTCTAGGCTTTCATTTTTCTTTCACCTCTCCACTTTGCTCATACCCTCACCATGCCTCATGTCTGTGAGGAGTAGAGAGGAATTTTCTCTTTCTGGTCTAGGTGCTGTTACTCTGCCTTCGGGGTGCTCTGGGTAAAGGGATGACAGGGAAGACCACAGCTTCAAGGGTTCAAACTGGAATAGACATCACAGATGTAGCTTCCGGGTGAGGGCTGTGCCTGGAAGAGACCAGGATTTGTCTGGAGCAGGCAAATGTATCCCACTAAGAAACTACAACCAGATTTTGGAGGGGCATTAGTTTTAAAATATGACACCTTGGGGGTGATCATTCACAGTCTAGGCAAGGTGATATGCTGTCAAAAAAATTTTTGTTCTCAAGATTTGCATGAATTTTACTTCTATGAGACCAGAAAACATAACAATGCTTGAGACAATCCTTGAGCTGCTGCTGGAGAATAGATGTTCTTTGTCACTTTCTGAACACAAATACTCAGACCAGCATTGTTTGGCTGGGTATTCTTGCCTACAGAATCATTCTTATTTCCTGTTTGAGTATTTGTCATTTACATTTGCATCTGCAGTCCTGTAACTCGGACACATTAGAAGTAACTTCAAGTCAGATGGTATACCCAGGGCAATTTAGGTGACCTTGGTAAAATGTTTTTCCATCCAAAACAGAGTTATCCCTTACGAGGTATAACAGCCTGTGGGAGAAACTTCTCCTAAAACACAAGCCATTTCTTGTGCATGGATGGAAAGTGTTCTGCTTGTCTCATTTAAATGACTCTAGTGCAGACAAGTCTGATTATCCAAGGATGAGGCCTGATCAGAATTTTAGTAGCTTTACTTGCTTCTATTCATTTTGATATCTGCATCTGACCCACTTCCAGGCCTCACCCTTTCAGCATTATAAATTTTACTTCTTAGGAAACAAATGAGAAGGTAACAAAAATAAACTCAATGAACTTACTGGAGGGAGAGATGAGATAAGAATCAAATTATACTTCCTTTGTTTATTTAGTGTCCTGCAAAATCTATTTATTTTTATTTAAATGCAGATTCTGATTCCATTGAGCAGTTCTGCTTTTCTAAGTATTTAGCCGTATTTCCCTTTGCTGTCTTCAGGCTGACCATGCTGTGAAACAAAAAGCATATCAAACTCTAAGGAGGCCATCGTAAATCAGAAATCCACTATGGCTGAAAATACTACAAGACTAATAATACTCTTGTGCTGATTATTTCCTTTCCTGAGATAAACGGTACAGTTTTTCATGGAGCTGTATGTGGGTTTAATAATGATGTGGATATTACACTGAAGTGGAATTGTGACTGTGAAGTGATCCTGACTGCAAACAAGTATGCAAAAGTAAAGGCTCTGGAGGAACCGAAAAATAAATAACAGAATGGAAAATGTGAGTGCAGGTGAAAATTTCTCAGTGCTTTTAAGACAATGATGGGGAGACAAAAAAACTTTAAAGAAAGCAGAGCAACTCTGTACGCTATGAATCAAAAGGGAGGTGATCTGCATTAAACTACTTAATGCATGTAGTTGGACTCTGCATCCACTTTGCACCTGCAATATGAGCACTTTGGATGCACGGGGAGAGAAGAGCTGGGAATCAGTTCTCATGTGACTTCTCATGAATTAATGCTGACTGGGGCAAGCTCTTTCTCTTAATGAACCTCTTCCTCATCCTACATTTAGAGAAAGTGGGAAATTTGACAACTTGGGATGTGTGTGCAGGGTTCAGTCTCCTCAGGAAGGTGAAAGGCATGAACAGCTACTGACTTCTACTCAGTAGCTACTATAGACAATGCTAAAGGCAAGTGACAATTCTGTACCTAGATCATAAGGAACACCAAAGCCTTGAACATGACCAGGTCTGGCTTTGGGTAGGAAAGAGAAGACATGGTATAGAACAGAGAAGAGCAGATAAGCAAGAACTGGGGAAGAGATAAATTTTGCCTTTTTATCTGAAATTAATTCTAAGTCAGAAGATAGCTCAGGGCTGAACCGAGTTGTATTGGACTTGCATGGTAAGATTTTGGTAGCAGAAGGACTACAGGACTGGCTTCTGTGAGAAACTGGAAGCTTCCTCCACGTCCAGCAGAGCCAATGCCAGATGGCTCCAGGACAGATGCACTGCTGGCCAGGGCCGAGCCGATCACAGATGGTAGTAACGCCTCTGTGATAACATATTTTAGAAGGAAAAACGTTATTGCGGACAGGTAATTGTGCTCAGAGAAGTGAGGGGTGCAAATATGAGAAAAGAACAACTATACAGGTACCAAGGTCAGTGGAGAAGGAGTGAGAGTTGGTACTTCAGGTGCCTGAGCAGAGATTTCTCTGCAGCCCTTGGTGCAGCCTGTGGTGAAGCAGCTGTGCCCCTGCAGCCCACAGGAATCCACAGGGGTGCAGAGATCCTGTGGAGGAGACCCACACTGGAGCAGGTGGATGCCTGAAAGGAGGCTCTGACCCTGTGGGAAGTCCACCCTGGAGTAGGCTCCTATCAGAGACCTGCAGACCCGTGGAGAGAGAAGCCCATGCTCAAGTAGGTTTCCTGGTAGGACTTGTGACCCTGTTGGAGGACTGTTCTGGTTTTGGCCAGGACAGAGTTAATTTTTTCGCAATATGCATGAGGGACAAGAGCCTGGAGCCATGGGGATGTGTCTAGATTGTTACTCTGTACGACCTCAAGTCACAGCCAGAAGTGGAGGTGAGCGACTCTCGGGAAGGAGGGCATGGCTTGCAGTCAAAAAAACCCAGAAAGTCTGGCGGGGTAGGGAACCTGGCCACTGTTGTTTTTCATTGTCCCATGCTTGGTGAGCATTTTTCATGTAGACCACACTCTCTCTGTACGTTTCTCTTATTAATGTTGTGTTATTACTGTTTGTTTTCTTGCCTCATTGCTGTTTTCAGTAAATTGTTCTTACCTCAACCTGTGATCTTTGCCTTTTTAGCTTCCAGTTCTCCTCCTCAGCCACCCACAGTGGGGGCAGAAGAGAAGGGAGGCGCAGTGAGCGAGCAGCCATGTGGTTTGGAAAGTCTCAGTGGGAGAATGAAACTGGGGAGTATCATTCCCAAGCAGTGACAGGGACGCATGCCACAGCAGGCTGTGCCTGAAGGACTGCACCCCCAGAAAGGACCTCAAGATGGAGCAGTTTGTGAAGAATGGTTTCTTGTGTGATGGACTCATGTTGGAGAAGTTCATGGAGAACTGTCTCCTGTGGGAGGGACCCCAGGCTGGAGCAGGGGAACGACTCCTCTCTCTGAGCAGCAACAGATACCTGTGGTGAACGGACCACAACCCCCATTCCCTGCCTCCCTGTGCCACTGGAGAAGGAGATAGAGCCCAGGAAAAAGGGAGGGGTGGTGGGAACATGTTTTTTTAATATTTGTTTTTCTTATTATCCTGCTCTGATTTCATTGGTAATAAATTCAGCTAATATCCCCAAGTTCAGTCTGTTTTGCCCATGATAGTAATCAGTAGTAATCTCTCCCTGTCCTTATCTCAACTCATGAACCTTTCATTTTACTTTCTCTCCCCAGGTCCCTTGCAGAGAGGAGTGACAGAGAGGCTTTGGAGGATACCTGGCATCCAGCCAGGGTCAAACCACCACACGACTAATGGAAAACCTGCCTTTTAAATTTAACTTTTTTGCTCTCAGAAAAAAGCTGGCTCACTCCCTCCAAGCAGTGAATTTAATTCTCTGCAGGGACCCAGTAGAGAGTTCTGCAAATGGACTCTCTACTGATAGAAAGAAGGAAGGAGAGAGAATCTAGCACAGGTTTTTGCAGAGAGCATTGCCTCAGTTGTGTGGTGTTTGTCTCTGTCCTGGATCAACAGCATTTTTCAGCCAGGCCCATTTTGCAGAGCTCTACTTCAGGTAGTTGTAACACATACTTTGGGAGAACTGCCTGCTTCCTGGGCTGGCTTTTGAAAATCATGTCCACCAATATCCATATATTCTGCTCCTACCTTTTCAGTCTTGGTATTTGTGCCTGTGTTGGTTTTGCAAAGCCTCTTTTTTCTGGCGGGGGGGG